>JABBWL010000067.1:0-364946 GCA_016758765.1 Suillus cothurnatus
AGAGTCCCAAACATCATTAACATGCAACTAAACTTGTTCCCACCATTTTCAAGGTCATGCAAGAAGATACATCAAGTTTTGAAGCTTCAGGAATTTTTTGTAAAGAGATAGCTAAGATCCATATAGTACTGAGGACTGACTTTACCTACAAGAGTCTAGACCTCAGCAAACATACAAATACACTTGTTTCCACCATTTTCAAGGTCACAGAAAAAAATTACCCATGTTTTGAAGCTCCAGCAATTTTTTGTGAAGAGTTAGCCAAGATCCATATAGTACTGAGGACTGACTTTAGCTCAAAAGTCCACACCTCAGCAAATATATAAATATACCTGTTTTTACCATTTTCAAGGTCACAAAAGGAGATTTACCAAGTTTTGAAGCCCTAGCACTTTTTTTGAAGAGATAGCTAGGACTGGCGATAGTGTTAAGGGACTGACTTTGGCTCAAACATCTCAAACCCCAGCAAATATCCAAATAAACTTGTTCCTACTATTCTTGAGGCCATGAAAGAACATTTATCAAGTTTTGAAGTTGCAGCATTTTTTTGTGATGATATATCCAAGACTTATATGGTGGTGAGGGACTAACTTTAGCTCAAAAGTCTAGATGTCAGCAAACATACAAATAAACTTATTCATACCATTTTCAATATCACAATAGAAGACTGGCTAAGTTTTGAAGCTGCAGCAATTTTGTGTGAAGAGATACCCAAGACTCACATAGTAGTAAGAGACTGACTTTAGGTTCAAGATCCCACACCTAAGCAAACATCCAAATTAATATGTTCCTAGCATTTTCAAGGTCACACAAGAACATTGACCAAGTTTTGAAGCCTTAGTAATTTTTTGTGAGGAGATAGCCAAGACTCACATGATAGTGAGAGCCTCACTTTAGCTCAAAAGCCCACACCTCAGCAAACATACAAATACAGTTGTTCTGACCATTTTTGAGGTCACACAAGAAGATTTCTTGAGTATTAAAGCTCCAGCAATTTTTGTAAGGAGATAGTTAAGACTCAGATGGTGGTGAGAGACTGACTTAAGCTCAAAAGTCCACACCTCAATAAACATCCAAATAAACTTATTCCTACCATTTTGACAGTCACAAAAAAGACTGACCAAGTTTTGAAGCCCCAGCAATTTTTTGTGAAGAGATAGCCAGGACTCACATGGTGGTGAGGGACTGACTTTAGCTTAAGAGTCCAGACCTCAGCAAACATCCAAATAAACTTGTTTCCACCATTTTTCAGGTCATATAAGAACATTGACCAAGTATTAAAGCACCAGCAATTTTTTGTGAAGGTTTAGTCAAGACTCACATGGTGGTGAGGGACTGACTTAGCTCAAAAGTCTAGATCTCAGCAAACATACAAATAAACTTGTTTATACCATTTTCCAGGTCACACAAGAACATTCACCAAGTACTGAAGCTCTAGCAATTTTTTATGAAGATATAGCTAAGACCTATATAGTAGTGGAGAGGCTGCCTTTAGCTCAAAAGTCCAGACTCAGCAAACATCCAACTAAACTTGTTCCCATCATTTCAAGGTCACACAAGAATATTCACCAAGTTTTAACATTGCAGTATTTTTTTGTGATGAGATATCCTATATATACATGATAGTCAGAGGTGAAACTTTAATCCAAAGATCCTAGTCATCATTTATCATCCAAACTAACTTTCTCACCATTGTTTTTACAGGTTGCAGAAGATGATTGGCCTCAGTTTTAATGCTTCAATAATTTTTTATAAAGAGATGGACTACATATACATGGTAGTCAGTGACTGGTCAAAAATTGCACACATCAGCAAACATCTAAATTAACTTATTCCCCACATTTTCAAGGTTGTCAATGATGATTGAATATCTCAAACATCATCAAGCATCCAGCTACTCTAACCCCCCTCATCTTGGAGGTCATAGAAGAACATTGACCAAGTTTTGAAACCTCAGCAATTTTTTGAATAGAGATGGACTATATACATATGGTAGTCTGTGACTGGCCTATAATCAAGGCTTACACACATCAGCAAACAGCCAGATAAAACTTCTTCCCAACATTGTTAAAGGTCACAGAAGATGATTGACCAAGTCTTGAATGTCCAGGAATTTTTTATGAAGAGTTGGATTAGATGTAGATGTCAGTCAGGATGTTGACTTAAATGCAAAGGTGCTACATATCATCAAACATGAAACATCAACTAAACTTCTTTCCCACTATTTTAAAGGTTATGAAAGAAGATTAGCTAAGTTTTGAAGTCTCAACAATTTTTTTAAAAAGAGTTAGACTAGATATATGGTATTCAGTGGTTGACTTCAACCCAAATATTTCAGAGATCATTGACCATACAACTAAACTTGTTCCCACCATTTTAAAGGTTGCAAAGATGATGAGCCAAGTTTTAAAGCTTCAATAATTTGTATAGGTAGACTGTGTGCATATAGTAGTCAGGATTGACTTGATTCAAATGTCTTGGACAGGATCAAATATCTAAGCAAGCTTCTCCTCTACTATTTGAAAGATCACAGAAGATGATTCACTAAGTTTTGAAGCCTCAGGAATTTTTACACTATGTGGATATGATAGTGAGATGTTGATCTCAATTCTGATGTCTCACACAAGGTTAAACATCTAAGTAAACTTGGTCCTTTCATTTCAAAGAGCAAGAAGATGATCAACCAGGTCTTGAAGGCTCAGTAATTTTTTATACTGAGATACACTTTATGCATATGGTAGTCAGGGGTGACCTGAAACAAAATAGATCAGACATGATCCAAGTAAACTTTTTCTCACTATTTCAGAGGTCACAGAAGATGGTTCACCAAGTTTTGAAGACTCAGCAATTTTTATGCCAAAAAAAACTATATAAACTATGGTGGTCAGGGGTTGACCTGAATTTTAAGATCTTACACAAGGTCAAACCCTGGATAAAACTTCTTCCCACTATTATAAAAGTAAAGAAGATGATCCACCAAACTTGAAGCCTCAGCAATTTTTTTACATAGAGATAGACTATATGCATATGGTAGTGGGAGTGGACCTGAATGCAAATGTCTCACCCAAAGTAAAATCTTCAAGCAAACTTCTCCTTACCATTTTCAAGGTCACAGAAGCTGATTCAGAAAGTTTTAAAGGTCCAGCAATTTTTTTAGACTGAGATAGATATATGCATATGGTAGTCAGGGGTTGACCTCAAATCAAATATCTCAGATATGATCAAATCTTGGAATAAACTTCTTGCTACCATTGTAAAGGTCACAGAAGATGATTCACCAAGTTTTGAAGCCTCAGCAATTTTTTACACTGAGGAAGACTCATGCATATGGCAGTCAGAGGTGTCATGAAATCAAATGTCTCAAACATCATTGACTAACCTATTGAACTTGTTCCCACCATTCTAAAGGTCATACAAGATGAATGACTAAGTTTTGAAGCTTCAGGAATTTTTTATGATGAGATAGACCAGATGCATGTGATGGTCTGTGACTGGTCTATGATCAAAGGTCCATACATAAGTAAACATTCAAATAAACTTCTTCCTCCCATTTTAAAGGTCATAGAAGAAGGTTAACCAAGTCTTGAAGCCTCAGCAATTTTTCACAAGGAGTTAGACTAAATGCATATGGTAGTCAGTGACCAGTGTGTGGTCAAAGATTCCACACCTCAACAAACATCCAAACAAACTTCTTCCTATCATTTTAAGGGTCACAGAAGAAGATTAACCAAGCTTTGAAGTCTCAGCAATTTTTTACACTGAGATACACTATGTGGATGTGGTGGTGAGAGGTTGATCTCAATTATGATATCTCACACAGGGTCCAACCTGCAAGCAAACTTCTCTCTATTATTTTCAAGGTCACAGAAAATGATTCACCAAGTCTTGAAGGCTCAGCAATTTTTCAGACTGAGATAGACTGTATGCATATGGCAGTCAGAGGTGTCATAAAATCAAATGTCTCAAGCATGATCAAATATCCAAGCAAACTTCTCCCTACCATTTTAAAGGTCACAGAAAATGATTCACCAAGTTTTAAAGCTTGAGCAATTTTTTACACTGAGGTAGACCAGGTGCATATGGTAGTCAGAGGTGACATAAAATTAAATGTCTCAAACATGATCAAACATCTAAGCAAGCTTCCCCCTACTATTTCAAACATCACAGAAGATGATCTACCAAGTTTTAAAGCCTCAGAAATTTTTTATACTGAGATATACTATAACCATATGGTAGTCAGAGGTGGGCTGAAATAAAATGCATTAGACATAGACAGTCATCCAACCAAACTGCTTCCTACCATTTTCAAGGTCACAGAAGATGATCTACCAAGTCTTGAAGGCTCAGCAATTTTTCAGACTGAGATAGACTTCATGCATATGATAGTCAGGGGTTGACCTGAATTCAAGTGTCTTATAGATGGTTAAACATCTAAGCAACTGTCTCTCCAACATTTTGAAGGTCACAGAAGAAGATTAACCAAGTTTTGAAGCTTCAGCAATTTTTTGTGAGGAAATAGCCTAGATGCATATGGTAGTCAGGGGTTGACTTGGATGCAAAGTTCTATATATCATCAAACATGCAACTAAACTTCTTCCCTCCATTTTAAAGGTCACAGAAGAAGATTAGCCAAGTCTTGAAGCCTCAGCAATTTTTTATAAAGAGTTTGACTAAATGCATGTGGTAGTCAGCAACTAGTCCATGATCAATGTTTGATACATCAGCAAACATCCAAATAAACTTGTCCCCCCCATTTTAAATGTCACAGAAGATGATTGACCAAGTCTTGGAGCTCCAGCAATTTTTTGTGGAAAGTTAAGCTAGACTCATGGCAGTCAGGGGTTGACTTGAATGCAAAGATTCCAAACATCATAAAACATGCAACTAAACTTCTTCCCCCCATTTTAAAGGTCACAGAAGAAGATTAGCCAAGTCTTGAAGCCTCAGCAATTTTTTATAAAGAGTTTGACTAAATGCATGTGGTAGTCAGCAACTAGTCCATGATCAATGTTTGATACATCAGCAAACATCCAAATAAACTTGTCCCCCCCATTTTAAATGTCACAGAAGATGATTGACCAAGTCTTGGAGCTCCAGCAATTTTTTGTGAAGAGTTAAGCCAGACACATGGCAGTCAGGGGTTAACTTGAATGCAAAGGTTCCAAACATCATAAAACATGCAACTAAACTTCTCCCCCCCATTTTAAAGGTCATAGAAGAAGATTGACCAAGTCTTGAAGCCTTAGCAATTTTTCCCAAGGTGTTGAACTAAATGCATGTGGTAGTCAGTGACTGGTGTTGGGTCAGAGGTCCTACACATCAGCAAACATCCAAATAAACTTCTTCCCATCATTTTCAAGGTCACAAAAGATGATTGACCAAGTTTTGAACCACATGGAATTTTTTACAAGAAGCTAGATCTAGTGTATCTAGTAGCTGGACTCTTGGTGGGCTGAGCCAGTACCAGGCATCACCAACCATTGATATGAGCTGCTCCCCACCATTTGTAGAGTCACAGAACATGATTGAACAAGTTTCAAAGCATTAGGAATTTTTTACAGAGTGATAGACTATGTGCATATGGCAGTCAGATATTGACTTAAAACCAGAGGTTCATACCATCACCAATGATCTACCAAAGCTTGTCCCCACCATTTTAAAGGTCACAGAAGATGATGGACCAAGTTTTGAAGGCCCAGGAATTTTTTGTGATGATGTAGCCCTTCTGGTCCTCCTCCATCAGGAGACATAATATGAAAATCTTGGAAATGAGTTCCAGATGATGTATTTACATCAACATAGTATATATATAGATAAGAATATGAGATACCAGTGCATTTGGATAGAGTTATGCTGACTAATTATGGGAATTGAGTAGGATGACTTTGGAAAGAGTAAAATGATCATAACTCATGTTCCTGACCACCAAATTCCTTAAAAATAGGTGCAATGGAATCCCAGAGATGCATTGCACCCAATGGGACATCAACAATAAGAAGAAAATATGTTGAGTTATATATAATATATAGCCATAGAGTGTATAATAGTCGACGACCAACACAGAACGACATACGCAGAGAAAGAGATAATGTCACATGACCATGCGAACAAAACGCCTTTTTAAACTGGAATGCGTTTTACTGCCAAAATTTAACGATGAGGTTTTTTCGAGGATGACACACCAAAACCCACTACTTCCGTAGCGGGAATTTTTCCTTCTGTATACTGCCTTTACTCTTGTTCTTCTCCCAGAACTTTCAATCTTTCTCGCTTGTATTTACGAATTGGAGTTGTTTGACGTGTCGGTGTCTTGATTTGTAGGCTTCATTCACCACGTCTGTCAGTAGACTTGATTCTGCGTCTCTGTAATCATTACATGTATCACATGCATCTGTTTATGTAATAAGTTGCGCAGGGCCACATCCTTGGCAGGGCCCACTACCTGTTTTGGTTGTTCTAGGTTCGATCGTCTCTATGCTTTTTGTTTCCTTGCTCATTGGGGCTGCGGATGCACAATATTGGGACTATCAGAACCACGGTACGACATTCGAGTACAAGTAACAAAGTAAGTAGATGCTCGATCAATACCAGTCCATTTGCACGACTGTATCCCTGGGTATAAACAGGGGATGTTACTGTCCTCAGCTTCGCGGCAACATGCTCGCTTCACTGCGATTTGTCTGGTAGTTCCTCCTGCTCATTCAAACCATTACAGACGTGAAGTAGATACTTGATGAATACAGTTAACAGACATCTTTTCATCACTGGACTACAAACTCCAGTAAAAGGCCTGTGACCACCACGACCACTACTTGAGTGCTTGTTCAGGACTCAAAGCGTTGGTACATCACAATTATTATGAACTGTATAGGCGAGTCGAGTGTCTCACAATTCAAGACGGAACGACTGTATTCCCCCAGACACATATATAGTCGAGAGTACCAAATAGAGCGAGGGAGCATGGCCTGTAGCATGGTCAGATATCTAACTGATACTGATACTCCTCAGGCACCAGTGTACCTTTGCCAAAACTTCATCCAACAGGTCAAACCTCATATCTCCCGTCCACCCTTCCCTCTCCAACAGCTGCCTCAATAATATTTGCGTAGTTTGGGTTTTCTTCGAATTTCAAACTATGGCAGTGATCAAAGTACGAGACGCGCGAGAAGGTCATGAAATGCTGCCGAAGCAGCTTTCGTGCCCCCTCATTCTTAGTGGCAGTTTTGATCGCTTGGTGTATATATGTCTTGTCAAGAGTTCTCCCCGACTGAAACCCCGGAGGTAGCACTGTAGCTTAGTCAGCCACTCAGTTGTTGTATTATCGTAGCCTGCTCCTCGGAGTCTTCACCACTTCTTTCTTCGCTTGCTAAGCACAGGTATAGTCGCGGATGGCACCGCTCCAGCATCAAATTAAATTGCGTAACGAATGTATGGGCCCACGTACTGTAGCGTGGACGTCGCCTAATGCTTCAAGATCGTCTCGTCGTCCTTGTTCTGCTTCCCGCTCGTCAGCCCCGGGCAGGAATTAAATTAGTCTCCACGAACCTCGTCCGAAATGCACGTTATAGCTTGCATATCTTGGGGTTCCAAGTTCAACACGGCCTTCACGAAACGGCATGTGTGTTCCTGTGGATGGGTCCACGTAAAGTTTCGCCAAGCCAAAGTCGGATACACAGACAATGTGAGAATTCTCCCCAATGCCCATCGCGAAAATTTCAGGCTTGATGTCCCGCAGGATGACCCCTCGTGAATGCGCAAATTCAATTCGATCCAACTGATAAAATACACACAAATTAACCCAAACTCACGGGAAGGTGCCCAGCACGCTTACCATTTCGACAGCGAGCATAACTACCGTCTTCAAGGAGAGCTCGCCCCTGCAGAGTCTTCGAAGTTGTTGAGGATCTGCACCTACTTGATCAAGAATCGAGATATGGGATGCTCGATCAATACCAGTCCATTTGCACGACTGTATCCCTGGGTGTCCGAGCAGCGGGTTGTACACCAGAGCTTCGCAAGGCAATAGGTCGGTGTGTCCGAAGAAACCTTCATTTTGATTGCAACCTCCGAGCCGGTGAGAACGTAAAAAGCACTTGACACATTTCCTGTCGTGTCAAAGTGTATCAGCCAGTTTGATAGGGGAAAGTAGACACATGTGAACATACCAAAACTCCCCATTCCAAGCAATCTCGTCACCCAGTGATACATGCCACAAACGCGAAAATTCTTTGGCACGAGTCTTAGTGCGTTCTACTGGTGAAGGATGAAGAGTAGACGAGTTTTGTAGCTGCATTTGTAAGGGTTGGGTCGCTTGTGCCGAGCTTCACGTCCGATTCCAGACATCCAAGACGTTGAACCAAAATGGTCGGGAAACCCGCCATACTTGCTGGCTCCATCACCCGGTAACGACTGGATGTCGCTACAAGAATCTGGGTCTTGTCGATGGTTCCACATTTCAAACGACAGCGCTCCCAGAGGCCGGAAAATATGGAGTGATTTTGGCCAAAGAGATCCGAAAGGGGAGCAGGATGATCATGCAAAGTAAGGCCAAACGGAAGTCGCGGAAGTGAAAATGATCTCATGCCCGGAATTGGACACATAACCCTGGGCTAGGAGTGTCTTCACAGCTGTTTCTGCGTCAGAATATAAACCAGGTTGCAAGATAGTGTGTACAGCTTCTCGGAAGACTGCTTCACTAGGCGGCGATTCCAGAACAGCGCAGACATCCTGCAGGGCGTGCCGTACGACGTCGATGTAGGGTGCCTCAGTATGATCCCTGCGTCTCATAAGTTCACATTCGAGATACACTTTAGACAGACGGCTATTGGTCTGGATGGTTTGATGCTAGCAGCCGCATAGCCTCATTGATGGCACCGTCACGATCCTGATTACACGTGAGCAGCTTGCGCGCATACAACTAGAATATGAAACTCGCCAGGATGGTGCCAAATATATCAAAGGCGATGGCTCTAGTGGATGGAGCGAACACAGGAGGCATGTAGTCCGTGACAAAATCGAGGTCGACATCGGGACCATCACCCCAGTCCACTTCTTCCGTCTTCCGTTTTCGATGCGTTCCCGACAACTGAGGGGTCACCGTCAAAGGGAATCTTCATCGACCAGAGAGTTAAAGCATGTGCCCTGAGGTTTGCGTCGAAGGTCGGCAAATTGTCAACAAACGAATAACCTGGCAGCAGCGCACCGTTTCATCGGACCCCATACGCACGAAAATGCTACGAAATAGCCTTTTGTCAGAAATCATGAGCGATATTTCGTGCCTTCCCGACCTTGTAGCATCCCTCGACTTCAAAGCCCATTTCACGGCAGCAGTGATACCCATCCACGAGTAATCTGCAGCAAGTCTGAAACATTCGAGGACTTAGAAAGTCACCGATTGAAGGCGACTTACTGGTTATACAGTAGCAGATCCTGATATATGGATGTCGCTTGCAATGCCTTCAACAACAGTTGTCAACAATGTTCAAGTTGGTGTTCAAAATGTTCAAAAACGTGACCCCCGCGGTCATGCTCATACTCTGACTGTCGTCATCAATCGCGCACTCATATCAAATCATCCCACATCTCCGACCACCCTGGACCTACGTGCGACACGCACCGTTGGCGCTAACAGCTTTATCTACTGGAAAATAGCCGACAATGAACGCTATCAACGCCTACCTTCGTCTCGATACCCTTCGCCGCGGCCGACGACCATGAACCATATCAGATGCAGTGCTCGGCTTCTTCTGTACTCCCACTAGTAGGAGAATGGGATAAGATTACTTGGCATAGTGTGTTGAATTTCGTGCTTTGTCAAGTAATCGACCTAAAATTTGGCTCAGACCTTGGATGTGCTATCTTCTCGTCTTATCACGCCTTTCAACGGCTCGATTCAGCCTCCGTACCTTCTCGACAAGATTGCGCGCGGTATCACTACTGTCAAGGGCCCAAATGACTGGCCCCATTCCGTCACCGCGACGTGCGCTAAATTGCTCGATCTGGCCTGCGCAAGAGCCGCTGAGGAAGTTCATTATTGAATAGGGAGTTGTTTTTCTCGGCGGCAATGTACATCATCCGGCAGATTTGAGCAAATTGTGCTGAGCACAACGATAATTTACCTAGCGTGCTTCAACCTACCACAAAGCATGGATTTCATGACCGACTTAAAGGCTGATCATAACGAGAACATTGCTCGGTACGTCCCTTCTTTCGTTCTATTCATCTATCTCATTATACACAGCCTTTCGCACTGTCTGAAACGCCACGAGCACACTTTTCACCACCCGTACCTGCGTCCTGCTCGCTTGCGTCGTTCAACGAAACCTCCCCTTACTCCTACGCTCGACGCCTCTCAGAGGCTGAAACAACTCAGCATTGGATCGACGATGCAGGTACTAGTGTGTGTACGCGATGACCTCCGCTTTTTATATTTTTGGCTTTGGCTGCCGGTGAGTGCCATCGTTATTTCTCGACAAGTTCTCATGACTTACTTGAAAATGTCAGAGTGCGTCCTGTTATAAGTGCAAGGATGAGTGGGGCATTTTGGGGCATTTTAAACGATTGTCTTCAGTTAGCTTTCGGGAGTCAAATATATGATGCGCTTGCTAACATACCCTTGAGAATCAGGTATAGGTATCATTGACGGTTCGAAAACCTGACTGTAGAGTTCGAAATGGCATGCACGCCAGAATGGGACTTATTGCGAGCGTCTTGAATTCAGCGTAGATCACAGGCCGCGGGCAGGTATAGTATTCATGAATGGATCCACAATAGTAAGATGCCAAGACGCAGCTTAGGGATCACTGCATCCAAAGGACGGGCCTATCTGCCACAGCATGCGGCGTTTTGTGCATATATGCGCTTGAAGCGGGCGTATGGGTACAAGAACGTTGGTAAATGGATATGCATGTATTACAGTATGCATGGGCGGGCGTTGGCGCCATGTGAAAGATGTACAACAACGAAGTGGCAGCATATAACACGAGATGGCGTTATACAAGTATGAGGGTGGGATTAAGCAATCAACCTGATACAGCGGTTGAGATGAGGTGGGCCTAACGCGCCGGGTTCTACGATGGCTAATCATGCACACGTACTCGGCGCACGAGCTCAAAGCTTTTGATAGGCTTCATCGAGCTCACCTGACATGCTTCAAATGAACCCGCCTGATTAGGTTTAGAAGTGGAATACACCAGAATCCTTTGTTCCACGGCATATCTTCAAAATATGCTGCCTCATATTCACTTGGCGTGGCGATCTGCACTGGTCGTACGACCTCTTGAAAGGTCGAAAAGGAGACACCTATCAGTGGGAAGAGCTGCATCGTCAATACCTGGCTCAGCTCAATTAAGTGAGCACCGTGGTAAGTCGACGATGGGCATCATTCATTCAAATTGATCGCATTAATGTGTTCTTGCGCAGCAAGGACTCGTGCTTACCACTGCGGCGGTCTTTATCTCTTCAAATCCACCACTTCCGAAAGAAGTCAACTACTCATCTTCTGCATCTTATGCCTGTTTGGCGGAGTCGCTTGTCTTTTTGTTGTTTGGGCTATTGTTCCAGCTGAAGGTATCTGCCTCTGGATTCATTTTTCAAAAGCATAGTGCCACAGAAGTACGCATTCTATTGTCAGGATGGAAGGCTAGAGTTGACCTCACCACAGATCATAATTGAGAGGATATTCTGGCACCTCTGGGTTTGGCTGGGTGACGAGATTGCTTGGAATGGGGAGTTTTGGTATGTTCACATGTGTCTACTTTCCCCTATCAAACTGGCTGATACACTTTGACACGACAGGAAATGTGTCAAGTGCTTTTTACGTTCTCACCGGCTCGGAGGTTGCAATCAAAATGAAGGTTTCTTCGGACACACCGACCTATTGCCTTGCGAAGCTCTGGTGTACAACCCGCTGCGCGGACACCCAGGGATACAGTCGTGCAAATGGACTGGTATTGATCGAGCATCCCATATCTCGATTCTTGATCAAGTAGGTGCAGATCCTCAACAACTTCGAAGACTCTGCAGGGGCGAGCTCTCCTTGAAGACGGTAGTTATGCTCGCTGTCGAAATTACACTACTTCCACACCTGCTACTTCCACGCCCGCTACTTCCATGCCCGCTACCTCCCCGCCCGCTACCTCCCCGCCAACTACCTCCCCGCCAACTATTTCTCCACCTCCCGAGATAGCCACTCTTTCCCCACAGCGGAAATCCATCCCCAAACCGTGTCCCATCCGACCAGCTGGCACGTGCTCCTCTTCCGCACCGTCTGCCCCCCCTCCGAAGCCTGATACTCCTGCTCCTACATCTGACAAGACCAAGAAGCGAAAGTCAGGAGTTGGAGGTTGACGGCGACAGTGAAAGCTCGCTCAGCGAAGCCGAGTCCGTGCATGACAGCCCAGTTGTTCAAAGTGTGGCAGGAAGGGCCGAAAGAAGACTACCGCCACCGCTACTAAGAAACACAAAGGAAGAAAGTAGTCGGTGTTCTCCGGTACGTACTCACTCTTTTTCTAGATATTTTTCTGATACCACAATGCAGTTTAGCTCATTCGACGCATCTTTTACATACTCATGTCTCCCATCACTCACCGGTTGCTCTCACTGTACGATTCTCCGTGGTTCGGACATTCACTTTCGCATTCGCATATTCCCTCTGGTCACTTCGCAGTTCATTTCTCCCATGCTTGTACAACAAGTTCCTAGTTCACTCACATTTACAGTAGCTCAGTGTGTATAATCAATGTCATGTACTACAACAATGATACGTGCTTATAATACCATTCCACTGCGATAAGCTATTGTAAGGTGTCTGAAATTGCTCAGGCCTGCTAAGCAGTCACCACATGTCCGTTATGATGCATGACCCATCAGCTGATGGTCAAATGAGCAAAATTCAGTTTCATGATCTGACCGTCTAGAATGACCTGAGGCTGGTCTGAGCTGATACCGGATGATAAGACCTGAGCACGTCTTACCTAAGTTTAGGACTTTTGGTGATGTCGAATTCTCGCAGATTCACGCAAGTTGGATCATATTTCATCCGATTCGAGAAGGAC
This sequence comes from Suillus cothurnatus, assembly GCA_016758765.1. Taxonomy (NCBI): domain Eukaryota; kingdom Fungi; phylum Basidiomycota; class Agaricomycetes; order Boletales; family Suillaceae; genus Suillus; species Suillus cothurnatus. Next base: position 13,056 of record JABBWL010000067.1, read on the forward strand.
GTTTTTCCTGAGGCACAATGTCAGTGTTTTACTGGGTGCCATTTTAGTGTGCCGTCAATCCTGTTTCAGTGTTTTTGACACTGAAAAATGTCACTTTCAGGTCTCTAGGTACTGAATTCTTGCACAGCCCATCTTCTAGTTCCGGCAAAGACTGGGGTCATAATACACAAAACCCTGAAAGTCAGTATTTTGGACATTGACTTTCAGTATTCTATACGCTGATTATCAGGGGTAACTAATAGTATCTGAAGCTTGATGTTCTTACTCGCTTTCACTGAGCCTCACATAGACGCAACACGGCACCATGCCAAACTTTAATTGAAGCAAGCCTTGACATTTGTCACTTGAAACTTAATCTAATCTTGGGAGCTACAAGTTCTCGTACCAGTACCTATTCTAGGTCCTGTTACGCAAGTGTTCAAGTTATAAGTCCACATATTCGGAATAGAAGCTGATAATGTAATTGTGAAATCTTAGACAACAACGTTCAGCGACGCAAACCGTGACCTCTGGGCAATCCACGAGCAGATGGACGGCCGCGTCGTGGTACTGGAGCATCGTCAGGCACGGCTGATCGATGGAGTAGAACCATGGGTTCCTTTGAAGAGCCAGGAAACGCGTTGCCACCAGCGCCAGTTGGAGTGAAGGACTCAGGTGATTTAGCATTGAAATTCACCTTTTTGCGTGGTGGAGGTGGGGCAAAGGGTGGGTTCTTTCTTAGCGACTGCTCAGGTGAGACCTTGCTGTGGCGACGTTTGAACGCAGCGCCCAAATCTTGCATCGGTTGCGATATTTGGACAATCCCTGGCTGGGCAGGCTGAGTTTGCTCCTGGAGCATGTGATCCACTGTGTCCATGTCCTGCTCGTATGTTGCAACAGTGAGTACACGTGTATTCACGATGAGACATTCTCACCTGAGCGCAATGTTGCATGCTACCTAAATCCATTTCGGCATTGAAGTCCTCATCATAACCAAGGAAGGCGTTCTCTCCCTGGGTGGTGGTGTCGTGGTGATCAATCTCTATGGTATCTTCAAACCCCTTGTCCGCGTCAGAGGCTGGGTACATGAAATGTTATTGACGCCGCGAGTATTGATGATGGGCGATACTGACCTTCGGAACTGCCAATGGCAGGGTCATCAATCTGCATCACGGCTCCCTCAAGGGAGCGCGTTATCTGGGCTTCTGACGTTGACTCAGCGACAGAGAGTGGTGGTCTGATTTACCGTCATTGTCTCCCGTCTGTACAACGTTGCATGCGGTTCGTTTCTTGCTGCCTTTTGTGACTTTCTTCTGTGACTTTGAGGATCCGGCTGCTGGGGCGGGTGTATCAATGATTTCCACTTCGTCGTCGTCATCTGCATCGGCCACTGGCAGACGTCCAGCTGCTACGTTCTTGATGATCGTGACGACACCTATTGCTGAAAGTAAGATTGTGTACATGCCGGTTAATCGTAACTCATCTTTATTTGCAGATAAGAATTGTCCTAGTATATTCCCCTTCCCCTCTCCGTGATCGACCATTAAGACGTCGACAGTTCCCAAAGCCACCATGTTGTAGACGAGGACCCCCTGTGTTTGACCTAGTCGCCATGCACGTCCAATGATCTGATTCACCAGCATTGGTCCTGGCTTGTTGTCAGTATACCAAGCATACAAGTCATCTACGTGAGTGAGACTCACAAAGAGAATGACAATGCTGGCAGCTGTAAGATTGAGGCCAAGGGCGCCAACGTTCGAAAATATCAACATCCTGGCCGCAGGATCGGTGCTGAACTTTTGGACGGTTTCGTTCCTCTCCTCGATACCGTGCCTCCGTGTATGATGAGCGGCACGATATTGTACAACTGTAGCACCGACACATGTAGGGGGGCCATCATAGGAAATTCCATGTATACGGGTATCTTGCACTTGCCCATAGTCATGAGGTCAAGCATCTTGACGTACCGCGCGTTTACCTTGCCCGTGATTGTGTTATTGGATTGCTGAGGCACATATCCATCACTTTGATCCATCGGATTTGCGTCTGGCGCTGAAGCAGTAGACTCCTCGACGTTGACCGCCGTCTGCAGATCTGCGCCTTGCACAGTGTGGGTATTCCCATCCTCGATGTCAGAGTTGAGGGTGGTATGCAAGCAAGGTGATTATTCTGATTGACGCATTGGTAAGACATCTCGAAGCTGCTGCGCGGAGTTTGGACTTATTCGGGAATATCCGGTTCACCACTTAAGCCCGGCTTGGGCATCATTATTTGGCGATCTTTTCTTCTTTCACCATGTAAGTACCATCACATGCTCCGTAACATATTAGTGTTCCACTTGTGAAGGAGCCTGGGTTTTGTACGCTTAATTCTCGACTGCGAGTGATTGTAAGCAAGGCGTGATTATCAATATGTGCGACGGTCTCAAAGTCGCGAGGAACAGTTTGGTGCATTTGCCTGGCCTTACCATCACTTATCGTTGTTGTATCAAATATGATTCTTCCTTATGAAAATTACTGCCAATATTACACGCTTGGCTGCATCACAGTGTGTATGCCTTGAGGTTTGCGCTAATCACTTTTCTTTTTGAAAGACCTGATTTTGCTTGCAGGGATGCTCAACTCTAAAAAGTTCAGTGTTTCATCTCCGAATACAGGAACAATACTGTAGCTGACTCGATTTATATTACCAGCGACTACATAATAACGTCAAATGAAACGAACTGAAGTCGACACTTTAGAGTTGGGCACGAAAGAAGAAATCATGTCACCCCCAGAGATGAGATCATTAATCTGATCCAGACTCCTCCTCCTCTTGCCTCATGTAGATGCGCATGGGGATGGGTGGGATGTTGGAGACCCACTCTGAGGCTGGTACGTAGTCAGGATCAATTACTTCTTCTTCTTCCTCATCTTCTGCCTCCTGAAGGTCTCCTCCAGGCACGCGTTCAAGGTCCCAAGTTGGCGCCAATCTGCCAGGATTGATAATGATGTGTGGTGCGGAGGATGTGTATGTCGATGGGAGTGTGATGAAGTTATCGTCTGTGGTGTATTTCCAGAGTCGGTCGCTGTATGGCTTTGGAACCCAGTACAGCGTCTTGAAAAGAGACCAGTACTTTACTCTGATGGCATCAATAACACGAGTCGGTGTGTCGCGTTTCATGTCCGCCCACTGCATCCAGTAAATCATGTTAGGATAATTCTGAGGTTGCAGGCGTGGTGATGTGCCAGGAGGGGGAAAGAATAAGTCGAATGCTTCCCGCCATTCCATACGATGTGCTCTCTTCCACTGGACACGGGTAAAGATCACAGCGAGGTTGGTGTCTCTGTACACATCATCTGTGACGTGGAGACGTTCATCCGTGCTGAGTCTGCAATGGGAAGGGGCGAGTGGGTTACCCTTCAGATTCCCGCATTTTTGAAGAATATCGGTACAAAATTGGTTCCAATGCTTGGTGATAGTGATAGGGAAGGCCTCGTCGAGACCACGAGGCAAGTCGAGTCTTTCATCGAATGGTAAATCTTCACCATTGTCTTGCGCGGGAGGAGGAACATTGAAATCCAGGTCTGCAAACACAGCGGATGGCTCGCGGATATCAGCTCTGTGTCGCTTAGACATCCCCTTTTGAGTCTTGACACGAGATTTGGGAAGCATGTTACGAGGTATGTAGGCTGTGGGGTGATGCCTGTTGCGGAGGTCATTGAATTCGCAACCAAAGAAGTACTTGTAGGAGGTGTGACTGATGACATGGGTGCGGGTCATGCGAGGGACATCTGCAGTGGGAGGGAAAACCATCTCCCTGAAGAAGTAGGCCCCGTAAGGACAGAAGGGTAGGCCGTCGTCATTGTCAATATGGTGTTGGCGGGGGACAATTTGCAGCCCGTCTACATCATAGTCATGGGTGAGGGGTAGAATGGAGCACATCAAGTCCCTTGCGGCAGAACCGTCATCAGGACGAGAGTGAAGACCGTTGGCCAGCCATTGAAGTCCAGCTGTAAGGGTGAGGGCCGGAGCTGTGAAGCGAAGCTCAGGGGATCCTGAATTTTGGAGATTCAATGTGCGAATAATTCCTTGGAGGCGCACACATCTCCATTGCCTGTTTGCGGGGAAGATGGAGGTCAGTATGAGCATGGGATGAATTAAGACTAGCAGAGAGAACGTAGTGTGAATGACCTGTGACATCTGCCAGCATGGTACGTCACTGGATGGTAGGACACGGCTCCCAAGGGGGACTGCAATTGTGCCATAGGGCAGGGGAGACAACATCGGCAACTGGCAGTTTGGCAGCGTCCGAAGATAGGAGTCTGCACACGGCTCCCACAGGGGACCGCAGTTGCACTACGATATGGGTATCGCATGGGACACCTCTTTCGGGGGACTGTAGCAGGAGAGGAACACTTACCACCAATCCAATCTTGTAAACACGCATAGAGACTCTAGCATCAACCACTCAGGAACATCGGTGGCCTTAGTGCATGCATCTTTCAGGCGAAGACGCACCTCCACCCTGGCAGCACAGTCATGGTGGTCCTTGGCATCAAAGTACAGTTGATACAGGCTTTGCAGATACGGCGGTACTGTTTCAGCTAACGCAGCTTTGCCCGTCAGGGCGAGGACTATGCCTTCCTCCATCTTTTTGTTGGATGAGGGCTTTATCTGTGGTGTATGCCTGGAAATAGACCGGGTCCTCGTCATTGCGTACAGGCACCGGTGCGCGACAACCAGACAGGTGCATCAACCCTGATGCATAATCAATTTGGAAATCACGGGATGCCATTAACGTGTTTGCTTGTGCACCAGTCATGTCTGTAAAAGTCGTGAGGAGTTGACGGTGGGCATCTGTGCGCCACTGATAAGCATATCCGGGCTCAGACATCTCGAGGCCAACATCAACATAACAATGATCTTCATACATGAGATCTTCAAAATGAAAATCACCGAGGGTTGTCATTAAGGCATCCTCAGCCTGGTCAATATCCCCAGGACGATGTTGGTTGGCCTCTTTGACACCCTGCACCTGGACCATGAATAACATCCCTTTTGTCCAAGGGAGTTCGCTACCCAACACTTGGGCTAGATCATGGCCGAAGCGCCTGACACGATTGCCAGGGAATGGACGAGTGCCGTATTGATACATTCCACGAGTCTTTTTGGCACGTGTGAGGACACCCTCGTAGTTGACAGCCCAGTTGGTGACAGTGTCAGGACTGAGCTTACGTAGGACAGGCATCAAACCCTTTTCATACAAGCCCTTCTTCTCTTCAAATGTGAGCTCAACATCCTTCCTATCAGGGTCATACAATCGAGGGAAGAACAATCGCACTTTTGTGCGGATGCCAACTGCACCCAAACAGATGTTGGGCACACGATGAGGGGTTATAGGCCTGTTTGCCTGATGAGGTCCGATGAGTATGATGTGACAGGCGAAGACACATGGAATGCACCTGTCCCCTGTGGGTACTCATGGGAACCTTCACATGAACACTTGAGTGCAGAGTGTCGACAGGGTTGTTAAGTGGGTAGAGAAAAAGATCGGACTTGACAGGCAGCCAGTCAGTGAAGGAGAGGAAGCTATCGTAATCTCTGACGACGGAGACCTCCCTGGGTGCGTCAAATTTGTTTCGGGTTGGTTCAATGGAGTACTGAATATTCTCCTCGATATCCTTGCCAGTAAGGGCGAGAATGCAGGCCCTGTAGTAAGTGGCATTAGGAAGGTTACGGGGGCCAGTGATGTTAATGTATAAGGAGTTGAAATCAGCAATGGAACATCCTTCAATTTCTGGGGCTAGATGGTCCATGATTCGTTGGTTGGTTGGTTGACTTGCGTGAGCTTCGTGTGTTACTGTAAGTGGGGTGACGGCGGGAGTTGCGAAGGTCGACGAGGTAACCATATAGCATTTGACCATGACACATGTCTTCATTGAATTCTTGAGCTCGGCTTAATGGGCATATTCAATATGGACTCATTATGTCTTACTCGAAAATTTTCAGCTCGGTTCCATTTATACCACCTGTTATGATCTGACGTATGATTTAGGCTAACTGTATTCAACGCATTGTGCGCCGCTGACAGCGCCATTAATGATTGATCATGAAAACACAAGACGGCAGACTCACACACTAACACACATGTCTGTTATCTGTGTGTGATCAAACTATTTAATTACCTGGCGGTGTTATGACGCCTTGTTCTTTGAGCTTCAAAAGGTGTTTGCGCTCTTAAGGCTGCTCAATTCATTCAGTTTGCGTTCACTTGAGAGCCGAGTTTGGCAGTTTAGACCAACATGTGTAAGTCTTAGGCGCTTCATTTCCGCCTCTTTAAATTAGTTCCAAGCTCAAAGAAGGCTCACCGGACGTGTCTGGACTTGTAGTCTAGATTCAGTGTCATAGTAACTTGCTCATATTCCAAGTAAACGCGAAGTGTAAAAATTGAGCAGTCCTCCCAGAGACTCTTAACTCGGAGTAGAACTATGGTGAGTCCGAATCCCGAGAACACGTCGTGATCACGCCTGTTCTTCAAGCTTCAGGTCAGAACAACTTTAACAATAAGACGCTATTACGGAACACGATAATTTCACACCTTGACTATGGTCGCATCGCTATTGCTAACACATGAGTGACAGAAAGATCAGGAAGGAACAAGGTTTCGATGCTTAAGTAGTGAATGACATATTTAGACTCCGCCGGAGATATCCGAAGTGATAACAAGGCCAAACGCCGCCCCACCAAAGCCAAACCCGACACCTGTTCCTGGTGTTGGCGGGACGCTCGTGCTGCTAGTCAAGGTAGGCGGGGATAAATATGGTGAATAGGGATATGGACTTTGGCTAGCGAATCCGCCTGAGACGGGCGTATTCGCGTAGGATGCATACGGCGAAGAGGAGCCCTCGACGACCCGGCTTGGGCCTTGTCTGTAACATTGGGTAAATTTGTGCAGTGGACCGTACACGAAACTGTCCGCCAGCCCATTTTCGCTTCACACCGGTAGCTTCGGCTGCTACAATCCCCGGAGTGGTATCTGCCCCTGAGATGACGTCCGCTGCATGAATGGCCACACGAACGAAATACTGCGCGCAGGTGAAAACACCACCGATGACACCCACACAGCTACGAGGATATTTCAATTTTTGAGTAATAAACCAAGGAGATCACCCTACCGTATCATGAATTGCACCAAAGAGGGTGTGCGCTGATGGATAGTGATAACCATTGGGTCGAGGTCGAACTTGAAGAAGATACCGGGGACTCCTTCATTGTCCTGCATCTTATGGGTGTAGTGAGTTACACTGTATTGGTTTGTCTCGAGAGGCCGACTTCGGGGGGCAATGTATGTAGTTGGAACCACATGCAAAAAGTATCGGTAGACCATTAACGCTGTTGGTCGGTGAGTCTGGGTACGAGCAGAGAGAAAAAAACCTACTATCTTTCGCGATCTCGAACGAGTGATCAAGGGGTTGAGAGATATCCGGGAAGTATGGACCGAACGAAAACTCGGTGATTACATGGGACAAGTTCATCTCTTGAAAATGCTGTAGCATCCATACTCATTGAGCAGTGAACGTAGTTCCGACTACTCACTATTATGATCCGCATGCATGTGACTATTATAGCCATGCCCGAGCATCGTAACATGTAAGTTAGCTGGTTATGTATCAGTAAGAGAAGCGGGAGCACGGAGGGTCAACATACCAGTCACCTTCTTGACCTCTAAGAAGCCATAAATACGACATGCGCTCTCATCTGTCTCGTGATTGTATGTAAGGCGAAAGTCGGGTTCAGCACGGCGGAACCAAGAGAAGAATCCACGTGATTTTGTGGATTGCGAGATTGCCTGGCGAGCAGAAAGAGCCTTGGCATGTTCCCTGAGTCGTGATTGAAAGGTAAAGGGTGGAAATACTCGTAGTAATGATGAGAGTCAAGATGATCAAGAAGTAGAAGTATTTTTACGGTGTCAGGAAGTGTCTTGAGTTCAGCAGCTGCGTTGGGGTATCGGCATTGTGCCATCGTCTCGTGAACAGTTTTGCCGGACGGGCGAACCTTCAAGAAATCACCTGGGAATGACTTGATCTTGTGAATGTCTGGCACGCATGTAAGACATATGTAAGACATATATCTTTCCACGAAAAAAAACAACTTACGCAGGGCCTTGTTGGATTGTGCATCCTCAAGCTTTGCCGGGTCACATATTTTCCCCCACCTTAAGTACCGCTGAGCTCGTTTTTCTGCACTGCGTCCTCCTTTAGTCCCGCGCTTCTTGCAGTCGGGCTTCTTGTTATTGTTATGGCCCATTGTGAGTACTGTTGAAAACTTGAAATTATGTAGACGCAGAATATGGCCAGAACGTTTTGTTTTGTTTTATGGGTGTTTACAATGTCTTCTGCGCAATTGCCATGCCTAGCGGATTGCATTCCAACACCTGTGCTTTGGCCAGCAGGGACGTACCGTACTCTCCAATTTTCGTGCTAGACCTCGTCAATGATGTCGATGAACGTGTTCGGAAACCTTGTTTTCCTTCCTGGATACCACAACCCGACAGTCGCAGTGCTTTGTCAATCTGAGCAGACCTGGCCGCCCCGTCGCAGCATCCCACAGCCGAACAGTCTTATCCCCAGAACCTGTGACGATGTGAATATCGTCTGACGAGAACGAGACCGACTTAACTGAATTAGTGTGCCCCCTGAGCACGGTCTGAACAGCCGGCCAGTTCATATCACGTCCAGATGCCACAAGAAGAATGTTTGGAAACCGTGCAGAAATCTTTCTGGATAGCGGAGAGTTGGCAGGTGTGAATGTCCGAACCCTTACCCGTACTGTGGACATGTATGACTACGTCGTGAGCGACTTGGTCCCGGAATTTTTGCACGAGCGTATCGAACACATCACTGTACTTTTGGATCGTATCTCCCGTTCCCAAGACAACGTTCTTTCCAAGATTGCTCCCTGTGAATGGCAGAAGCTCGAGACGGTACATAGAGCAGTAGCTTGTTAAGACTCACAAAAGTTCTTGGTCTCCGAATATTTTTTGATAAAACGGGCACATTCACGGGTCTGCTGAGAAATATTTGCAAGGATAGTGTGCATCGACGAGATTTTTCCGAGCGTGTCGCCTTGTGTTATGAAGCTATAAACTTATCGAGAAGTTTGAGTACCGCTGCATCGTAATTCGATCGAGCTAGAATAAACTGCACAAACGATAATGATTGCTGAGTGGTGGGAGATAGGAAGAGAGAATACCTTGGCTACACAAGATAATGCGCCCTGTGCTATCTTTGCATATGGATGTACCTGTGGAACTGGATTAGTTCGGTTCTGGGTCGAGAAGAGGATTCGTACATTATTGATCTCTCCGATAACAGTGTCAAATATCTTGAGGGGTTTAAGATATGTGTCCTGGAACTTATCGAGATCCTCTTGTGTGTCTCCAAGATGAGAAACCATGGTCGTCACAAGTCCTGAAAGTGAGTGCATGTGCTCTACGACCTCTTCAGTACCCTGAAGTGCCGGTTGGGTATCAGCCTCCATTTCCGCACCAGATGGAGCCGCCTGACAGAATTTAGGGAGAGCACAGAGACCGGAGGAAAATTACAAGAACCTACCGAGGTTGATGGAATATGCTCGTGATGGACATTCAAGGGAGCAGGGCTTTGGCTGGTGGAATCCTTCTAGCGCTTATAAAAATCTTAATTGTATTCCACGAACATTCATTATACATGCTCGTGGACTTACTGGGATTCTCAACTTGTTCGCACCTTTCTTAAACTTCTCCAGAGTGACGACTCCTCCCATCACAGTCAGTTTTCACTTGGCCTCAACCGGTTGAGCTGACGGTCACGTGATGCTCGAAACCACTTTCGATCTTCTCAGAATCTCTGTTTTTGTTCCTTAGTTAGTACCATTGGGTGCCCGCCCATTCCAGAGGCCGATACAAGCACCATGCACAGCTCCCCCCAGTGGGACACTTTCGACTGCTCAGGCGTTGATCTGTGACCATCCGCTGTTAACTTGCGCCACTTAGGTCCCTGGGCACCAAAGGGCACCCTGGGAACACTCGGTTTGTTATCTTCCACACGAGGGTGTGGACGGTGCTTGTAGCTCTACCCTCCTCACCTAGTATTTGCCGGGTGGCGAACGGTGTCGATAGGTGGAGCTCGCACTTACCCATTTCATGCAGGATTTCTGAACACTCTTTGTCTGGCGTTCATCCTAGCCAGAAGATCAATTTATTTCATTTTTATTTAGCTGCTCCAGGTGAGAGCTCTGCTACGGCTGGCGGTCTCCGTGCGGGCTCAATGACCCTGTAGCAGTTAGTATACTCATGATATGTTTTATTATATAGCGCCGGGCGCCTTGTTAGTGCTGTTACCAGTGCACACGTATCTAACCCTAACCCTCTGGCAGCTCAGTTGAATTGGACTGGTGTGCAGTCCCATGCACGCAGAAACTGAGGGATATGGGTAAGTGTGCGATCATGATCAACCGAACCGAAACATGTGCGCAGAGCCGAATTGTTATGCACTGATGACTTCCTCACATGTCGTTTGTAGAAATTATACTCAATTATACACCCTCCCGCCGAGGAGAAAGACCCCTCCAGCCCTGCCAAAATCTAAAAAGTGGATAATCGCAAATCCACGATATCTATCGCTATGGAAAGTTGCGTCAGTGGTGACGACGGCTTTGATTGTGAGCAGACTTCAATGGGCTCGATGTTAAATCCCTTTACTGCGCTTAACAACATCACGCCTATATCAATGCGTAATCCCCCAATCCGTGACATTCTGTCAGGCTTTGAAGGTGTGGTAATGCCAGGAGAGATGTTGCGTAAGTCTAGGTCGTCTTTCACTTGGTCACCTGTGTTCTGACTTCCACCAGTGGTTCTGGGCCGTCCTGGTTCAGGCTGTAGCACGTTCTTGAAGGTACTTTCCGATCAGACGGCGGAGTACCACGCTGTCGAAGGTGATGTGTGGTATGACTCCTTTACCCCCGAGGAAATAGCCAAGCAATATCGGGGAGATGTCATTTACTGTCCTGAAGATGATGTCCATTTTCCTTCGAAGGCCGAATGGTCTATTTTGGGCTTGCAAAAGAGGCGCGGCAATATTTTGTGGATATGGGGTATGAACCTTACCACCGACCAACGACGTCTGGTTTTCTTGTTTCCGGTACGTACGGGTGTAATGCGTCCTTGTCATAATCTAAAATTTTCCAGTCACGGATCCAAATGCGAGGAACACCCGTGCGGAGTTTGAAGGGTCAATACCCAGAACGGCTGAGGAAATGGCAGCTTACTTCCTCGCATCTCCGCTAGGGCAAGCTAATCGTCTATGAATTGATAATTATCGCAACCTCTACGTGGGCAAACCCGAACGCAAGGAGGCATACAGTCTCAGTGCGGGGATGGAGCATGCACATCATGTGCCCAAGAGTAACTCCTATACGATATCAATTCCAATGCAAGTCAGGGCAGTAATGGTCCGCCTGGTTCAGATAATAATGGGCGATATCACGTCCCAAGTGGTGCAACTTGTGTGCGTACTAATTATATGCTCATGTCAACACAACGTATTGATGGCCCCTTAGTGCACAAATATTCCAAGCCATCGTGTTGAGCACCGCCCTTTATGCTCAGCGTTCCATAGTTCTCCGTCATCATAAAGCAGCGATGTATTACCCATTCATCAGAAGTCTGGCTCACACGGTTGTGGATATACCCATCACGTTCGTCATCCAGGGCGTCCTCTCTGTACTTCTGTACTTCTTAGTCGACCTTCAGAGGACAGCATCGCAGTTCTTGTGAGTGGTTTCTTGTCTACAAGTTTACGCTACAAATCTAATGAGCCTCTGATAGTGTATTCTTCTGTGTGGTATTCACGATGACGACCGCAATGAAAGGATTTTTCAGGCTGGTCGCTGCTGCTTTGAAAGAAGAGTCTAGTGCTACATCAGTAGCTGGTATTGGTGTTTTGGTCTTCTCACTGTACATCGGGTTATACTATTCCTCGGCTCAGCATTCCGGGTGCCCTGCGCTGGATCACTTACTCGAATGTAGGATGACGTCTCGTTTTTCAAGTGCTGCGCTGAAACATCTATCGCGGCCTCTTGGGTTCGGTGTTGAATCATTGATGATGAACGAATTTCATACTTTGCTACGTGGCAAGAGGAGTCCATGTCTTCTTCAAGCTCTGGTTCACTTTCGCATCTATCTTCTGCGCGCTCGACGGAAGACGTGAGACCAAGCTTTGAACGCAAGGGTTCTACCTTTAGCACGAGACGCTCAGAAGATGTTATGACCGCAGCATCGCGCTTTGCTCATAGCAGACGAACACCGTCTGAGCCATCTAGTTCACTCACAAGTTATCCTTCGCTTATATTTGATTGGTCTCCTATCACCAGTGCATTGAGTGCAATCTGCGACGACTCAGTAACGCCTGAAGGCGGCGAGGACGCTTGATCTGAGCTTAAGGTCAGCTCCACTAGCACACCTACGTATCTGTTTTATTGACTGACAAGTACCACTCCCAGCCCTACCTCGAAGCGCAGACCAAGTCCATCGTTTACGCAATCCAAAGCGTCCTTTTCGGCGTTCGCAGCCCTATGCCGCCGCCGAGGCCCGATGCTAAAGGAAACCCTAACTCAGATGATTACAATCGTGTCGAATATCGTCGCCGTTAGGATCTGGTTCGTAATGAGATTACATATACATGACACTAACCACTATTTGACGTATCTGAACCGTCTCCAATCTCTTCGTTGCCACCAGGTGCTAACCACCGGTCAATGATAAAGGTTTCGCCTCGCGTCTGTACCCGGCCAACAACCGCGTTGATGTTTCGCACATCTGTAACCACTGGTGCGACAAACTCGTTGTATCCAACTAGGGATATTGATGCATCTATTCCATCAGTGTTGCACGGTGTTATGAGCGCAAGGATGAGTGCTGTATTGCGTAGGAACCTGTATATTTTATGTTCGCCAAGTTCACAAACTACAATCATGTCTAGCTGGCCATAACCGATCACATCGACAGGTCGTGATTCTCCCGCATCAGAACATGAGACTAGAAGCGTGACGACACCGTGTATGGCGCCCCTGGTGTCGACAAAGGCATACGTTGTACACAAGCGCATGTATTGACTAGATTTACATATATATAAGGGTGACTGAAGTACTGAACTTTCAAGCTTCTAGACAGACGTCATTGACTGCTCAGGTGCGCATAGTCTCCTGACCAGATTCTCATCGATCCATTTCTCCAAACATATCTCAAACGGAACAAGCCCCAATATCCGAGAAAGTGAGCGTGTCAATCTGTGCTGCAGGATTCTCAAAAAGGCAGAAAGCCCAGAGAATAAGAGCCGTGTTGATCAAAATAGACCAATTTGCGACACGTTGAACAGGACGCACTCTGACATTTTCAAGTAAGTCATGAGAACTTGTCGAGAAATAACGATGGCACTCACCGGCAGCCAAAGCCAAAAATATAAAAAGCGGAGGTCATCGCGTACATCGACGTCGTACGGCACGCCCTGCAGGATGTCTGCGCTGTTCTGGAATCGCCGCCTAGTGAAGCAGTCTTCCGAGAAGCTGTACACACTATCTTGCAACCTGGTTTATATTCTGACGCAGAAACAGCTGTGAAGACACTCCTAGCCCAGGGTTATGTGTCCAATTCCGGGCATGAGATCATTTTCACTTCCGCGACTTCCGTTTGGCCTTACTTTGCATGATCATCCTGCTCCCCTTTCGGATCTCTTTGGCCAAAATCACTCCATATTTTCCGGCCTCTGGGAGCGCTGTCGTTTGAAATGTGGAACCATCGACAAGACCCAGATTCTTGTAGCGACATCCAGTCGTTACCGGGTGATGGAGCCAGCAAGTATGGCGGGTTTCCCGACCATTTTGGTTCAACGTCTTGGATGTCTGGAATCGGACGTGAAGCTCGGCACAAGCGACCCAACCCTTACAAATGCAGCTACAAAACTCGTCTACTCTTCATCCTTCACCAGTAGAACGCACTAAGACTCGTGCCAAAGAATTTTCGCGTTTGTGGCATGTATCACAGTGCCAATTATTATCTTTAGCATATCAGTTCTGCTTTTGCTCATATAATGCGTGATCGCGACTTACACAGTTCGTCACCAGCCATCGTGCTCTCGAGGTTCGCATCTCATCCTGAAACTGTCCGACTTCATATGAGCATAACATTTGCTTTCCTCGGCACTTGTCATTTGGAGTCGATTCTGGGTTCACCATCCGACCTTTGCGTCCGCGCTGTTTGCGCCACGAGTGGTAAACGGGTGAACCTTGAACGTTCAGCATTAGTGTTGGACTTGGTGTTGTTCCTTCTACGAGTCTAAATAGCTCAGATTCAGTCGCTGCTCTACGTTGTAGATACTAAATGCAGTTTCTTGGTTTATCGAGGACTCGTCTAATGAGATATCAAGTAATGCACTTGAGTAGTAAATGTTCTGCGTTAGCGACACAAAAGAAACACACCAAATAATAACCGTCCGCCATTTGTTGATCCAACGTGACATTGACGGAGATGTGTGCTTTGCCCAAATCGGGACGTTTGGCTCTCTAACGTAATTGCTCAACATCCAACAAGGGGGTGATCACTCTAAATTCGATCTTATATCTACTACTCAGTACCAGTATGAACAACAACAACAATGCCGATGCTGACGGAGGAGTCAGAAACCAAAATAGAGACCAAGATCACCAGGTACGTCGAGGATAAAAAGAAACCATTCACTGCTCACCGATATTCGACAGATTCCCGGACACCTTTTGCAACACGAACCAAGGCCTCGGAACGTGATGTTTACAATGCCTGGAAGGCAGCTGGTGAGTGACACATTCAGCCGTGAGCTACAACGCTGACCTTGTTGAAAGGAATTGATGTACATTACATGGGCCGCCGCACGAAATCGCGTGCGTCAACAACTCTACAACCCCAACTTACCATATCAGCCCTATCCACGACCTCCGGTCTGGTCAGACGAAATACGCGCGATGATGGTGTTGTGGATTGCGAGAGAGCGCCGGATTTTTGAGATGGAGATAGAAGAATTGGAGTATCTCCTGGGACTCAGAGGTGCGCGTTAGAGCTTCTAGGTAAGCCGGGTTGAAACTATAACATTCCGACGGACTTACGAGTATTAGACCGTACGCATGAAGAGGGGTGGAAATTCCAAGAGACCGAGAATGAAGTTGAACGATACACAATGTAACACCAAGTCGTGCAATCTCTGACATATATTCCATTGCTTGCTCCATGAGACCCTTAGTATTGTGATACTGGATCTCTAGCACAAGATAATGCCAGTCCATTCAATGGGGCCAATAGGCATTGTGATATCCATCAATACGGCGTTAGGCTTGCGAAAACCGGGGCCGATGGAAGCAGTCATGTTCACTTGTTCACCCCAGTTTTGGGACGGATGAAAGTGTGGCCTTCGTGAATCCATGAACGTTTACGAAGTTTTGACATGACCGACCAGCCCCGCTGCTGGATAATTATTTTGTCAACCCAGATACTACCCTGCAGAATGTTAGTTTACATCAAGCAAAGGAGTGACATCTAATAAATTTGCTCCTCAGAATGCTACTGACTTTGTCCAAAAAATCCACGACAGCCCTCACTGTTTCAGTGTCCTTTCTTGTATCGCACAACCAAGGGCACACAGGTTAACCAATGACCCATCACGCGCCCCTGCAACTTCACAGCTTCAAACTATTTCACGCCATTAACGATGCGGCTTGTGAAATGATAGGCACGTACTTTACTACACCATACCTCTGCCACGCGCCAAGCCTTGTCTTCAAGGACCCCTCGATTCTCAAGCTCTTCTCGCACCCTACGCCTGGCTGCCGCCATATCTGAAGGTCTGCCTGTGTTAAACGAGATGGTGAGCCATCCGCCAGTCGCGCCTTGAACCATCGCATTCCATTTTCGTGCATAAGGGACGCTATAGCCTCCAAGTTGTTATCGCTTAGGTGTACGTTGGCAGCAGAAACTGCTTCCCAGCCCAGCCGCCTACTTCCTTGCCCTCAAGGATCCCATAACGTTCTTTGCCAGTGCCCTGGTGTGACAACGCATCTATCATAGCGCACGGCAAGTCGCGCTGCTTGTCAGTGAGATGTGAATTTCGGACATCAGCCCGTAGATATCCTTCAACGCATTGCTCTCATCATCGAAGGTCTAATTCCTCCCAGTGACCAAGCTCATCAGAACAGCACTCCGAAGGTTTTTGCTCATGATATGTGGATTCTATGCTGATTCAGTATGGTTCTCGGTCAGTTTGATGTGAGCAATATCTACCATCATGTCAAGACTTACGGTGTAGGTTTTTGGTTTTGATTTTGTGGGTATGGGGGACGTTGCTTCCGGACTTGACACTTGGTATAATTGGGGCTTGTATGATGGATGTTAGCATATTTCTAATCTCTGGCGTTATCGAAAACAACATACTTCTAACCAACCAAAGGAAGCCGGATGCTTTGCAATCATATGGTGAGTTCGGGAAATGACGTCCAATAAAGTCTTCCGATTATTTACATGAATGTACCCTGCGAGCAGAATCAGATTCTTTCAAAAAGAAAGGTGATTGACGCAAACCTCAAGGCATATACACATGATGCAGCCAGACTGTTTATTAATTGGGTCGTAGGGTATAATATTGTCGGCGATTTTCATAAGGAAGAATCACATTTGATACAGTGACGATGAGTAATCGCAAGGCCGCGCGAATGCGTTCGCGACTTAGCGACAGTCGCAAATATTTGTGATCACGCGTTGCCTACAATCACCCGCAGTCGAGAATTAAGCGTACAGAACCCATGGGCTCCTTCGTAAAGTGGAACACTAATGTGGTACATGGTGGTAGAGGTAGAAGTAAAAGATTGGATGAAAGATGTCCTCAAGTGGTGAACCGGATATCCCCTGGTAAGTTGAAACTCCGTGCGGCAGCTTCGGGATGGCCCGAGGTCCCTAATTGACGCGCGTCAATTGAGAAGAACAAATAACACATTGCAGGGATATCCTCGCAAGGTAACTACTCTATTATACGATGGTTATCATGCCCGTGCATCTTGTAAGACAGAGCTTGAGATCAACATAAGCGTCATGAATCAAACTACGGGCTCGTGAGTAGACGGCTCGATGTGTACTAGTAAATCTTCTTACATAACTGCCTCGCACAGATCATTGGCTGCTGCACACACGGACCACGGTACGTCTTCGGTCCGTCCCGAGGCTCAGGGAGTCGCAGACTGACGCACCTGCAGAAATTTTACCTGGATGGATGTACAAAGGTCGCTTTCCTATGTCACACGCCACCTATATATCCCACCGTGAAGCCGTTGGAAGACTGAGACAAGGTCAAGTCGACGAAGGTTGACACCTTGGTCACACTACTGGCTTGGCATCTGGAATCTGATAGCCAAACTCTAACATCGAGGATGGGAACACCAACACTGCAAGGCGCAGATTTGCAAACGGCGGTCAACGTCGAGGAGCCTGCTGCTTCAGTGCCAGACGCAAATCTGATGGATTAAAGTGATGGATATGTGCCTCAGCAATCCAATAACACGATCACGGGCAAGGTCAACGCGCGATGCTTGACCTCATGACTATGGGCAAGCGCAAGATCCTCGTATACATGGAATTTCCTATGATGGCCCCCCTACTTGTGTCGGTGCTACAGTTGTACAATATTGTGCCGCTCATCATACACGGAGGGCACGGTATCGAGGAGAGGAACGAAACCGTCCAAAAGTTCAGCACCGATCCTGCGGCCAGGATGTTGATATTTTCGAACGTTGGCGCCATTGGCCTCAATCTTACGGCTGCCAGCATTACCATTCTCTCTGTGAGTCTCACTCACGTAGATGATTTGTATGTTTGGGATACTGACGATAAGCCAGGACCCACGCTGGTCACGCATGCTGGTGAATCAGATCATTGTACGTGCATGGCGACTAGGCCAAGCACAGGGGGTCCTCGTCTACAACATGGTGGCGTTGGGAACTGTCGACGTCTTGATGGTCGATCACGGAGAGGGGAAGGGGAATATGCTAGGACAGTTCTTATCTGCAAATAAAGGTGAGTTACGATTAATCGGCATGTACACAATCTTACTTTCAGCAATAGGTGTCGTCACGACTATCAAGAACGTAGCGGCTGGGCGTCTGCCAGTCGCCAATGCAGATAACGACAACGAAGTGGAAATCATTGATACACCCGCGCCAGCAGCCGGATCCTCAAAGTCGCAGAAGAAAGTGACAACAGGCAGCAAGACACGAATCGCATGCAACGTTGTACAGATGGGAGACAATGACGGTAAATTCCTCGACATTAACAACAACAACAGCGTTGTGCTCGATGAGGTTAGGGAGCAGCAAGCCAATGAGGACAAGGCCGCTGCCACTCGCAAAGGCAAAGACAAAGCAAAGCCTCAGGCTAACGCTTCTGTGATGGACAAGATAGAGCTCAGCGACGTAAGAGGTCACATTCTGTGGAAGTTTACAGTAAGTGTGGGTATCGCCTCGATATCATACGGTTTGAAACACGACTGAATCTTCACAGTAAGAACGAGCGACCAGAACATTCAGTCAGCTGCCGCCACTGTCTATGCGTCAAAGGCGGGTCAACATGCAAAGCAGAGCACAATAGCATCTCTCGGCATGGCATGGTGATGGGATGTAGAGGTTTGTCCTCCAAGATGGTATCAAAGATTTCATCTTCGTCATCACCACGGAAAGCCAATCGTCCGAGCAACATCTCATACGTCAAAAAACAAAATGCCCACCAATCTACGGTGCGGCCGTACCGTTACTCCAGCAGAATCTGCCTCAACGTCAGTTCAATCCTCAGAACAACAAGTACTTCGGGAGCCATAAACTCGGGTGTACTGCAGAACGTGCTCGTGGTCCAGTTAATATCCTGGTTGCACATATCATGACTTGACATATTCAGTTCTCCACCTGGGCCAGGCACTCCGGTTTAGACACTGGTGGATGCTTCCAACTGCGACATTGGCCGGTATCCTGGATGGAGTGCTAGGTTATGGTCGAGCCAAAGCCCAAAGCTCATAACTCCTTATGAGATACAGTCAGTGTTCCATCCAGAAGTAATCATTAACATCCTCACTCAACCCTTTCCACGGCAGGCTTGTGGGCACTATCGCAGCACCTACTCCCCTTATTGCAGCCAACTTTATCATCCTTGGCAAGATAATCAGTCAAGTTAGTCCTCAGTTTAGCCGTCTGACCCCCAAAATATGTTAGTCTTGTTCACATGCTGCTAGCGTTCAGTTACTCATCTAGTCCAGATACAATCATATTTTGTTCATTTGTTAGTATCATACATTCAAGTGGTATTCATTCTTCTGATCTTCCCAACTCTCAGGATGTTATCTGTCAGGTCGTACAAGCTCTTGGAGGCGCATCCGCTGCCCGTACCGTTAGCCAGGGGACAAGTGCTGCAACGGTATGTACATCATCTATCATTTATATTGGGTCTGCCAAGCATTGCATAGAGTCTATGAAAGAATTAAACAAGATTTTCACAGCCTTACATAAGTTACAAATCTTACTTGGAAACCTCATTAGTCTGTCGGGGTTCGAAAAACGGTCGTTTGTTAGTCTTGCCCGCTGCCCTTCCCCAGTTGAGACAGCGTCATACGGCAAGTCTCCGTTAATTGATAACTGTAATTTTTTCGCTGTGACACTCACCAGTTACATCGGTTGTTGCTCCCATCGAACATCCAGTATCCCGGAGCGAGCGCCATGCAGCCATGGGTGAAGCCCAATGTATCTTATTATGCTACTCCTTGGGAGAATTGCTACTTTTTGCATGCCGCACATGCCAAGCCCGATTTCCTCACAGACGGCATCATCAACCAGGCGAAGTCCTTGGTTGTCCAGAAAGGTCACTATCAGGATCCGCTCTTGGCGCTTAAGGAAGCGGTTTCTGCTGCCAACGTACACCTAAGCGACAACGACTTGGAGGATATGGCGTCCCTTATGCACGAAAATGGAACGCGATGGTTCAAGGCGCGACTGGCGGACGGCTCACCATCTCGTTTAAAACAGGCGGACCTTCAGGAAGATATGGTGGCAGCCAGGCATAGGGTGCGAGAAGAGCTTAAGAATAGAGGGGTCCTTGAAGACAAGGCTGGGCGCGTGGCAGAGGTATGGTGTAGTAAAGTACGTGCCTATCATTTCACAAGCCGCGTCCGTTCACGGCATGAAATAGTTTGAAGCTGTGGAGTTGCAAGGGCGTGTGATGGGTCATTGGTCGACCTCCGTGTGTCCTTGGTTGTACGATACAAGAAAGGACACTGAATCATTGAAGGCTGTCGTGGATTTTTTGAACAAAGTTAGTAGCATTCTGAGGAGCGAATTTCTTAGATGACATTCCTTTGCTTGATATTAATTCACATTCTGCAGGGTAGTACCTGGGTTGACGAAATAATTATCCAGCAGCGGGGCTGGTCGGTCATGTCAAAACTTCGTAAACGTTCATGGATTCACGAAGGCCACACTTTCATCCCTCCGAAAACTGGGGTGAATATCACTGCTTCCATCAGACCCGGTTTTCGCAAACCTAACGCCGTATTGATGGATATCACAATGCCTATTGGCCCCATTGAATGGACGGATATTATATCTGCGCTAGAGATCCAGTATCGCAACACTAAGGGTCTCATGGAGCAAGCAATTGAACACATGTCAGAGATTGCACGACTCGTTCTGACGAATCAGATCAATCGGCGGTACTTCGTGGGTCTGCTCTTGTTGGGTGCTGATCTCTTCGTGTGCACCTTTACTCGTGGAGGATCGTCCATAACTATTCCTATCGACATATATCACAACGTCGACGAATTCCTTAATTGCATGGCATGGTTCAAGCACGCCGACTTGGAGTTCCTGGGCTACGACAAGTCTATTGTGAGAAACAGACTCCGCTACAAGATGACCTTGAAGAGGGATGATGAATTAGCGCACGGGGCGGTCGCCGATATCGTATCGGTGCTCTACAATAGCAAATCCGCCATTGGCCGATCTACCAGGATCCTGGGCCTAACCTACCAACCCTCCCCTGCTGAGACGGACCACTTGATAGTGAAGGATGTGTGGCAGGACATCCAGCTCGCCTCAGATGGAGAAGTTCACAAGTTGCTGGAGGATAGTGGACGTATCGATAGGACACGCAAGCTCTTGGGTAGTAAGTCCAACCTAGATCTATGACGCGCACGTCGACCTGATTGAGACGACAGGCGAGTTTCCTGAACGCATTTCTAAAACGCCCGAAGAGGCTGAACTTACAGAAGACATGTTCCAGTCCTGGGGCATTCGGCCGGGATGGGATGATTTGAACGCTGAAGGGATGTATCCCTGGCATCTTCCCATACGGGACGATCGGTTCTCTGTGAAAGCTCTAGAGATGACGGATGGCGATAACGGCCACCAAGCTTCAGACAGCGTGCCCGTAATTCTACAGAACATGACTACAACCAGCGACCCCTTGATCCACCGTCGCACAGTATTTCGCACCCCGGCCATCAAATGCACTTGGTTTTCTTGTCGCCGTGAGTTTTTATATGGTGTTTTGGATTCACTACTAGGTGAGCATGTAATCTCTACCGAGCCTCCTATCTCGTCTCATACATTATTTGCAGGTCATCTTGAAGCGAGCAGGCGTGGGATTATGCACC
The DNA here is from genome assembly GCA_016758765.1 of Suillus cothurnatus. Lineage (NCBI taxonomy): Eukaryota > Fungi > Basidiomycota > Agaricomycetes > Boletales > Suillaceae > Suillus > Suillus cothurnatus. The sequence continues at coordinate 34,757 of JABBWL010000067.1, forward strand.
GCGACACTAGCGAAGGTAACGTTTGGTTCTGGGTTCCTCAACCCAGCGCCCAATACACGGTTCCGGAATGGTATCTATCGCCTGAGCGCGGTAAGCCGTTCTTCGAAGCCCTGGAAGTTTCTGCCACCTGGTTTCCCAAGCGTCCTGGGATGGCCGGTGACTTCGGCCTTGGCCTGAACATGTTGGATGAAGCTGGTGCGGCCAACGCTGTAACTACTACTGTATGTCCTGATGTCATTTCTGTCTCTCCGTGCTGATTTTTTACAGGGAACTTTTCCTTTTGGAACCACCGCCAACTCAGAAGAGGCTCCCCACCTCACGCATGACCTAGAGTCGTACATCTTTCTTATATGGATTATCGGCGTCAATTTCAAGGGTCCGTACCATCAGGTCGAACACTGGCCTCCTCCTCCAAAGGCGGGACCTATCACCAGTAATTGTATGGCCAACGACGAAGCCGCCGACTTTATCTCCAGCAAACTACAGCTACCCGTCCCCATTGACTGGCCTGGCAAAGGTCAGCCTCCTTCCTCAGTTAAGCGGGTTTCCGCGATGCAGCGCGCCCCTGCTAAGAGCGGCGACGAGGAGTTTGAAATGCGGAATGCAATAGTCCCAGAGTGGGCTAAAATGGGTTTCCTACATTCGCGGACCGATTTTGTGCTGCACCAGAAAAAGGTCCTTAACTACGAGACATTCGACATGTCACTTCATCCATATTGGAAGGTCGGCGAACTTAGTAATGGATGGCGCAAGTTATTCAACTTGCTGTGGCCAACTCAGGAGGATAGTCGCACGATCAACATCAAACGTTCATCCTTGACCCACGCCGCGCTCGTCAGCGTAATAAGAGACATGATACTCTTGATACCCCCTGCTGATGATGGAGCGCCCAGCAGGGCGGTAGTCGAGGACGCTCGACACAGGTATTCATCATCTATATCGCACTTGCTAGAGGTGGACAGATTCAAGTTTGTTCCTGATGTCTCTCCCTATTTTCATGACTCTGGAACTTCGATCCCGCCACCATCTTCAGATCCTTCTCGTGCTGCCGCCCCATCTTCCTATCAGCTTGTCGAGTTTAATTCAGGGTCGATGCGTCGTACATCTCTGAAGCGCCTTTCGGACACGCCGGCTGGCGGACCTTTGCCACAAGCAGGCACTTCTTCATATCATCCTGCGGACATTTCTGTCAGCAATACAGGTAGTCGTGTCGTGTCTAACAGTTCTGGCAAACGTCGGAAAGTATGATTCTAAATCTTCTTTTCTCAATTCGTCGTAGTGTTTATCGATTATTTTCATGGAACTCGTTTGATCGCATTTGGAAGGCATTATTATATCATCTGTTCTTTTACTCAAGTTGTTCCATTGTTGAAGCAGTATGTACTATGTGTTGTTGTCTGGAACAGCGAGCCCCAGTGAGGAGTGGTTGGCTTTGTCACTAATCATCTTCCCCAACTCCCAAAGGGAGGAGGGTTTTGTCGACCGCGAACGGTCAGGCACCTGTATCAAACAATGCCCCGTGTGATTTATTTTCCCTTTCTCGGAAACCTTGATGAATGTCTCAAGTACCCGTGAAATTTTTTTTTGGGCTTGATCGCATTCGCTCCGACTTTATATAATGAACCTATCTTGTTCTCTCGTCTCCCCCTTGCTACACTTCGCCTCTTTCTTGCTGCTCTGTCAGTTGAGTTCTTTCCTTTGCTCCTATGTCATTTTGCTGATTTCGTATTGTTGGACAGCAGCTGAGCGTACTTGCGAGTATGCCGCCGTTTTTCTGCAAACGGCCCTGTACCAAACCTTGTGTCCTTGATGTCGATGATTGTCCTCCTCATAACCTTGCACACCATATCTCGTCTTACCCGTCTTTTTATGATCCGTTGTATTACCCAGATGAAAATTCAACTGTATTTGCATCAGCTGACAGTTTTTGTCGGTGGTTAGAGTCTGCTCTCGTGAACCACCTTCAATCGTGCCGAAGGTGTTGCTCGGTCCAGTGTGTCATTGGTGTCACTTCCCAACCGCCCGATATTTCTGTTTCTATTGATGGTACTTCGATGCTTTTTACTGCCGCTTTCAGTCCTCGACTTATGTTCATTGTAGTATCTTTAATCACTATGAGGCCTGTCAGGCTAACCTCTCCATGGAAGCTTGCTTGCTTTCTTCTCTCGTGCAGGATCCTCCTTGGTTCTCCTACCCCGTTGACCACTATCGTGAGGCTGTGTCTGCGTTGCCCGCGACCGTTCTTCGTACTGTCGCACGTGATTTAGGATGTGATAAATCTGAGTCTCGCCGAAAGGAACTCAGCACAGATGTCATCCTCCGACATTTTGTTGCAGCACGCCTTGAGTTTTCGGCCCTCACCGATGACGTGATTGCGCAGCGCTTGGGAGCTTCTTTGCCTTCGGATTCTCTTAAGTTTAGAGGCACCTATCTTGCAGCTGGTGTTGTCCACCTGTATGGCCCCGACGTCGCTGCTGCACTGCGTCGTTCTCTCATACATAACAGTTCTATTGACAACGAGTCTAAACGATCTCGCGCTCACTCTTCAGCGCCCTGGGCCTCTCTCTCTCGATGATTTGACGCGTCGTTTGGAGAGGCTTTCAAGGGAACAAATACTGTGTTCCATTCGTGGCTTGCCCCGTCAGTTTAGCAATCTCTATAACTCGCGATCACACCGCAAATTGTGCAACGCACTCGCAAACTACGCTCGTCGGCGGGTAATGTACCTTGTACATGCAGGTCTGAAACATTTGTCTTGTGTTTATCTCGCGCATTTTCCATTTCCCACGGCTCGCGAACTAGACTTGATTCTGCGTCTCTGTAATCATTACATGTATCACATGCGTCTGTTTATGTAATAAGTTGCGCAGGGCCACATCCTCGTTCTTACTGTGAAGATTCAGTCGTGTTTCAAACCGTATGATATCGAGGCGATACCCACACTTACTGTAAACTTCCACAGAATGTGACCTCTCACGTCGCTGAGCTCTATCTTGTCCATCACAGAAGCATTAGCCTGAGGCTTTGCTTTGTCTTTGCCTTTGCGAGTGTTGAGCAATTACGTTAGAGAGCCAAACGTCCCGATTTGGGCAAAGCACACATCTCCGTCAATGTCACGTTGGATCAACAAATGGCGGACGGTTATTATTTGGTGTGTTTCTTTTGTGTCGCTAACGCAGAACATTTACTACTCAAGTGCATTACTTGATATCTCATTAGACGAGTCCTCGATAAACCAAGAAACTGCATTTAGTATCTACAACGTAGAGCAGCGACTGAATCTGAGCTATTTAGACTCGTAGAAGGAACAACACCAAGTCCAACACTAATGCTGAACGTTCAAGGTTCACCCGTTTACCACTCGTGGCGCAAACAGCGCGGACGCAAAGGTCGGATGGTGAACCCAGAATCGACTCCAAATGACAAGTGCCGAGGAAAGCAAATGTTATGCTCATATGAAGTCGGACAGTTTCAGGATGAGATGCGAACCTCGAGAGCACGATGGCTGGTGACGAACTGTGTAAGTCGCGATCACGCATTATATGAGCAAAAGCAGAACTGATATGCTAAAGATAATAATTGGCACTGTGATACATGCCACAAACGCGAAAATTCTTTGGCACGAGTCTTAGTGCGTTCTACTGGTGAAGGATGAAGAGTAGACGAGTTTTGTAGCTGCATTTGTAAGGGTTGGGTCGCTTGTGCCGAGCTTCACGTCCGATTCCAGACATCCAAGACGTTGAACCAAAATGGTCGGGAAACCCGCCATACTTGCTGGCTCCATCACCCGGTAACGACTGGATGTCGCTACAAGAATCTGGGTCTTGTCGATGGTTCCACATTTCAAACGACAGCGCTCCCAGAGGCCGGAAAATATGGAGTGATTTTGGCCAAAGAGATCCGAAAGGGGAGCAGGATGATCATGCAAAGTAAGGCCAAACGGAAGTCGCGGAAGTGAAAATGATCTCATGCCCGGAATTGGACACATAACCCTGGGCTAGGAGTGTCTTCACAGCTGTTTCTGCGTCAGAATATAAACCAGGTTGCAAGATAGTGTGTACAGCTTCTCGGAAGACTGCTTCACTAGGCGGCGATTCCAGAACAGCGCAGACATCCTGCAGGGCGTGCCGTACGACGTCGATGTACGCGATGACCTCCGCTTTTTATATTTTTGGCTTTGGCTGCCGGTGAGTGCCATCGTTATTTCTCGACAAGTTCTCATGACTTACTTGAAAATGTCAGAGTGCGTCCTGTTCAACGTGTCGCAAATTGGTCTATTTTGATCAACACGGCTCTTATTCTCTGGGCTTTCTGCCTTTTTGAGAATCCTGCAGCACAGATTGACACGCTCACTTTCTCGGATATTGGGGCTTGTTCCGTTTGAGATATGTTTGGAGAAATGGATCGATGAGAATCTGGTCAGGAGACTATGCGCACCTGAGCAGTCAATGACGTCTGTCTAGAAGCTTGAAAGTTCAGTACTTCAGTCACCCTTATATATATGTAAATCTAGTCAATACATGCGCTTGTGTACAACGTATGCCTTTGTCGACACCAGGGGCGCCATACACGGTGTCGTCACGCTTCTAGTCTCATGTTCTGATGCGGGAGAATCACGACCTGTCGATGTGATCGGTTATGGCCAGCTAGACATGATTGTAGTTTGTGAACTTGGCGAACATAAAATATACAGGTTCCTACGCAATACAGCACTCATCCTTGCGCTCATAACACCGTGCAACACTGATGGAATAGATGCATCAATATCCCTAGTTGGATACAACGAGTTTGTCGCACCAGTGGTTACAGATGTGCGAAACATCAACGCGGTTGTTGGCCGGGTACAGACGCGAGGCGAAACCTTTATCATTGACCGGTGGTTAGCACCTGGTGGCAACGAAGAGATTGGAGACGGTTCAGATACGTCAAATAGTGGTTAGTGTCATGTATATGTAATCTCATTACGAACCAGATCCTAACGGCGACGATATTCGACACGATTGTAATCATCTGAGTTAGGGTTTCCTTTAGCATCGGGCCTCGGCGGCGGCATAGGGCTGCGAACGCCGAAAAGGACGCTTTGGATTGCGTAAACGATGGACTTGGTCTGCGCTTCGAGGTAGGGCTGGGAGTGGTACTTGTCAGTCAATAAAACAGATACGTAGGTGTGCTAGTGGAGCTGACCTTAAGCTCAGATCAAGCGTCCTCGCCGCCTTCAGGCGTTACTGAGTCGTCGCAGATTGCACTCAATGCACTGGTGATAGGAGACCAATCAAATATAAGCGAAGGATAACTTGTGAGTGAACTAGATGGCTCAGACGGTGTTCGTCTGCTATGAGCAAAGCGCGATGCTGCGGTCATAACATCTTCTGAGCGTCTCGTGCTAAAGGTAGAACCCTTGCGTTCAAAGCTTGGTCTCACGTCTTCCGTCGAGCGCGCAGAAGATAGATGCGAAAGTGAACCAGAGCTTGAAGAAGACATGGACTCCTCTTGCCACGTAGCAAAGTATGAAATTCGTTCATCATCAATGATTCAACACCGAACCCAAGAGGCCGCGATAGATGTTTCAGCGCAGCACTTGAAAAACGAGACGTCATCCTACATTCGAGTAAGTGATCCAGCGCAGGGCACCCGGAATGCTGAGCCGAGGAATAGTATAACCCGATGTACAGTGAGAAGACCAAAACACCAATACCAGCTACTGATGTAGCACTAGACTCTTCTTTCAAAGCAGCAGCGACCAGCCTGAAAAATCCTTTCATTGCGGTCGTCATCGTGAATACCACACAGAAGAATACACTATCAGAGGCTCATTAGATTTGTAGCGTAAACTTGTAGACAAGAAACCACTCACAAGAACTGCGATGCTGTCCTCTGAAGGTCGACTAAGAAGTACAGAAGTACAGAGAGGACGCCCTGGATGACGAACGTGATGGGTATATCCACAACCGTGTGAGCCAGACTTCTGATGAATGGGTAATACATCGCTGCTTTATGATGACGGAGAACTATGGAACGCTGAGCATAAAGGGCGGTGCTCAACACGATGGCTTGGAATATTTGTGCACTAAGGGGCCATCAATACGTTGTGTTGACATGAGCATATAATTAGTACGCACACAAGTTGCACCACTTGGGACGTGATATCGCCCATTATTATCTGAACCAGGCGGACCATTACTGCCCTGACTTGCATTGGAATTGATATCGTATAGGAGTTACTCTTGGGCACATGATGTGCATGCTCCATCCCCGCACTGAGACTGTATGCCTCCTTGCGTTCGGGTTTGCCCACGTAGAGGTTGCGATAATTATCAATTCATAGACGATTAGCTTGCCCTAGCGGAGATGCGAGGAAGTAAGCTGCCATTTCCTCAGCCGTTCTGGGTATTGACCCTTCAAACTCCGCACGGGTGTTCCTCGCATTTGGATCCGTGACTGGAAAATTTTAGATTATGACAAGGACGCATTACACCCGTACGTACCGGAAACAAGAAAACCAGACGTCGTTGGTCGGTGGTAAGGTTCATACCCCATATCCACAAAATATTGCCGCGCCTCTTTTGCAAGCCCAAAATAGACCATTCGGCCTTCGAAGGAAAATGGACATCATCTTCAGGACAGTAAATGACATCTCCCCGATATTGCTTGGCTATTTCCTCGGGGGTAAAGGAGTCATACCACACATCACCTTCGACAGCGTGGTACTCCGCCGTCTGATCGGAAAGTACCTTCAAGAACGTGCTACAGCCTGAACCAGGACGGCCCAGAACCACTGGTGGAAGTCAGAACACAGGTGACCAAGTGAAAGACGACCTAGACTTACGCAACATCTCTCCTGGCATTACCACACCTTCAAAGCCTGACAGAATGTCACGGATTGGGGGATTACGCATTGATATAGGCGTGATGTTGTTAAGCGCAGTAAAGGGATTTAACATCGAGCCCATTGAAGTCTGCTCACAATCAAAGCCGTCGTCACCACTGACGCAACTTTCCATAGCGATAGATATCGTGGATTTGCGATTATCCACTTTTTAGATTTTGGCAGGGCTGGAGGGGTCTTTCTCCTCGGCGGGAGGGTGTATAATTGAGTATAATTTCTACAAACGACATGTGAGGAAGTCATCAGTGCATAACAATTCGGCTCTGCGCACATGTTTCGGTTCGGTTGATCATGATCGCACACTTACCCATATCCCTCAGTTTCTGCGTGCATGGGACTGCACACCAGTCCAATTCAACTGAGCTGCCAGAGGGTTAGGGTTAGATACGTGTGCACTGGTAACAGCACTAACAAGGCGCCCGGCGCTATATAATAAAACATATCATGAGTATACTAACTGCTACAGGGTCATTGAGCCCGCACGGAGACCGCCAGCCGTAGCAGAGCTCTCACCTGGAGCAGCTAAATAAAAATGAAATAAATTGATCTTCTGGCTAGGATGAACGCCAGACAAAGAGTGTTCAGAAATCCTGCATGAAATGGGTAAGTGCGAGCTCCACCTATCGACACCGTTCGCCACCCGGCAAATACTAGGTGAGGAGGGTAGAGCTACAAGCACCGTCCACACCCTCGTGTGGAAGATAACAAACCGAGTGTTCCCAGGGTGCCCTTTGGTGCCCAGGGACCTAAGTGGCGCAAGTTAACAGCGGATGGTCACAGATCAACGCCTGAGCAGTCGAAAGTGTCCCACTGGGGGGAGCTGTGCATGGTGCTTGTATCGGCCTCTGGAATGGGCGGGCACCCAATGGTACTAACTAAGGAACAAAAACAGAGATTCTGAGAAGATCGAAAGTGGTTTCGAGCATCACGTGACCGTCAGCTCAACCGGTTGAGGCCAAGTGAAAACTGACTGTGATGGGAGGAGTCGTCACTCTGGAGAAGTTTAAGAAAGGTGCGAACAAGTTGAGAATCCCAGTAAGTCCACGAGCATGTATAATGAATGTTCGTGGAATACAATTAAGATTTTATAAGCGCTAGAAGGATTCCACCAGCCAAAGCCCTGCTCCCTTGAATGTCCATCACGAGCATATTCCATCAACCTCGGTAGGTTCTTGTAATTTTCCTCCGGTCTCTGTGCTCTCCCTAAATTCTGTCAGGCGGCTCCATCTGGTGCGGAAATGGAGGCTGATACCCAACCGGCACTTCAGGGTACTGAAGAGGTCGTAGAGCACATGCACTCACTTTCAGGACTTGTGACGACCATGGTTTCTCATCTTGGAGACACACAAGAGGATCTCGATAAGTTCCAGGACACATATCTTAAACCCCTCAAGATATTTGACACTGTTATCGGAGAGATCAATAATGTACGAATCCTCTTCTCGACCCAGAACCGAACTAATCCAGTTCCACAGGTACATCCATATGCAAAGATAGCACAGGGCGCATTATCTTGTGTAGCCAAGGTATTCTCTCTTCCTATCTCCCACCACTCAGCAATCATTATCGTTTGTGCAGTTTATTCTAGCTCGATCGAATTACGATGCAGCGGTACTCAAACTTCTCGATAAGTTTATAGCTTCATAACACAAGGCGACACGCTCGGAAAAATCTCGTCGATGCACACTATCCTTGCAAATATTTCTCAGCAGACCCGTGAATGTGCCCGTTTTATCAAAAAATATTCGGAGACCAAGAACTTTTGTGAGTCTTAACAAGCTACTGCTCTATGTACCGTCTCGAGCTTCTGCCATTCACAGGGAGCAATCTTGGAAAGAACGTTGTCTTGGGAACGGGAGATACGATCCAAAAGTACAGTGATGTGTTCGATACGCTCGTGCAAAAATTCCGGGACCAAGTCGCTCACGACGTAGTCATACATGTCCACAGTACGGGTAAGGGTTCGGACATTCACACCTGCCAACTCTCCGCTATCCAGAAAGATTTCTGCACGGTTTCCAAACATTCTTCTTGTGGCATCTGGACGTGATATGAACTGGCCGGCTGTTCAGACCGTGCTCAGGGGGCACACTAATTCAGTTAAGTCGGTCTCGTTCTCGTCAGACGATATTCACATCGTCACAGGTTCTGGGGATAAGACTGTTCGGCTGTGGGATGCTGCGACGGGGCGGCCAGGTCTGCTCAGATTGACAAAGCACTGCGACTGTCGGGTTGTGGTATCCAGGAAGGAAAACAAGGTTTCCGAACACGTTCATCGACATCATTGACGAGGTCTAGCACGAAAATTGGAGAGTACGGTACGTCCCTGCTGGCCAAAGCACAGGTGTTGGAATGCAATCCGCTAGGCATGGCAATTGCGCAGAAGACATTGTAAACACCCATAAAACAAAACAAAACGTTCTGGCCATATTCTGCGTCTACATAATTTCAAGTTTTCAACAGTACTCACAATGGGCCATAACAATAACAAGAAGCCCGACTGCAAGAAGCGCGGGACTAAAGGAGGACGCAGTGCAGAAAAACGAGCTCAGCGGTACTTAAGGTGGGGGAAAATATGTGACCCGGCAAAGCTTGAGGATGCACAATCCAACAAGGCCCTGCGTAAGTTGTTTTTTTTCGTGGAAAGATATATGTCTTACATATGTCTTACATGCGTGCCAGACATTCACAAGATCAAGTCATTCCCAGGTGATTTCTTGAAGGTTCGCCCGTCCGGCAAAACTGTTCATGAGACGATGGCACAATGCCGATACCCCAACGCAGCTGCTGAACTCAAGACACTTCCTGACACCGTAAAAATACTTCTACTTCTTGATCATCTTGACTCTTCCACCATTCCTGCGGACATGCCTCCTTATATCGTTATGCGATTTGAACATCTGATTACCACAGAGGAGCAGCACCGTCTTTGGTTCCGGTGGGACCGATTGATAGCCACAAAACCTGTGCACCTCCTGAAGCATGACAAGAATTGCTCGGCTTCTGAGGCATGGCACCTTGGAATATGGGAGGTAACCGGTAAAACGCCTCGATTGACTTCAGAGACCACATCTCAATCGCCTGAGGCTATTGAGGCTATAGACGTGCTGCTTCGTTTCATCAAGACATACATTGCCGGTAAAATTGGTGGTGTTTTTAAGCAACATGCCCCAGCACAATGGGAGGCACTCTGCGGGTATGTCCACTGCATTGCATCTGTGGTGACCTTTTTCATGTGCCTTCCTAGAGCGCAAAATCGCGTACTCAACGAATTGGGGAGCCAGTTCGAATGGGGTCCCAACCTCGATATGGGTGGAGCGTTTTTTACGGTTGCTGCCAAGGAGGCTGGGTCTGGAATCACGCACATTGACTGGAATGACGTTCGTGCCATATATGCTTTTGTATTTGCAGTGGGGGATTGGGAGGGGGGCGAATTCTGTGCACCACAACTGGGTATAAAAATTCCAGTTCGCCCTGGCCAGGTGCTGGCAGTTCTAGCACGTGTGATGGCCCACTTCAGTGCTCCGGTTACAAGGGGTCGCAGAATCATCTTCGCATGTTTCACAGATCAGTTACTTTTCGGTCATAGTGACCCATGACATTTTAGCTGCTCTATCTGACCGCTAATCCAGTACATAATTATGCTCTTAACATTAATCATGATAGCTAGCACATATGAACTTCACGATGGCCCAAGCAGACTGAGAATGAAGACCAAACGGAGGCTCGTCCAAGAACAGGAGATGCCTGGGCTACATCACCACACCATCAGTACATCCGTTCAACAGCGACGCATATAAAGCCCATCAGTAAGTTCACGGAGACGAGATATGATGCGTCACTTGCTGTATCAGCTTCCTCACCAAAGAGCATGCCAGCAAGATAGGACATCTCATCTGTCGCAAGTGGGTGATCTTCGGTGTGTTCCAACAGTGTCCTGGTGAAAGCGGGACCCGATTTGTTTGTTCCTAAGTACAAGGAGAACACAAATAAAGTACGCTCATCTAAAGAAAATCCCTCCCAATTTCGCTTTTGACGCGCCCTAACTGATGTCTGTATAGACTTAGTTCTTCATTATGCCACTCAGCAAGATGCTTTCCGTAACCAGGCAAGTAGAGCAAAAGAGGCACACGATCGACGAGATAAGATCCCGGACGCATCACGAGTTCAAAGTGATCGAGGACTTCATAGGTCCAGACAACCTCGGGATCAGTGTAGGCAGTTGGTGTAGACTTCCCATAAGTCACCCGAAGAATGACAGACGCTGAATATCTTCAAATCAAGGTAAAATATCTATGCAAGGATCACAAAAGGACTTGGTAAGAACATACCGCGCTGTACGCTTGTGGTGGTTCTTGGGGTCATTCAGGATGTCTAATACAAACCTCCTTGCGTTATCGTGCTGCATATCTTTGTGAACCTCTGCCGCCTTGGGCTGGATATGGGTATGAACCGCTTTGGAGAGACGCCGAAAGCGTTCTCCGGAACGAGCCAAGACAATACGCATCTCATTTGAGAGCATTTCTCCCGCAGCGATAGACGGAGGACGATCTACCAGGGATCTACCTTCTGCCTCCATAATGGTTGTGATTGCCTGGTGGATAGGTCAATATTTGAGCAAACCCGAGTATAGATATATTTCACCTCGACGCTTCCGATGACGATGATTACTTGACTGCCTTGTCGGAACAATACCACAGGCCCATACTCCCGAACTAGATCGGTCAGCGCACGAGCAATACTAGGAAGGCAGTCTACATCAGTTTCGCATATCAAAGATGACATTTCCAAGACCCACTTGACAGAAGACAAAGCGTTTGCTCCAGAACCAGCGGGCGGGAGGTCCAGGTGGAAACGAAATGGCATTTTTGCCATTCATTAACGAGATTTTTTTGTAAAGCACAGCAAGCACCGCTACGGATGCAACAACACCAGCAGCATAGTTGGCCGTGAAGAGGGTTCCTAGAATCATGGTGTTAAGTGGGCTGTAATATGACTAGAGTGGAAATTCAATACGTCTTATAACAGCTGTCGGTCAGCTGACCCGAAGATGTACGAAGCGCAGCGTGACGATGATAGGAGGGATAATCATGGGGATTTTATGCGAGTAGAATCGCTATGATAGTCAAGATCCAGTATAAAACGGTCCGAGTGCCACAGTGTTTCAGTAAGGACAAATGGGAGCTGGTCTGTGGAAACAGCGGAGTAGCATCTCGAAGCTGCGCGAGATCATCCTATATAAGTGCCTCGCGTCGGCCATTTCCGTAAGATTATTTTAGGCATGGTGCTTTGTACATAGTACATACACGGCAAGCTCTGGATTCAGAGTTACACGATACAACTCAGGGTGACTTTTGAGATCTTCAAGTTCGCGATGGCACCTTCGTATTAGACTGGTGACCAGCCCCTCTATGAGGCACGATGTCACGAGTCTACCTTCGTATGTTTTCACAATCTATGCATCAAATCAAGTATATCAAGAACTAGCTTTTTGAACTGATTGTGATCGCATGTGGGCACGCGCAACCCTTACCATGATATTCGGAGGACCCGGAGATGACTGCACAGGCGGTCCAGCGGAAAAGTGAGTAAATGTCGCTCAACCAAACTCATTCAACTACACCCACTCCGCACTGGGATCAGGAAGTCAACTAGCATGCAGTTGAGATTGAGCAGATTTCCTGTCAGTCTGCCGATTTTATTTTGTTATATAACACTGACATCTTGCGGACTCTGCCGCTATGTCATATACATAGACTCTATCAAAGCCCTAGTCGCATCCGAAGCACGCGCCCGTTTCCACACCAGCACCCGTTTCCGTCTCTACACGCCTGCTTCCTACCCCCGACGCGCAAGTTGTCACCTCTAAGATCGCGCCTGTTGGGCGTTCTTTATTGGATAGCATGCCTACTCCATATACATTGTGTGCGTCTACATCTACATCCCGGGCGACCTATACAGTTTGGAAAAAGTTTGGGTACGGGTGTGGAGCAGCTGCGTAAAGAGGATATAATGAGGCACGAGAACCCACCACCACTCCGAGTCACTGAGCACCCACCCCCACACGCATCCCAACAACATGAAGACCCGCATCCACATCCTAACCCCCACGAAGACCCACCTCATACACATACCCACACCCGCTCCGTACCAGGCGAATGGGCAAGTTTCCTATTCGTGATACTCGAAGGGGACGGGATGGGTACCGCGCGGTGGTATGAGCTTGGAGCGCAGAATGTACAGAGGAGGCTGTGAGGGTGAGGGTGGTGAGTGTGCGGCAGAGTATGAATATGGGCGTTTTAGGAGGGGTGCAAGTTGGGGTTGGAATCGGGGTACAGAAATATGATATGAGAGGTGCGGGTGGGCAAGGAATGGGCTTGAGTGCTTGGCAGACTGTTTCCATCGGAGAAGCGGGTAGTACTTTGAGGTTTGCGCTTGGGTGAGTCGTGCTGGCTGTTGTTCACTAGATTGGAGTTCTCACGCGTCTCACCTCTTTTGTTGTCTCTCTCATTGTACTTGCATTCGCCTCCTCGTTTTGTTCACCTCTTCACATTCACCTATAACTCACCACCGCACCTCAAACCACACCACCACTACATCACACCTGCCCCAAAACTTAGTACTCCCCTACACCACGACTCGACGCAATAATAATTTCTCCTGATCCATATCAGGATTACAGGATTTTCTGGTTATACCAGCGAGCCCGTCTAAACCTAATCAGGCGGGTTCATTTGAAGCATGTCAGGTGAGCTCGATGAAGCCTATCAAAAGCTTTGAGCTCGTGCGCCGAGTACGTGTGCATGATTAGCCATCGTAGAACCCGGCGCGTTAGGCCCACCTCATCTCAACCGCTGTATCAGGTTGATTGCTTAATCCCACCCTCATACTTGTATAACGCCATCTCGTGTTATATGCTGCCACTTCGTTGTTGTACATCTTTCACATGGCGCCAACGCCCGCCCATGCATACTGTAATACATGCATATCCATTTACCAACGTTCTTGTACCCATACGCCCGCTTCAAGCGCATATATGCACAAAACGCCGCATGCTGTGGCAGATAGGCCCGTCCTTTGGATGCAGTGATCCCTAAGCTGCGTCTTGGCATCTTACTATTGTGGATCCATTCATGAATACTATACCTGCCCGCGGCCTGTGATCTACGCTGAATTCAAGACGCTCGCAATAAGTCCCATTCTGGCGTGCATGCCATTTCGAACTCTACAGTCAGGTTTTCGAACCGTCAATGATACCTATACCTGATTCTCAAGGGTATGTTAGCAAGCGCATCATATATTTGACTCCCGAAAGCTAACTGAAGACAATCGTTTAAAATGCCCCAAAATGCCCCACTCATCCTTGCACTTATAACAGGACGCACTCTGACATTTTCAAGTAAGTCATGAGAACTTGTCGAGAAATAACGATGGCACTCACCGGCAGCCAAAGCCAAAAATATAAAAAGCGGAGGTCATCGCGTACACACACTAGTACCTGCATCGTCGATCCAATGCTGAGTTGTTTCAGCCTCTGAGAGGCGTCGAGCGTAGGAGTAAGGGGAGGTTTCGTTGAACGACGCAAGCGAGCAGGACGCAGGTACGGGTGGTGAAAAGTGTGCTCGTGGCGTTTCAGACAGTGCGAAAGGCTGTGTATAATGAGATAGATGAATAGAACGAAAGAAGGGACGTACCGAGCAATGTTCTCGTTATGATCAGCCTTTAAGTCGGTCATGAAATCCATGCTTTGTGGTAGGTTGAAGCACGCTAGGTAAATTATCGTTGTGCTCAGCACAATTTGCTCAAATCTGCCGGATGATGTACATTGCCGCCGAGAAAAACAACTCCCTATTCAATAATGAACTTCCTCAGCGGCTCTTGCGCAGGCCAGATCGAGCAATTTAGCGCACGTCGCGGTGACGGAATGGGGCCAGTCATTTGGGCCCTTGACAGTAGTGATACCGCGCGCAATCTTGTCGAGAAGGTACGGAGGCTGAATCGAGCCGTTGAAAGGCGTGATAAGACGAGAAGATAGCACATCCAAGGTCTGAGCCAAATTTTAGGTCGATTACTTGACAAAGCACGAAATTCAACACACTATGCCAAGTAATCTTATCCCATTCTCCTACTAGTGGGAGTACAGAAGAAGCCGAGCACTGCATCTGATATGGTTCATGGTCGTCGGCCGCGGCGAAGGGTATCGAGACGAAGGTAGGCGTTGATAGCGTTCATTGTCGGCTATTTTCCAGTAGATAAAGCTGTTAGCGCCAACGGTGCGTGTCGCACGTAGGTCCAGGGTGGTCGGAGATGTGGGATGATTTGATATGAGTGCGCGATTGATGACGACAGTCAGAGTATGAGCATGACCGCGGGGGTCACGTTTTTGAACATTTTGAACACCAACTTGAACATTGTTGACAACTGTTGTTGAAGGCATTGCAAGCGACATCCATATATCAGGATCTGCTACTGTATAACCAGTAAGTCGCCTTCAATCGGTGACTTTCTAAGTCCTCGAATGTTTCAGACTTGCTGCAGATTACTCGTGGATGGGTATCACTGCTGCCGTGAAATGGGCTTTGAAGTCGAGGGATGCTACAAGGTCGGGAAGGCACGAAATATCGCTCATGATTTCTGACAAAAGGCTATTTCGTAGCATTTTCGTGCGTATGGGGTCCGATGAAACGGTGCGCTGCTGCCAGGTTATTCGTTTGTTGACAATTTGCCGACCTTCGACGCAAACCTCAGGGCACATGCTTTAACTCTCTGGTCGATGAAGATTCCCTTTGACGGTGACCCCTCAGTTGTCGGGAACGCATCGAAAACGGAAGACGGAAGAAGTGGACTGGGGTGATGGTCCCGATGTCGACCTCGATTTTGTCACGGACTACATGCCTCCTGTGTTCGCTCCATCCACTAGAGCCATCGCCTTTGATATATTTGGCACCATCCTGGCGAGTTTCATATTCTAGTTGTATGCGCGCAAGCTGCTCACGTGTAATCAGGATCGTGACGGTGCCATCAATGAGGCTATGCGGCTGCTAGCATCAAACCATCCAGACCAATAGCCGTCTGTCTAAAGTGTATCTCGAATGTGAACTTATGAGACGCAGGGATCATACTGAGGCACCCTACATCGACGTCGTACGGCACGCCCTGCAGGATGTCTGCGCTGTTCTGGAATCGCCGCCTAGTGAAGCAGTCTTCCGAGAAGCTGTACACACTATCTTGCAACCTGGTTTATATTCTGACGCAGAAACAGCTGTGAAGACACTCCTAGCCCAGGGTTATGTGTCCAATTCCGGGCATGAGATCATTTTCACTTCCGCGACTTCCGTTTGGCCTTACTTTGCATGATCATCCTGCTCCCCTTTCGGATCTCTTTGGCCAAAATCACTCCATATTTTCCGGCCTCTGGGAGCGCTGTCGTTTGAAATGTGGAACCATCGACAAGACCCAGATTCTTGTAGCGACATCCAGTCGTTACCGGGTGATGGAGCCAGCAAGTATGGCGGGTTTCCCGACCATTTTGGTTCAACGTCTTGGATGTCTGGAATCGGACGTGAAGCTCGGCACAAGCGACCCAACCCTTACAAATGCAGCTACAAAACTCGTCTACTCTTCATCCTTCACCAGTAGAACGCACTAAGACTCGTGCCAAAGAATTTTCGCGTTTGTGGCATGTATCACTGGGTGACGAGATTGCTTGGAATGGGGAGTTTTGGTATGTTCACATGTGTCTACTTTCCCCTATCAAACTGGCTGATACACTTTGACACGACAGGAAATGTGTCAAGTGCTTTTTACGTTCTCACCGGCTCGGAGGTTGCAATCAAAATGAAGGTTTCTTCGGACACACCGACCTATTGCCTTGCGAAGCTCTGGTGTACAACCCGCTGCGCGGACACCCAGGGATACAGTCGTGCAAATGGACTGGTATTGATCGAGCATCCCATATCTTGATTCTTGATCAAGTAGGTGCAGATCCTCAACAACTTCGAAGACTCTGCAGGGGCGAGCTCTCCTTGAAGACGGTAGTTATGCTCGCTGCCGAAATTACACTACTTCCACACCTGCTACTTCCACGCCCGCTACTTCCATGCCCGCTACCTCCCCGCCAACTACCTCCCCGCCAACTATTTCTCCACCTCCCGAGATAGCCACTCTTTCCCCACAGCGGAAATCCATCCCCAAACCGTGTCCCATCCGACCAGCTGGCACGTGCTCCTCTTCCGCACCGTCTGCCCCCCCTCCGAAGCCTGATACTCCTGCTCCTACATCTGACAAGACCAAGAAGCGAAAGTCAGAGGAGTTGGAGGTTGACGGCGACAGTGAAAGCTCGCTCAGCGAAGCCGAGTCCGTGCATGACAGCCCAGTTGTTCAAAGTGTGGCAGGAAGGGCCGAAAGAAGACTACCGCCACCGCTACTAAGAAACACAAAGGAAGAAAGTAGTCGGTGTTCTCCGGTACGTACTCACTCTTTTTCTAGATATTTTTCTGATACCACAATGCAGTTTAGCTCATTCGACGCATCTTTTACATACTCATGTCTCCCATCACTCACCGGTTGCTCTCACTGTACGATTCTCCGTGGTTCGGACATTCACTTTCGCATTCGCATATTCCCTCTGGTCACTTCGCAGTTCATTTCTCCCATGCTTGTACAACAAGTTCCTAGTTCACTCACATTTACAGTAGCTCAGTGTGTATAATCAATGTCATGTACTACAACAATGATACGTGCTTATAATACCATTCCACTGCGATAAGCTATTGTAAGGTGTCTGAAATTGCTCAGGCCTGCTAAGCAGTCACCACATGTCCGTTATGATGCATGACCCATCAGCTGATGGTCAAATGAGCAAAATTCAGTTTCATGATCTGACCGTCTAGAATGACCTGAGGCTGGTCTGAGCTGATACCGGATGATAAGACCTGAGCACGTCTTACCTAAGTTTAGGACTTTTGGTGATGTCGAATTCTCGCAGATTCACGCAAGTTGGATCATATTTCATCCGATTCGAGAAGGACGTTTTTCCTGAGGCACAATGTCAGTGTTTTACTGGGTGCCATTTTAGTGTGCCGTCAATCCTGTTTCAGTGTTTTTGACACTGAAAAATGTCACTTTCAGGTCTCTAGGTACTGAATTCTTGCACAGCCCATCTTCTAGTTCCGGCAAAGACTGGGGTCATAATACACAAAACCCTGAAAGTCAGTATTTTGGACATTGACTTTCAGTATTCTATACGCTGATTATCAGGGGTAACTAATAGTATCTGAAGCTTGATGTTCTTACTCGCTTTCACTGAGCCTCACATAGACGCAACACGGCACCATGCCAAACTTTAATTGAAGCAAGCCTTGACATTTGTCACTTGAAACTTAATCTAATCTTGGGAGCTACAAGTTCTCGTACCAGTACCTATTCTAGGTCCTGTTACGCAAGTGTTCAAGTTATAAGTCCACATATTCGGAATAGAAGCTGATAATGTAATTGTGAAATCTTAGACAACAACGTTCAGCGACGCAAACCGTGACCTCTGGGCAATCCACGAGCAGATGGACGGCCGCGTCGTGGTACTGGAGCATCGTCAGGCACGGCTGATCGATGGAGTAGAACCATGGGTTCCTTTGAAGAGCCAGGAAACGCGTTGCCACCAGCGCCAGTTGGAGTGAAGGACTCAGGTGATTTAGCATTGAAATTCACCTTTTTGCGTGGTGGAGGTGGGGCAAAGGGTGGGCTCTTTCTTAGCGACTGCTCAGGTGAGACCTTGCTGTGGCGACGTTTGAACGCAGCGCCCAAATCTTGCATCGGTTGCGATATTTGGACAATCCCTGGCTGGGCAGGCTGAGTTTGCTCCTGGAGCATGTGATCCACTGTGTCCATGTCCTGCTCGTATGTTGCAACAGTGAGTACACGTGTATTCACGATGAGACATTCTCACCTGAGCGCAATGTTGCATGCTACCTAAATCCATTTCGGCATTGAAGTCCTCATCATAACCAAGGAAGGCGTTCTCTCCCTGGGTGGTGGTGTCGTGGTGATCAATCTCTATGGTATCTTCAAACCCCTTGTCCGCGTCAGAGGCTGGGTACATGAAATGTTATTGACGCCGCGAGTATTGATGATGGGCGATACTGACCTTCGGAACTGCCAATGGCAGGGTCATCAATCTGCATCACGGCTCCCTCAAGGGAGCGCGTTATCTGGGCTTCTGACATTGACTCAGCGACAGAGAGTGGTGGTCTGATTTACCGTCATTGTCTCCCGTCTGTACAACGTTGCATGCGGTTCGTTTCTTGCTGCCTTTTGTGACTTTCTTCTGTGACTTTGAGGATCCGGCTGCTGGGGCGGGTGTATCAATGATTTCCACTTCGTCGTCGTCATCTGCATCGGCCACTGGCAGACGTCCAGCTGCTACGTTCTTGATGATCGTGACGACACCTATTGCTGAAAGTAAGATTGTGTACATGCCGGTTAATCGTAACTCATCTTTATTTGCAGATAAGAATTGTCCTAGTATATTCCCCTTCCCCTCTCCGTGATCGACCATTAAGACGTCGACAGTTCCCAAAGCCACCATGTTGTAGAGGAGGACCCCCTGTGTTTGACCTAGTCGCCATGCACGTCCAATGATCTGATTCACCAGCATTGGTCCTGGCTTGTTGTCAGTATACCAAATTCCATGTATACGAGGATATTGCACTTGCCCATAGTCATGAGGTCAAGCATCTCGACGTACCGCGCGTTTACCTTGCCCGTGATTGTGTTATTGGATTGCTGAGGCACATATCCATCACTTTGATCCATCGGATTTGCGTCTGGCGCTGAAGCAATAGACTCCTCGACGTTGACCGCCGTCTGCAGATCTGCGCCTTGCACAGTGTGGGTATTCCCATCCTCGATGTCAGAGTTGAGGGTGGTATGCAAGCAAGGTGATTATTCTGATTGACGCATTGGTAAGACATCTCGAAGCTGCTGCGCGGAGTTTGGACTTATTCGGGAATATCCGGTTCACCACTTAAGCCCGGCTTGGGCATCATTATTTGGCGATCTTTTCCTTCTTTCACCATGTAAGTACCATCACATGCTCCGTAACATATTAGTGTTCCACTTGTGAAGGAGCCTGGGTTTTGTACGCTTAATTCTCGACTGCGAGTGATTGTACGACTGCGAGTGATTGTAAGCAAGGCGTGATTATCAATTGTGCGACGGTCGCAAAGTCGCGAGGAACAGTTTGGTGCATTTGCCTGGCCTTACCATTACTTATCGTTATTGTATCAAATATGATTCTTCCTTATGAAAATTACTGCCAATATTACACGCTTGGCTGCATCACAGTGTGTATGCCTTGAGGTTTGCGCTAATCACTTCTCTTTTTGAAAGATCTGATTTTGCTTGCAGGGATGCTCAATTCTAAAAAGTTCAGTGTTTCATCTCCGAATACAGGAACAATACTGTAGCTGACTCGATTTATATTACCAGCGACTACATAATAACGTCAAATGAAACGAACTGAAGTCGACACTTTAGAGTTGGGCACGCCCTAGGCCCAAAAAGGACGTGGCCGTCGGACCGAGGTCAGTCACACTCTCGCGGCGATTACTAATTGGAAGGTCGCAGGCGGCCTAGAACACTGTGAAAAACATGACTTCAGGTATTTGATATTGAGGGAACTATAGTGAGCTTATTTTGCAAGCGAGGGCACCCCAGTTAGTTCAGGGGGACGCCAGTCTACCGTGCATTGGCATGAGGTAACACCAGGTGATTGAGTTTCGAAGTGTCAGTTATAAGAACTAAGCAAGCACGTACAAAACCGTTGAATCCTCACTTCGCACTACACACTGGAAGTTTCAATTCAGACATGGTAAGTACTATTGATAATACTTGAAACAAACTAACTGTATTTTTTTTTTGGGGGGGGTCTCCTTAAGCCCCAGCGAGAGCGTCATACGGCAAGTCACCGTTTATTGATAACTATAATCCTTTGCGAACTAATTTGGCACACCCCAGCTACATTCATTGTTGCTCCCATCGAACATCCAGTATCCCAGAGCGAGCGACATACGGCTATGGGTGGAGCGCAGTAGCCTATACGTATCTTACGATAGCCCTTGGAAGAATTGCTACTTGTTGCATGCTACGTATGCCAAGCCAGATTTCCTCACGGACGACATCATCCACAAATTGAAGTCCTTCATTGTCCAGAAAGGCTACTATCAGGATCCGCTCTTAGCGCTTAAGGAGGCAGTTTCTGCTACCAACGCAAACCTAACTGATATCGACTTGGAGGCTATAGCGTTCCTTATGCATGAAAATGGAACGCGATGGTTAAAGGCGCGACTGGCGGATGGCTCACCATCTCGTTTAAAACAGGCGGACCTTGAGGATGATATGGTGGCAGCCAGGCGTAGGGTGCGAGAAGAGCTTAAGAATCGAGGGGTCCTTGAAGGCAAGGCTGGGCACGTGGCAGAGATGTGGTGTAGTAAAGTACGTGCCTATTGTTTTACAAGCCGCGTCCATTCACGGCATGAAACAGTTTGAAGCTGTGGAGTTGCAAGGGCGTGTGATGGGTCATTGGTCGACCTCCGTGTGTCCTTGGTTGTACGATACAAAAAAGGACACCGAAAAAGAAAATGCTGTCATAGATTTTTTGAACAAAGTCAGTAGCATTCTGCGGAACGAGTTTCCTACATATCATTCATTTGCTTGATATTAACCAACATTGTGCAGGTTGGTGTCTGGGTTGACGAAATAACCTGCCAAGAGCAGGGCAGGTCGATCATGTCGAAACTTCGTAAACGTTCATGGGTCCACGCAGGCAACAATTCCGTTCGTCCCCAAACTGGTGCGAACTTGACTGCTCCCATCGGGCCTGGTTTCCGCAAGCCTGACGCCGTATTGGTGGATACCACGACGCCTATTGTCGCCATTGAATGGACGCATGTTATCTCGGTACTAGAGTTCAAGCATCGCAACACCACGGCTCTCATGGGGAAAGCAAGGGAATACATGTCAGAGATCGCACGACTCGTTTTGACAAATCAGATCAATCGGCGGTACTTCATGGGTATGCTCTTGTTGGGTACTGATCTCTTCGTGTGCACGTACACTCGTGGAGGATCGTCCATAACTATTCCTATCGACATATATCACAACGTCGACGAATTCCTTAATTGCATGGCATGGTTCAAGCACGCCGACTTGGAGTTCCTAGGTTACGACAAGTCTATTGTAAGACACGACGTCAGCTACGAGATAACCTTGCAGAGGGAAGATGAGTCAGCACAAGGGACGGTCGCCGATATCGTATCAGTGATCTACAATAGCAATTCCTCCATTGGCCGATCTACCAGGATCCTGGGCCTTACCTACCAACCCTCCCATGCTGAGACGGACTACTTGATCGTGAAGGATGTGTGGCAGGACATCCGGCTCGCCTCAGATGGCGAAATTCACAAGTTCCTGGAGGATAGCGGACGTATCGATAAGACACGCAAGCTCTTGGGTAGTAAGTCCAACCTAGATCTATGACGCCATATTGACCTGATTGAGACAACAGGCGAGTTCCCTGAACGTATTTCTAAAACGCCTGAAGAGACCAAACTTACAGAAGACCTGTTCCAGTCCTGGGGCATTCGGCCGGGATGGGATGATTTGAACGCTGAAGGGATGTACCCCTGGCATCTTCCCATACGGGACGATCGGTTCTCTGTGAAAGCTCTAGAGATGACGGATGGCGATAACGGCCACCAAGCTTCAGACAGCGTGCCCGTAATTCTACAGAACATGACTACAACCAGCGACCCCTTGATCCACCGTCGCACAGTATTTCGCACCCCGGCCGTCAAATGCACTTGGTTTTCTTGTCGCCGTGAGTTTTTATATTGTGTTTTGGATTCACTACTAGGTGAGCATGTAATCTCTACCGAGCCTCCTATCTCGTCTCATACATTATTTGCAGGTCATCTTGAAGCGAGCAGGCGTGGGATTATGCACCGCGACACTAGCGAAGGTAACGTTTGGTTCTGGGTTCCTCAACCCAGCGCCCAATACACGGTTCCGGAATGGTATCTATCGCCTGAGCGCGGTAAGCCGTTCTTCGAAGCCCTGGAAGTTTCTGCCACCTGGTTTCCCAAGCGTCCTGGGATGGCCGGTGACTTCGGCCTTGGCCTGAACATGTTGGATGAAGCTGGTGCGGCCAACGCTGTAACTACTACTGTATGTCCTGATGTCATTTCTGTCTCTCCGTGCTGATTTTTTACAGGGAACTTTTCCTTTTGGAACCACCGCCAACTCAGAAGAGGCTCCCCACCTCACGCATGACCTAGAGTCGTACATCTTTCTTATATGGATTATCGGCGTCAATTTCAAGGGTCCGTATCATCAGGTCGAACACTGGCCTCCTCCAAAGGCGGGACCTATTACCAGTAATTGTATGGCCAACGACGAAGCCGCCGACTTTATCTCCAGCAAACTACAGCTACCCGTCCCCATTGACTGGCCTGGCAAAGGTCAGCCTCCTTCCTCAGTTAAGCGGGTTTCCGCGACGCAACGCGCCCCTGCCAAGAGCGGTGACGAGGAGTTTGAAAGGCGGAGTGCGATAGTTCCGGAATGGGCTAAAATGGGTTTCCTACACCCGCGGACCGATTTTGTACTGCACCAGAAAAAGGTCCTCAACTACGACACATTCTACCTATCACTTCATCCCTATTGGCAAGTCGGCAAACTTGGTGATGGATGGCGCAAGTTATTCAACTTGCTGTGGCCAACTCAGGAGGATAGTCGCACGATCAACATGAAACGTTCCTCCTTGACCCATGCTGCGCTCGTCAGTGTAATAAGAGACATGATACTCTTGATCCCCCCTGCTGATGATGGAGCGCCCAGCAAGAAGGTAGTCGAGGACGCTCGATTTCGGTATCAATTATCCATAACGCGCTTGGTGGATCTGCGGAGATTCACGTTTGTTCCTGATGTCTCTCCCTATTCTTATAATTCTGGAACTTCGATCCCGCCACCATCTTCCGACCCATCTCGTGCTACCGCGCCATCTTCCTATTCGTTCGTCGAGGTTGATCCTAGGAAGATGTATCGTACATCCCAGAAGCGTCTTTCGGACACATCTACTAGCGGACTTTGGCCACAAGTGGGCACTTCTTCATGTCAGCCTGCAGAGATTTCTGTCGGCAATGCAGGAAGTCGTGTCGTGTCTAACAGTTCTGGCAAACGTCGGAAATTTTGATTCCAAATCATTTTTTTATCGAATAATTTCATAGAACTTATTCGATCGCACAATGGCATTAGTATACTGTTTGTTCTTTTACTTGTTCCATTATTGTAGCAGTTTATGTGGTGCGTTGTTGTCCTGAACAGCAGTCTATACGATACATTGTTGACTGAAAGAGTGAGCTTCAGTAAGAAGTATTCAGAAAAAACCTGGTGGTTAATTCACTAATTCATTAAGTTACACTAGCGACTGTTCATAATACTGTAGCCACTGTGGGAAGTAAAAACTCTGGGAGTCAGTGTCTAGAATACTAGCCAGGACCTCATATTTAACCGACAGCATGCGATGGAGCCATGGTACAGTGCACAGCGCGTGCAGAGAGTGAAAGTGCAAATTACAAACGATACAATATCATACGTGAGTAAACCTGGTCAGCTATAGAAAAGTGATGTGAAGAACGCGTGCCAAAAGAATGAATTATGCAGCAGAGAAAGTGAGTTAGGGTTACGATCATGTAGTCTGTTTACATCAAGTCGAGCCGGACGGTGCCTTAGTATGGTTCATTCAGAATCTGCGCTACATACAAAAACCAGGGTGGAGACCAGGCATCACTAACGCGAAAGAACTTCATTAGCAAAGGTCGCCAACTCCCAGTCATGGAGGTCAGGCGCACAGTATCACGAAATCAGTAGACGCACTCTTTATGCCCCAGTCGTAATTGATAGCACCATAGCGCTTCAGAACAACATCAGCAAGCTCATCGCCTGATATGATATTCAGTACCAAGCCACTGCACACCGTAATTTCACACCAAGTGCCTTGTTTTGCCTGATTTCGTTTCCTACTGATCTGATCGTAATTTGAACATTGCATCCAGATGCCAGTGCAGCTGCCCTGTGACCAATAGAGATGATGTTGCTCAATCAAACAAACATACAACACGCTTCCTGATATCTTCCATCTCTGATGTTGTAGGAGCACGGACTAACCAACCACCTGTATTTGTGTATTAAGCGCTCGAAGTCGAGAATTACTTAGATCGACTCACTGCATAATAGCGAGGTCCGGGATGACTAATTTTTGCATAATTAATTTCAAGCGTTTTTACACAGTGACAATCTCACTGATTGGTGCCCAATCTTTCCTTCGAATATGCCGTGCACGCGGTGAGTGGGCTTGATCTGCTGACGAAGAAGAGAAACATTATTATATGCAAGGACGGCCGCATCGAGTGCATTTTTTTCTTCCCAGGGGCTTAAGGGAAGCTTAGCAGCTATCTTCGAGGATCGAGGACAACCATAGGGTGGATTTTCTCTGGATAGTTTATCTCAAATATTTGTGTTACATAATCTGACATATAGAGAACATCATCACATCTTTCACGACCAAGACACGATACAGGCCTATAGCTAGTCGATCTGGAATTAATCCAAGAGGATAATCCATTCGGCATGTCTAACTGCCAGACCCCAGCTGAATGTCAATCAAACTCGTGCCGCAAAGCCTTCATCCGGATGTAAGTTCTCCATCCTACACCGTTCAAACTAATTAACCTTGATTTTTCTTTGGGTGACTAGCGGGCGAATAAGTACGAGATAACCAGCCCCTCACTCAAGGACATTCCCTTTCTTCTTCTTCTGCTTCCTTCAATCAGTCTACTTCCGCACCAGCAACTACAGGTGACCGAGCAGTGGTAGCCTCTCAGCAGATGATCGTAACCAGCTCTTCCTTCTATTACCCTACTCAAGCATCGTGCTTTACACCCCAGCAGCCATATCGCTTTGAAGGAACAGGGACGAGTCAGTATTCATCTGCTCAAGATCAAGTTCAGCAGCAGCAGCAGAATTCACAACCACGTCCTCTCATACCTACCGCACGGCGCTCGGCACGTGGTAGTGCCCGGCCTTCTGGGTACTATAGGCAGGGTGGTGCACAAAGTCAGGTAAGTCTTTGAATCCCCCTATCACGGAATTTTATGCAACTCTCGACCCTGCATTATCCTTTTGAAATTTCCCTTACTTTTTTCCGTTTATGTTTCCCCTTATGATCAATTCACTTTCTTCATTCCATATTTCTTTTGTCTTTCTCCTTCCTCTCGCTGATGTACCCTTTCCAGCAATACTCACAAGTCCCCCCTTCCGTTCCTCCCAATGCCGCAAACTGTTTGTTGCAGTGAGTGCAAATTCTAGATCGAAGTCCGTCTGGTGATCATTTGTAGATCACATCACTTGCACTTCGCATTGTTCCGGGTTCGCCCTCAAGGTGGCCAGACTGGATTGTGTCGGCAATCAATTCTCTCTCTTCCTCTGGCATACAACTACTTGCCTTCCTTATCATAGTCGCTGAAGTGGTCGAAACGGCCGACCTTCTAGGGTCCAGTAAGTGAGTGCGACGATTCGAATCATTCTGCATCATCACCAACTTCGTTCCAGGATGCAAATGCACCAGTCTCTTCTGGACGCTTCTCCGATGGTTGTCCAAGCTGTAATAACATCTATCACTCGACCGACTCTTATATTGCCTGAACTACAATCCGCACTCAAGTGTTCCCAAGCATGGATATACACATTACGGACCAAGTAATGTTCTTTCATACACTTCGCTCAAATCTCAACTTAGAACGTTGCACAGGCGACATTACACCCATTATTTCACTGTTGATCACGATAATGATGCCCTCACCAGACTCCGGATTTGACGAGTCGGCTTTCTCAGCGTCTTCGTTGACAGGAGGTGCTGGTATAGGCACGTTGACGGAGCCACTTCTTGTTTGGCTTGATGGGTATGGAGATCGAGGTGAGCATCGGTTGCACATGTTCATTCGATATAAATGCTCACTGTCGTCTGATACCAAGCCGGTTCGGTCGATGGTGTATCTCATTCACTTTGGGTACTTCCTTGAGGACATGCAAAAGCGCTTTGCACAGCCGAATGGATCGCAAGGATGGGAGGTGGGCACTTCTTTCGGTCTATATGACGCTCATTCAATACCTTCTAACAGGAAATCGAAGCCACGTTGCACTGTATCACGTCAATACCAGAAGCGGTACCGCTGGAAGACAACCCTTTCCTCGCTCGATTGTTTGGACCTGATGTGCTTGGCCATTTGCCAACTTCAGGTCAGGATCGAATACGTAGGACCATGCTTGGCTTGATTGGTAGGAGCATTGCACACACGACTTTGATCCTCTTCCTAACCTTCCACGTTCAGCGGCGTACTGAACATGGTTCACCAAAGCACCGACAGCCACCTCAACTCCATCTCTTTTGATGAACGCCATTTCTTACGTGGTTAGTGCTCTACCAGAGCCCGCGCTATGCCCGCCAGCTGCAAATGCCCTTCGTGATCTGTGCGATGCTAACGGTCCGTGAGATCCATGCATGGTCTGTATTCTCACTAATGAAATGCAAATATGCCCAGGATACGGAAAAGAGCAAGGTCGTTGAATCAATTGCAAGTGTAATACAACCATTGCCACCTGAAGAGGAGATTCCGCCTATCCAGGCGATTGTTAGCCCAGTAGTCGAAAAACTTGCACAAGCCCTGCATGTTTCATCCCAGGTTCGTATTGAATTTGATGCGGGTTTCTTAAGGTTGAGTTGTTTTATCTTCCGCAGCTCGTGGACGAGACTTGTATCATCATCATTTCCCAGCTTCAGACATCGTCGGGGGTAGCCAAAGGTCTTACATGCACGCAAGACTCTTTGTTTATCCTTGACGAATCACCCGAAGAGAGAGCCGAGGCTGAGTGCCTACAACAAGCACGCGACAATTACACAATGGTGAAAGTTCGTGAAGACCTGTTCAACTCAATAAGAAATGTGGCAACATTCTGGTCTGTGGATGCTGGTGTCTCAGATGTACGTTTCAGTGTAATTTCTACGCATTATTCGACTAACACTGAGCAAGGCATTGAGTGACTTTTTCCGTTCGATAACTTCTTTGCCTTCGGTTATCACCCTGCTTTCGCTACCTGCAGCTCCGATTTTCGAGATCATATGCCTTGCATGCCAGAGGCAACTTACGGCTGTATGGCTGTCTTTTGCAACCATGCTCGTCATACAGCTTGATCCGCCAGTGTTGCTCGACCTCCACTTCTGGGCAAAGGTAAACACAAGACGCTTCTGCTGTACAGAACTCGATCGTTTCGATGAATCAAGTCGCATACATAATGATTAACGGGCGCATGGAGCTTCAGGTGGAGAGGTATCTGGATTCTTTCCCATTTGATTACTATGTGGTGTTACGAAGCGTTGAGGCGCTGCCTGAAGTATTGCCAGATACGCTTAAGCAGTTTTTCGAAAGGATCTCGGAAGAGTAGAATATATACATCGTTGACCTAATTATCAGTACCACGTCGATATTATTGTACATATATATTTGTGATATGCTGAATTGTACCAGCGCCAGCTGAAATCAAACCACACCACGCCTGCAAATTTGTTGTATCGTAAAACTCGGCGTATGCCAAGACGTATGCATACCTCTAATATCTGTGTTAACAACTGAAACAGGATCCAGGATGTACCCGCTTGAGTGTATGGAACCTGTCTGAATGACCCTCGACCGCACCTATTGTTCCCACCTTTCTTACTTAATAAAATGGTACCTACATCAGCAGACTACCTATTTGGGGTACAAAACTCCCACAGCCATACAACTGGCACGGAGCCATACAGTGTGCACAGTGGTACAGTGCACAGACACTACAGACTCACAGGGACTCACAGCATGCACAGCGTGCACAGCAGTATAGTACACAGACACCACAGATACTACAGACTCACAGAAACCTACAGGCACGCAAATTACATGCAAGTCCTTTCAAAAACTTATTTTTAACTTTCAGTGCCACTGTGATCATGCAGTACTGATTAAGATTCCTAGGCATCATTATGTGTATCACTATCCAATTTTTTAAAACACTTGGTTCCATTGAAATCAAAATAATGCATGTACATTTGTGAAACTTAAAATGAGACAAAAAATAGACATCACAATTGAAGTACATGAGACCCTATAGGAATAACTAAAGACAGAGTCTCAGCGTTCGGGAAAGAACTGCTGAGATATTAAATGTACCTAAAGACAGAGTCTAGATACGAAACAGTGTGAGACAAAGCTGGCGTGCAAGATAGATGTGAAACATACCTCAGCATTCGGGAAAGAACTGCTGAGGTATTGATGAGCTCGTACAAAGAGCTTATAAGGTGAAATTACGTAAAGAGTAAACAGGAACAAAGAAAGAGATACAAGTGATGATGTTGAAACTACAACACACCCCCTCAACGAGACACTTTATACATTTTCAAGTGAGAGACCGTTGCAGTGAACAACGAAAATTTGACGAGGCAGGGTTTTTGTGAAGATATCCGCAATGTTCTTGTGAGTTGACAGCCATATAGGCAGGAACATTCCCTCCTCGATGTGGTGTTGAATGAAATGATAACGTAGGTCTATGTGTTTCATTTGGATATGGTTGGCCGCCTCTTTGGAAAGTGCGATGGCTCCAGTGTTGTCTGCAAAGAGCCATAAAGGTAAAGCGAGAGGGATGCCTATGCAGCCAAAGAATGATCGGAGCCACAGACCGTCCTGCACGGCGCCTGTAAGTGCCATGTACTCGGCCTTGGTTGACAAGAGTGCATGTGTTGTTTGTTTCTTGGCTGAATGGGAGACTGGCCCACCATTGAAGAACCAGACGTACCCTGACACAAAAATTTGATCTTCTGGGCATGAGGCCTAGTCAGAATCGCTGAAGCTGTGAAGAGTGGGATTGATTCCTGCACCCCCATAATGGGTGTGTAGATTGATGGTCCCTGCAAGATAACAAAGGACATGTTTAGCTGCTGTATAATGGCATGGTTCAGGGGAGGAATTGTTCTGTGCGAGACGCATTATGGTGTGTACTATGTCAGGCCGAGTGTACATGGCAAGATATAGAAGCTCGCCACTGTTAAGGTCGTACTCAAAGGGGTATCGGATCCAAAGGGCTTTGGCCTCAGCTTGTACGCTGTGCCCCTTTCCTGAGTATAGCCCCGTATTTCAGAATACTATACTTATTGTATCCGAAGATCTGGATGGCTGTTGTAGTGTATCCGAAGATCTGGATGGCTGTTGTAGCGTATCCGAAGGTCCGGACGACTATCGTATGATATCCAGGTATAGAGACAAGTAACGTATTCCTATCCGAAGACAAGGAATAGTATCGTATACTTATCCGAAGGTAAGGATTAGTATCGTATTCCTGTCCGAAGATAAGGAATAGTATCGTATACTTATCTGGATGGCGTCCGGATATCAGACGGAAGTATAAGGGCTAGTCTAGACAAGTCCAGGACTAGAAACTAACAGAGTATTGACTATCCATAGATAGAGGTGGATGCGTATAGACTATCGGATACAATCCTTAAGTCTCAGAGGGTGACAAGAGTTGTTAAGACTCGAGTCCGGATAACAGAATGAGGACAATCTAAGATGATATTCGAACTGGGGTGCTATAGGACATATACAAGAGTTTTATATATGATAGAACTACGCGAGAGGCTATGCACAAAGTATCGCAATGTATAAGCAACGCTTATTAGAAGTCAAACATAAGCCGGAAGTTAATCACAAGTGAACGGATCAGTAAAACATAGCTGGAAGAAAGCATAACCGATATACCGGAAAGGAGGATATACTAAATGGAGGAAATAAGCAGTGTTTAACGTTATATGAACAGGATATGAATGAAGAAGCTTATCGCGACGGATCCGGTATGGATCTGTGGATCGGATCTGATCGGATCTGACATCCGGAACTTCGGATGAGAAGCGCAAATGTATGGGATATGACAGTATCCCCCCTTTAGGGCCGATCCCTAGAAGGCCAAGAATCATAGATACGGTCCGCGAGAATTGATGGAGAAGAATGATGGTAGTAGTGCTGAGTTCGGATTTCCACAGATATACCAATGTCAAAGCGTCGCAGATGATTCCTACCCCCCCACTTATCAACACACACTAGCTTAACTTGAAATATGTCTGGCAACAACTCTGGAGCTCAGCAATCTGCTAAGGCTAGGCTTGAAGAGCTCAGACAACAGATCTTGGACGCGGAAGAAGTGGCCCGGATGGAGGAAGAGGCTTTGAAGGCTCAGGAGGCAGAGCGGAAGTGTCTAGCGGATCTGGAGAAAGTGAGGCAAGCGGAGCTCCGGATCCAGCAAGTGGAGGAGAAAAGGTGTCAGGATATTGTTAAGGAAATGGTGCGTTTCGGATCCGTTTGCTAGTCTTTCCACTAACGTTTTGGATAGACTCAGAAAATGTCTTCTAAGGAGGACGGATCTTGTGCGCGCTGCTCTGGAAGGGCACGGATCTGTCAATGGACAGATGCCACTGCTAATCCTTTGGTGAGTCGTCCGGATAGCCTGCTGCTAACAACATAGTAGTGGAGTTAACTAGGACCAACGCACTCCTGGAGAAGAGTATTGAAGCGGCCGAGGGAAGTAGGGCTGCCACGGAGCGGATGTGCTCCGGATTGGAGTTGTTCCTCCAGCAACAGAGGGAATTCCAAGCCCTCTTGTTTAAGGAGCTTAGACTTGACCCCCAGATCGCTTCGGATAAGGCTCGGATGGGTCCGGATGAGGAAGAGGAAGGTGATGAGGAGATGGAAAAGGCGTCCGGAAGTGAGGAGGGTGGATCCGGAGCGGATGAGGAGTCTATGGAAATGTAGATATTTTCGGATCCGTTTTCTTAACTTCCGCTACTTGTACTTGTAGTTTCCATTATGTACAATTTGTATACTTCAGTTTTGAATAGGACCAGGCTTGTCCGGATATGCTGAGTGATAATCCGATACTAGTTCGGACGCGTTTCCGAGTTCTGTAGCTAGTAACCATGAAGTTTCTTCGTCCGTTCCTTCATATCCAGACCATTGGACAAGGTATAAGAGTTGACATTGTCTTCTTCGTTGGTCTAGCTTAGAGTCTAGGATTTCGGATACCTCATACTCTGGTTCTCCGTTAACTTCTACTGGAGGCGGAGGGGGTTGGATACGATTAGGAATGATGTTCAGTGTTGCAGGTTCTAATTGGGACACATGGAAAACAGGATGGACTGAATGCATAGAATCCGGAAGTCGGACGGTAATGGAATGTGACCCCGGACGAGCTATAATCTCAAATGGACCTAAGTTCTTTTCTGATAGTTTCTTGGACGGACGGGTGGAATGGAAGTATTTAGCTTTCACGAATACTTGTTCTCCAACTTTGAAGTCCGGAGCAGGTATCCGATGCACGTCTGCAGGTCCTTGATATCTTTTCTGTGCAAGAGACATTTCTTCTCGGAGGAATAGGTGTAGTTCGTTAAGGTCTATAGCATAGTCTCGGGTGAGGGCGGATGAGAGGTCGCATTCTGGATGGATGGATATGTTTGGATGGTAACCCTTATTGGTGAAGAATGGTGACACTCCAGTGGTAGCACTCGGAGCGTTATTATAAGCAAATTCTGCCAATGGAAGGAGTTCCAACCAGTTATCCTGCTGATAATTACAGTAGATGCGGAGGTATTGTTCTAGGGTTTGGTTGGCTCGTTCCGTTTGTCCATCTCCTTCCGGATGGTATCCGGATGTGAAGTGGAGGATCATATCGAGTGCCTTTCCTAGAGAACAGAAGAAATGGGATACGAATTCCATACCTCGGTCCGAAGTGACATGAGAAGGG
Organism: Suillus cothurnatus; assembly: GCA_016758765.1. Classification (NCBI taxonomy): domain Eukaryota; kingdom Fungi; phylum Basidiomycota; class Agaricomycetes; order Boletales; family Suillaceae; genus Suillus; species Suillus cothurnatus. The sequence goes on from JABBWL010000067.1 coordinate 67,572, forward strand.
ATTCTGTGCTTAGAGAATACATGAAGCAGGAATAGTCTAGCGAGATCCGGAGAGGTAATGGTATTGTGGGTTGGGACGAATATAGCTTGCTTGGATAAACGATCAATGATAACGAGGATGGCTGTATAGCCGGATGAGTCCGGAAGTTGTTCGATGGAATCCATGGATATGGAATTCCAAGGTCTTTCTGGTATGGGGAGTTGTTTCAGTAATCCGAATGGCTTATGTCTCGGAACCTTGGCTCGGGCGCAGGTAGTACAGGATTTGACGTAGTCCTTAACATAGGTGCATATACTAGGCCAGGTATATTCACGTTGGATAAGCTCTAGGGTACGGTTCTGACCGAAGTGTCCTGATAACGGATGGTCATGGGTATTCTGAAGGACGCGAAGCCTAAGGTCATTGGATTCTGGAACATATATGCAATTATCACAACGGAGGAAACCACTATTGTCCACGGTCCATCTATCGTCCGGAGGATTGGACATGCGCGCGGATCCAATAGGGTCATTAGGGAGTGCGGATAGGATATCCTTATGAAGCTGCTCAACATCCATAAGCACAGCTGCGCGGAGTACTGGAAATGCTAAGGTTGATGCTCGTAGGGATGAAGCTAACTGTTCGGATGTGAATACGGGATGGAAATTATGAGGGTTAACTTGAGCGTAGTCCTTATCCCCCTCTTTGGGATAGATGTCCCAGCGTCTAGTAAGGGAATGCGGTTTAGCTCCAAGTTTTCCGGGACAGAAACAGATGATCATATTGAATTGGTGGAGGAATTCCGACCAACGAGCCTGACGGCGAGAGAGGAGTTTGGTAGTTGCGAAATACTCAAGGTTCTTATGGTCCGTGACAACATCAACAGGCTTGGACGAGCCTTCTAGATAGTGTCGCCAGGTCCGAAAAGCCTCGTGAATAGCTAAGAGTTCCTTATCATGGGTATTGTAATTGAGTTCCGGAGGGGTAAGGGTTCTGGAATAGAATGCTACTGGACGGATTTCAGAATCTGGACATACTATGGACAGTATGCCAGCGATAGCGTAGTCTGAAGCGTCCATTTCCACAATCAAAGGAACGTTCGGCATCCAATGCGTTAGTATTGGAGCCGTAGTGAAAGCTTTCTTGAGCGTTTCAAAGGATTTCCGGCACTCATCCGAAAAATTCCAAGGTGCATCCTTGCGGGTAAGCCGTGTAAGCGGAACTACGATATCCGAGTAGTTATAGATAAATCGACAATAGAAATTTGCGAATCTGAGGAAGGATTGAATATCCTTAACCTTCCGAGGTTCCAGCCAGTCTACGATAGCTTGTACTTTCTCGTTAGACATAGTAAGGCCGTCCAGAGATAAGAGATAACCAAGGTACTCCACGGACGTGGAGTGGAATTCGCATTTTTCGGGTTTGGCATAGAGCCGATGCTTGCGGAGGCGTCAAAGTACTTCTCAGACGTGATTCTTATGGGATGTGAGGTCTTGGGAATATATAAGGATGTCATCCAGATAGACGATAACACATATGTCTAGCATATCGGCGAAGATGCTATTGACAAACTGCTGGAACGCGGCCGGTGCATTGGTGAGACCTTCAGGCATAACCAACCATTCATAGGAACCATAGCGCGTTCGGAAGGCAGTCTTCCACTCATCTCTGGATGTGATCTGGATGAGATGATAAGCGGAACGGAGGTCAATCTTCGTATAGATTTTGGCGCGGCTAGGGGATTCTAATAGGTTGGATATGAGAGGTAACGGATATCGGTCTTTCTTGGTTATCTGGTTGAGGCCACGGAAGTCTACGCAAAGGCGTAAGGAACCATCCTTTTTCTTGACAAAGAGAACGGGTGCTCCGTGAGGAGAGGAAGAGGAACGGAGGAGTCCGGTAGCGATATTTTCATCAAGAAACTTTCTAAGAGCTTCAAGCTCTACCGGGGATAACGGATAAATAGTTCCAAGGGGTGGGGCGGATCCTTCCTCCAAATCAATCTTGAGATCGTACGGACAGTGAGGAGGAAGTTGACTAGCCTTTCCCTTATCAAAGACATCCGCAAACTCATGATAATCCGAAGGCACTCCGGATAGGTCCGGACCTTCGGACGAGAGCTTAGCGGAGCGGAGATCTACTCCGGACGGACGAAGGTAAATGCTGAACTGGGTGGATCCTTCTAATTTACAGGCCCTGCAAAAGGCTACTGCATTGATTAGCGATATATTAGGAACCGGATTATCAGCGGATGGTTCTGGCAAAGTCGGAGGGTGAGGTTCCACTGTAGGAATAGGATCCGGAAGTGGAGGTGACGTCGGAGGGGTCGATGGCATTCTATGAGGTGTCGTCCGGAAGTCGATGCTGCCTGTAACCCAATCAATCAACGGATTGTGTAGGGAAAGCCAGCTATATCCAAGGACGATAAGACAAGATGAATCCAAAGGAGTAACGTAAAACGTTTCGGAGGTAACTTTGCCGGAAGAGAAACGAACGGAGAGATCTATAGCTTCGGAAATGGTAGCATTACAAGTACCGTCAAACAAGCGGAGCGGAATAGGAGAAACCGGATATGTACGGAGTTTTTGTTTTCGGACGAGACCAGTTTCTATAAAACAATGAGAGGAACCACAATCTACAAGAGCTGGAAATTCAGAGATACTAGGATAGTCTGGAAGTGAAACGTATGGACAAAGTGAAGTCGGATTCGAAAGTGCGACAGCGTTGAGTCTTAACTCCTTAGCACAGGTCGAGTCAACGCGACCCTCATCCCGTGCGGAGTCAGGAGGGTCGCGGACTATTTTTTGCTTCGGATGAAGCCTCCTGTTTAGTTTCAGGAGTGACCATGGCTGCACATCCTTTAGCAGCACAAGAGGTCGACTTAGTGCAGTCCCGAGCAGTGTGCCCAGGTCCGCCACAGAATAGGCAGAGTTTCTTATCTAAACGTCTTTGACGTTCCTCGGCCGTAAGCTTTCCGTCCTTACCCAGCTTGGTATTAAGATCTGGAGCTTTCGGAGCGGACGAGGTAGATGCGGACGCGGGTTCAGCGGATTTGTTCTGTCCGGATCTGTGATTTCCGGATCCGGACGGATGGGAACTAGTGCGGTCGGATGTGGACGGTTTCGGAGGATTGGATGATGAGGACTTGGTTTCTCTAGAGATTTCACCCTTACATTCCCAGTAACGGGCATCGATAGTCTGGGCAAGGGTTTTGAACTCAGAGAGGGTAGCGGGTTTACCCATGCAACTGATTTCGTCCTTAATACGAGCTGGAAGTCCGTTATAGAATTGGCGACGTAAGGCTCCATCACCCCATCCACGGACCTGCGAAGCAAGCCTTTGGAATTCTACAACATACTTATTAATACGTTGTCCTTCGCACATATTGAGTTGCTCGAGCTGCATCTCAGCATCTCCGGATGGGTCATGGGGTCCGAAATTAGTTTGAAGTTCTAACATGAACTCGGAGTAGTTGTCCATCCAATCCGGACGAGGACTTAACCCGTCCGAAAGGAGGTCAGGTTCAAACCATTTGAGGGCCATGCCCTTAAGATAGGACTGGGCGAAGTTAACTTTGGCCCGGTCCGAACAGAAGGTCTTGGGTTTACTTTGGAAATTAAGCTCGCATTGAACAAAGAACGCGTGCAACTTCCTAGGCTTGGATCCGTCAAAGGTATCCGGCTCGCGAACTTTGACTTTGGAGTTGTCCGAAGGGGAAGTGCGTCGGTTATTACGCGCAAGGTTATTGATGGCTTCGGATAGCCGCATGAAAATGTGGTCCTGAGCGTTAAGACCATCGTCTTCATCGTGGTCTGGTTCATCATCCGGATCTCCACCTTCATCATCGGGTGGGTTTCTGCCTGGAGTATCATCGTCTTCATCATCAGGATCTTCATCGTCCGGGGCTAATCTGGATGGAGTACGCATAGGGGTTTCTGGGTGCCTACGGTTCATCAACTCGGATATACTCTGAGCTGGTCTGGAAATGCTAGCGCGACGTTGAGAGAAACTGGTGAAGGTATTGACTATGGGTGTAGGGTCTCGTCACGTGGACACGAGTCCAGCATTACAGAGGGAGTTCTGTGCAGTTCTAGTGGGTGCCATGGAGAGTGTTGTAAGTATACTCGGAATGGTGTGAGTTTGAATATACTGTTAAGGTCGTACTCAAAGGGGTATTGGATCCAAAGGGCTTCGGCCTCAGCTCGTATGCTGTGCCCCTTTCCCGAGTATAGCCCCATATTTCAGAATACTATACTTATCATATCCGAAGATCCGGATGGCTGTTGTAGCATATCTGAAGGTCCGGACGACTATCGTATGATATCCGGGTACTTCATCATATGTGGCAGGAGGCACCTGCATGTTGTAATCGGGTGAGAGTGGATTACGACGGATGTCACTCCTGACTGAGAGACAGGAGGCCTCAGTGACAATCAGGTTCGCTACAACCTGTGGAAAACCAATCTCCTCTTTGTCGGGCACTATCGCCTCGTCTACGACTGCAGTAGGTGCAGGGGTGGATGCAACAGGGTCAGGAGTTACTGTCACAATCCATGCTACAGTTAGGTCGTCAGAAGGTGTATCAGGAGGAGGTACCCCCTTAGTTTTGGCCGTTTGGATCTCACGCTGATGAGCCAGACGAGCTTGGTCTGCAGTGAGACGTTTCTTATAGCTCTCACCCTTTGCAGTAAGCACAGGAATGCGGGATGATCGACGTGCAGGTGGAGGTGTGGGAGCTGTTTGTACAGGAGCTGGGGCCGCTGGAGCCACTGGTCGAGACGGGGCGGGAGAATCATCATCATCATCGTCGTCACTATCTGGGAATGGATGGTTAGAGAACGATTCGTCAAATATGACGTCCCATGAATTACAGAAAATGCCTGTGGCGATGTCTCTGCAGCGCCAAGCTTTCATGCCCGGAGGATATCCCATGAATATGGCCTCACGCAATCGTGGCCCGAGTTTCTCCTGGAGTTCTGATGGTATTCTTGCGAAACACCTTGCACCGAAGATCTGGAGGTGAGTGAGCGTCGGTTGCATCCCATTAAGCATCTCGTAAGGTGTCTTTCCTGGCGGCAGGGCGCGTGATTCAGATCTGTTGAACAGATAGCCTGCAGTGAGAGCAGCCTCGCCCCATAGGGTTCATGGTAAGCGAGCATAGTCCAGCATTGCGTACATCTGTCCCTCGATGGTGCGCATGACTTGTTCAGCTTTTCTGTTCTGCTGATGTGCGTATGGAGCCGAGCGTTGATGTTCAATTCCAGCTGATTCCAGGGCCTGTGTGAACGCATCATTAATGAATTCACCCCCATTGTCTGAACGGAAGATTTTAATGCGGAGTCCGGACAAATTCTCCCATTTAGCACGGACCATAGTCCATGTGCTCAAAGCTTGATCTTTTGATGCCAGGAGCTGAATGTTGAGGATGTGAGTATGGTCGTCCAGAAACACGATGAAATAGCGCTTAGAATGAGGTGTCACAATGGGTATAGGTCCGCATACGTCTGAATGGATCATCTCTAAGAATTTAGATGCTCGTTTGGTTTCTGAGGAGTGAAAAGGCAAGTGGGGATGCTTAGCCATGATACATGATTCACATGTGGAGAGAGGCGTGTTTGAGTCAAATGACACTCCTTTGGCTACCTTGTCCAGCCGCGTGATGGCGTTTCGGCCAAGGTGACTGAGGCGAGCATGCCAGAGATCAAGCGTCAAAGGGGCCTGAATGAATGCCACAAACTCTGGTGTTGAACATGCTGGTGAAGGTTCTGAGTTGGGAATGAAGTCAAGGTCTACTGCATATAGTTTTCCAGTTGCTGGAATACTCCCAAGGGTATTTCCCTTATATCCAAGTTCACACGTCATGTTGGATTTGAAATTAACGTCCCAGCCCTTCGCGTTCATGCAGGAGATGGATAAGAGATTGAGCATCGCATTAGGCGCATGTAGGCAGTTAGAGAGCTTGACTTGGAGATGGTGGTTACCGATGGTCATCCATCCAATACATGTCCCTCGACCAGTTGTCTCCAGGACTCCGTGGTTTGCAGTGTGGACAGGAACAGAATTCTCTGTTGAGTAAGTATGAAAGAAACAGCAGTCCTTTACAAGGGTCACCGTGGTCCTGGAATCAAGAATGGTTGAGAACGGAAGGGAGATAGCGAAAGTGATATCGTCTGTAATCTCTGTGAGTGTGGTGAATGAGACATCCTCATAAAGACTTGAAAGAGTTGCCTGTGTGACTGCAGCTGCAATAGCAGGGGTAGGGGGCACAGGTATGGGTGCCATAGGTGCAGGTGTGGCGGCAGCAGCAACGGCAGTGTTAGTCTTCTTGTTCCGCATCCAAGGCACCTGCCCTTCCATCCCTCCACCCTTTCCATAACAGTGAGTGTGATTGTGATCAACCTTATTACAACCAGGTGTCGTGCAGAACACCCCCTCAGGATTGTGTTTGTGCTTATGAAGTCCAGTAATTGAATTCACATTAGATGTACTGCTATTGGACGTGGTGGCTGCATTCGCATACTCAGATCCAGGACAAGCAGAATGCACAGCATGTGCATGTACGTGACAAGCTGCCTCGGCCATAATGCGAGAGACACAGCTATCAGCCGTGAATGTGGATGGCCTGGTGGGTGTGGCGGTCATTATCTCATCATGCATGTGCTGTTCGAGCATGGACTTGAATTGCTGCCATATAGGCGTGTGGGGTAGTCCAATGAGTAGACTGTAGATGGCCTCACTGTCCCTGAGAGGGGCTCCTGAGTCATGTAAGCGTTCATGGAGGACGGCATGCTGTCCGACATAGTTTGTCGCATCAGCTGAATCTTTCATTCTGAGAGCATCAAGTCATTGATGCAGTTGGTACTGTGTACTGGTATTGGTGCAATTAAAGTGTTCGGCAAGTGTCTGCCAAGCTTTCTGTGCCGACATGGTGTGTGCACGCGATACTAATGCCCCAACTGAAGGGCTGAGACGACGGGTGATTAAGTCCTTAGCTTTTATGTCTTCTAACAACCATTCATGCATCGTTGCCGTCTTGGCAGCCATGACATTGTTGGGATCGACAGGTCTCATATAGACATCCTCATTCAGTTCAGTATTGAGGTATGCATTTTTCATGTTGATCTAGTGGATCTCCCATTCTTGGCTAGTGGCATTGGCAAGAATGGCACTGACAGAAGGAAGTTTTACAACAGCAGCAAAGGTTTCATTATAGTCAATACCTTCATGCTGACTGTTGCCATTGGCAATGAGGTGTGCCTTGTACCATGTGATATTGCCATTTTTGTCTCATTTTGCTTTGAGGGTGAAATGGGAGTTGATGATGTTTGCATCAGCAGGTGGATCAATGAGATCCCAGGTGTCAAGCTTCTTGATTGCAACAATTTCATCATTCATTGCTTTCTGCTACTTTTCAGCATTGGGACCATGAAGTGCTTCACTGATGGTTGGTTTGTCACCAGGGGAAGATGCTAGAGCATAATGCATGAGCATGGCAAATTCTTCATGTGGGAATTCATCTTCCAAGTCTGGTAATTCCTCTGTCCATGTTGCATTGATTCTTTTGGTTCTGTTGCAGACATCTTGGCTATAGTAGCCTGGAGGGAGCTGGACATGACGAGTTATAGGAGGTGGAACAGGAGGTGGATGATTTTTGGCTACTGGTGGGGTTTTGGACTGGCTAGTTGTGATGGGAGGTGAATTCGAAGTTGAAGGAGGTTTGGGTGCTTTGGTAATAGGATTTGAGAAGGTGTTGTGAAGGACAATCCTATCAGTCTCCCCTTCAAACTGCACATCACCTGTAGTAACTTCATCAGGAGCAAACTTTACATCTCGTTCAATTGAGACTTGACGAGTGTCAGGCCAAAAAACTCAATACCCTTTACTCTCCTTATCATACCCTAAGAACTTTCCAGCCTTTGCATGTTCAAGCTTTCCCGCAGCTAAGATTTTGACATAGATAGTGCAACCAAATCTCCAAATCCCTGAAAGGTCTGGTTTCTGGCCATGAACAACTTTGAATAGTGTCTTGTTGATAAGAGCTTGTGTGGGTGATCTGTTTTTGAGATAGGTGGCATGATTTATGGCCTCAGCCAAAAGAGCTTCAGGAACATGTGCACCAATAAGGAGAGCTTGAGCATGCTCAATGATGGTTCAATTAACTTGTTCAGCAACACCATTTTGTTTGGGAGAGTTGTGGACAGTGTATTCATGATGGATTCCATGTTTTGAGAAGTATCTCTGAAGCTTGTCACTGGAAAATTCACCACCATGGTCAGATCTGATGAACTTGACCTTGGCATCATGCTGAGTCACAAGGCATGTGATATGCTCAATGAGTGCCCCAAAAACTCCACTCCTCTTCCAAAGAAAAATGACAGTCATCTCACAGGAATAGTCATCCATGAATGTGACATGGTACCATTTCTTGCCAAGTGATTGAACTTTTGCTGGGCCCCACACATCAGTGTGAATGCATTCACCATACTTGGTAGCATGTGAATTTGACTGGTCAGGGAATGGTTGCCATGTGATTTTGGCTTTAACACAAGTTTCACAGAACATGTTATCAGGAGATCATGTAATCTTGATACCTTCAACCATACCCTTTGTTATCATGGCCTTTGTAGCTGCAAATGACATATGTCCCATGCACTGATGAAGCTGAGTCAATGAAATCTTCATTTTTGGTTTTGCAGGGGCTACTGCAGCTGCATGCTCCAATCCAGCAATCCAATATAGACCATCAACCTCTGGAATCCTCGCAATAAGCTTCTTTGGCTTCTGTGACCAGATTTCACACCATCCCAGCTCCATATGGATTGACATTCCTGTGCTCACAATTTGGCTTGTGGAAATGAGAGTAAAGGCTATGTTTGGTGCATATAGCACATCTTTCAGTGTGACTCGAGTGCATGCCTTGCCATTAGGTAGCTCAATTTTGACATCTCCTTGTCCAAGAGCATGAAGGGTTTGTCCATCAGCGATGTTGATTGGCTTAGGATCAATGGTAGCAAAAGTCTTGAACTTTGCATGGTCAGGACAAAAATGAGAGGTGGCACCTGAATCAACAATGGCTCCTCACTTCTCAGGAGGAACTTGAAGTATATTGGCTTCATCAACACAATCAGAGGTCAAAAATATATAGTCTCCATCCAATGATGTCATTGCATTTGCTGATTCTGACTTTTTCTGGTTAGGACCTTGACCTTCCTTTCCACCACCCTTTCACCAGCAGTCAGCTGACATATGCCCAATTTGTCCACAGTTATAAAACTTCTTGTCTGACTTTCCATTCAGCTTCTTTCCATGTCAATGGCCCTTGTTTGATGAAGCATTTAATGCTGAGTCATCCTTGTCTGATGACTTTCCAAGATTACAATGGTCAGCTTCTTCAAAAGCAACAGCAATGACCTTGTCTGATGTGACTAATTGGCTAGTAGCACAAATGGCAGCTATTGTGGTTCACATAATGGTTTGGAAGGATTTGGGAAGGGAATTAATGATCATTGCAGTGAATTCTCGATCGTCGACTGGTGCTCCCATGCCTGCAAGCTCTTTGTGCAGTACCATCATCAAGGTAAGGTGTACCTTGACATCATCATTCTCACTGCACTTCATGCTTTGCAGATGAGCACAAGTGTCTACTTGGACCATATCACTCTTGCCTTCATAGATAAGGCAAATAGCCTTCCAAATCACAGCAACAGAGCCTTTGTTCTGCACCTGAATTATCACAGTGTTTGGAACAGTTGCATAGAGCTGCTGAGAGCTTCCTTCTGCTCATGTGCATCAAGAAGGGTTAGGTTCATCTCAATGTCAGTTTCAGTGGCCTCAGGTGATTTATCATGAAGCAGGATCTTTTGCTGTCAGTCGACCTAGGGAGTGGCTGGGGAACTCTGACAGAACCATCAAGGTGATGATTCAAGCCATGTGCAGTCAGTGACATGACAGTCTTCATTTTGAACTCAATCCAGTTCTTCTCAGTGAGTTTTGGGACTGCATAGATGCCTGAAGTTGACATGGTTTGGTTGTAAGGAGTAATGGAGCTCATAACCTGATGTGAGTAGTGACAGACAGGAGGACTGTGAGGGCAAATGAACAGCTCCGTCTGATAGGAATCAACTCAATATGATTATAAGTACCTGTAAGGGGCAAATGAATGGCTATGGTAAGTGTTAGTGAATGTTGAGTATGATAATGAACATGGAGATCTCACCTCAGTTTGATAGGAATCAACTGAGGTGGAACGATGTGAATGCGACAACTATATACTTGTCTGTGTTAGCGATGACATAAACAACAAGTGTGCTATTGTACGCGTGCACAGTAAGTGAGTGTAAAGATAAATGAATGAATATTAGTAATGAGACTTGCAGATTACATCAAAATATCCAACACTGCCATCTCCCAGTCTGGTTTGCCAGTAAATGGGAAATATGGATTATTCACTCTCTCCTCAGCATACTTGTCAGACTTGAATTGCTTCATGAATGTGGTTCCTCTACCCCAGGTCATTGCTGCACCAACATATAACACCACTTCTTCCCCATCACAAGCCTCTACACTAGCATTCCCATCCTCAAGCCCAGTGTAAGGAACATCGCATCTACCCATTGATTTTGAGGTCCTACAGGCTCAAACTCCAATGCTTGTATCACCATGCTCAGAGCGCGTGCCTTGCACCTATCTCCACACACCTGTCCGCCCCTTGTCCTTGCTGATTTACTGGTGAGTCATCTCAATTGTTACGGAAGCATTCACTTCAGATCCGAGTGCACGCCTTACATATAGTTACATACATACTAATTATTCAGGACCGCGCACTATTCGGCTTGGTACCGCACGCCTTTGCGCTTATAGATACAGTATATAGAGACCTTACTGGACTTTTAGTGGGACACTTCCCTCACTCCCCACTCCTTAGCTATAGTTAGATTCTAAAAGCACTGAATATATGACTGGATTATCGTGTATCTGCACTCACGACGACTCGCGCGCCTAAGCTTTAAACATGCACCGCGCCTCTTCACGTTCCCTGCACTTTCTACGCGCACACCTTAGAGCACCCTTCCTCTTTACAAGAGAGTACCTTGCTCATATTCCGAGCTTCTCCCTCTCAGTAGTTGTCCTATGGGTTGAGTACATACCTCATGCCCGGGTCTTACTGCAGAGTTTCTCCCCTAATCATTTCCGCATTTCATCCCTGTAGTCAAGCCTCACCCTTCAACTGGAGCCCACTGTGAGGGACACTTCTGAGACAACAGGTTGGGTACTCAGGCCCAACGATCACAGAAAAGCATGCAAAGATGCTATTGCCACGTTTGATAAAGCGATACAATCCATGCTTCCAGGACCTCTATTCCTTCCCGCCTCGTGCATACACGCGCGCAACATATCTGAACCCCCGCGCCCACACACATCGCTCATAGAGCGCACATGCCTACAATCCGCATCACCAATCACGCCTTCGCCAGAAGACTCAACTAAGGAAGACTCGTCAGACGAGTTTGAAGCCATGGACCACCCAATGAGCTGCCTTTCATTTCTTCTAGCTTATCCCTCCTGACTGAATTATCCGACCAGAGTAGCGCTTCGCCTCAGGTGCCAATAGAATGCGCGCGCATAACTACGCCAACCGAACGAGACGCACCAGAGATCAAACAAGAGTTGTTTGAAATGCCCCACATGCCTAACTCAATTCCTGGAGGAAAGATCCCCTCGAACCTCCCTTTTGCATATGCACCTCCTACATCAATTAAGCCTATCACCTCTGCACCTACAATAGTGCAGCACTCCACCATGTCTACAACGCCTTATGAAATGCCCTTCCGCAGTACTGACTGTGTGCCTAAATTTGATGGGACGTCGGACACGCTCGCCGAGTTCATTGATGCATATGAAGAATGTGTGGATAGAGCAGGACTGCAGGGGCTCGATAAGATCAAGGGAATAATTAAGTACCTTGAATGCGATGACCGAGAACTATGGGCAGGCTTACCTGAAGCACAGACAAGCAATTACAAGGCATTCATGAAAGAGATCAAAGTGATGTATTGTTAAAGACCGTGGCACGCGGGTGCATACAATCTCTTGGAGGGGTGAGTACGACTGACTCAGAAGGGCTTTGGCCTCAGCTCGTACGCTGTGCCCCTCACCTGAGTACGGTGCCCTTAATTTCGGATAAAGTCCAATAAGGTCCTAATGAAGTCTGGAGGACTTCGGAGGCAGACAACTCTGGTGGAGCGTCCGAAGGACTTCCGGATGAGTGTGGGAACTGTCCGGATGAGTGCGGGAAACTTCCGGACAAGTATCGGAAACTCGGATGGAGTTCCGTCTACTTGATAGAACATGGAATAACCGCGCGTATCAATCCTTAGTAAAGACATAGGGTGGAAATACTGCAATGGACACAGTCCGAGGCAGGAAGAGTGGTCCGGAGTTCTGGATAGGGGTTCCGGAGCGGACGCGGACGAATATAGACTACCCTTAGGTAGAGACGGAGTTGGACAAGGATCGGAAGGAGTGTGAGTATCGGAAAGACAAGACTTTGACCTAAGGATACAATCCATGAGGCCTAAGGTAGGATCCAGGAATGGATGAAGTCCAGAAATGCGGAAGAGCGGAGCTCTGGCCTAGGGAATCAATCCCTAGGCCCAAAGGATAGAGAAGGGGTCCTTACAACACTAATGTGCGAGGACAAGAATGCTGCAAGACTGTAATATTCAAACTGAGGATCTATTGAGATGTACAAGAGTTTATATACTGTAGGTAGCTAACGGAATAATCAGAGGCAGTGTCCAAGGCTATGTACATTAGCGCAGTCAAGGATAACAGATCAGTAAGCATAACGGATAAGTAAACAACCGAGTACCAGTAATAGACAAATAGCGAAGATATTGGGTAAGTATAGAACCGGTTATCCGAAAGGTAGAGAATACCAAATAAAGGAATAGGCTGTGTTAATGCTATATGGACAGGTAATGAATAAGAAAGCTTATCGTATCGGATCCAGAGTGGATAGACATATCAGATAAAGGAATAGGCTGTGTTAATGTTATATGGACAGGTAATGAATAAGAAAGCTTATCGTATCGGATCCAGATCGGATAGGCATATCAGATCAGATGGATGAGCGGTAATTGGACAAGTGCGATAGTGGATAAGACTGGAAATGGTTATGGATGAGGTCTAGGAATCTAATCTAAGGATTAGTCCATAAATCCAACTATAGGATAGGTCTGGAATCCGGGATATGACATGTATCCAAGATGGGATGGGAAAAGGCGATATGCGCCTGTGGACTTACAAGCACTCGCACACGAATACGCTCAAAAGCTGATGTTTTCAGGCCAGGAGCTAAGTGCCTACCTACGCATGTTTAGGAAAATTATGCAGCCGCTATTAAACAAGGATCGTATTGGAAAAGCGGAGCGTGATTGTATATTCATGGAAGGTATCCCTAGCGAGGCGCAGGCACCTATCCGAATGCACCTTATGATCAAGCACCCAGATCACTACCCACAAGACCCATACCCGTACATGCAAGTGTATGATGCAGGACAGTTTGTACTGCCAGCAAATGCACCTCCGCCAACCTCTGCGCCTAACACACAAGATACGATACCGATGCTCAGTCCCCTGGTGCCTTCCATGTGCAAGCAGATGCCTATGCCAGGGACAGTCATCAAGCGCGAATATAGGTGCGAGGCGTCTAGCTTTAATGACTGCACCTTTTGCGGCAGTATTGAACACTTCTTCGCGCACTGTCTGGAAAGACAAAGATGCATAGATGCTGGGAAATGCAAGGTCCATGAGGAAACGCACAAACTTGTTCTACCCAACAGTGACTTTATTCCTGGGCATGGATTGATGAAAGACAAGCTCGATCGATACTACACCAACCATGCTATGCAGGAAGCAAAGGTGAGTGAAGGCGTAACAGCCGGGTTGTTTTACCACGCCAATTCAGAGATCAACACCATAGTCGAGGTAGGGTCCTCTGCATTTGTACACACGATCGCGCACCCACATGTGGAAGAAAGCAACAATGATGAGACCATGAACCTGATGCAAGAAGCACTAGCATACGTCACCGCAAAGCGTGACCAGAAACGTGGCGCAAAGGGAAAGATGGTGCGCTTTGATGGCGTTGAGATACCACCAGTACGCGCCTGCGCCCACAGCCCGCTTTGAAACAGGCGATGGTTGAGGATGAGATTATCTCGCCAGAAGTCCAAGCCTCGAGTTCAAAAGGCAAAGGATTGGAAGTCATGAAAATCGCGCTGCATAATGTACCTGTCACTAATGATTCTACAGAGAGAACTACCTTGCCGCCAAAAAGTGCTGCACCTGCATCCTCGCAATCAGCCCCATCGCCCACAAATAATTCTACATCACCGCTATCCATGCCCCCGCTATCTGCACCTACCGCACAATTGACTACCTATCGCTATGCATTCGCATTAGAAGACAAAGAGGCCAACAAATGTGTTGTCGAGCACCTCCTCGATTCCAACCTGAATATCCCCATATGAGAATTATTGGCAGTTTCGCCAGATGTTAGGCAACACTTCCATGAGCTCACGACGAAGAAGCGCATTATGGTAGGCATGGTCTCAGTGCACGAACTATCGGGACAGCCTGCCACGGATGCATGGCTCAAGCAATACGAAGGCGTGTGCCTATGAAGCGATGATGGCAGGATTGTCACAGATCACTTCGCGCCTTTGCACTGTATACACACTGTAGGTATCACAGACTGACCGCCTAGGCCGCTATGCCTGAGACAGGCGCATTCGACCCTAAAGGGGACTGTTACCACACACAGAACCAGAAATAAGAGTTGACTCAAGTAGACAGGGGGCGCACACAAGGATATGGAGAGGTGTGAAGCATGCGCTAAGGTAAGCAAAGCGCAGGAAGGCATGCGCCTATAGTGCGCATGGGCGCGTGAAGGCACGCAAGTGATGCGGAAGGCAAGGAGCGGTGTAGGAATTCGTAATGAGTGTGAAGTGACGACACACCTTCCTTAATGCATTCAAATTCATATTGTCTCAATTCACCAACACAATGCTCCTTTTCGCGCTTAGCACCTAACGTGCGCATCGCGCGCGTGGAAGGCATCTCTCAATATATGCTCCAAGCGCCTACGCTTCATTCACTTGCTATACCCAATGCGCAGTACTCCGCGCGTTATGCACACCTTACATCCACGCATTCTGTCCTAGATAAGGCATCAATCAATGCTTTTAATTCCGTTTACACTTTCAACCCCGCGTGCCATGCGCTAGTATACAAGCCAGGCGCTAAGAAAGTCAGAACTGTGCCTACTGCTATGCCTGCAGAGTATAGGGTAGTGCACCAATTACCTGCTGACCCTTTAGCTGGTTTACCCCCCCTGCCCTCTCGCCCCCCAGAGTTTTGTCCAGGCGCACGCTTTATGCACAAACGCATGGATAAATTAGATCTCAATCCAGCCAAATGGCTTTGGCCAGAAGAACTCAAGTTAGTGCAATGGCTTGTGTGCGCGCACGAACGCGCTTTCACTTGGAACGCCTCCGAGCGAGGGTGCCTAAACGAGACATGCTTTCTGCCATACAAGAGCCCTACAATCCATCATATGCCTTGGTCACAGCGCAATATTCCTATTCCCCCAGCCACCCTAGGAGAAGTAGTGCGCATAATAAAGGAAAAGATCACGTCGGGCGTGTACGAGCCCTCGACGGCCACCTATTGATCGCACTGGTTTTGCATTGTCAAGAAGGATGGAAAGTCCCTGCACTTAGTGCACGACCTGCAGCCACTCAATGCAGTTACTATATGCGATGCGTCGCTTCCGCCTTTCGTTGAACACCTTGCAGAATCATTCGCAGGTTATGCAGTATACGGTATGATGGACTTGTACTCAGGATACGATCAGCGCGCACTTCACAAGGATTCGCGCGATTTGACAACCTTTGGTATGCCTTTGGGACCACATCGCTTGACTATGCTCCCGCAAGGCCACACCAACGCCGTTCAGGTGTATCAAGGTGACACTGCCTTCATTCTTCAACACAAGATCCCAGAATACACATCGCCCTTCATTGACGATGTCCCAGTCAAATCTGTGCAAACGCGCTATCAGTGCGAGGACAGTACCTATGAGACCATACCCAATAACCCAGGCATATGTTGCTTCATATGGGAACATTGCATCGTGATCAACCGCATTCTACAGCACTTGGAGAACATAGGCACGACTGTATCCGCATCTAAATTCATTTTAGTGGAGCCTACTGCTACCATTGTAGGGCATAAATGCACGTTCGAAGGATGTGTGCCCAAAGAATCTAAGGTCCAGAAATACCTCTCCCAGTAAGCGATACCAAGTCCTTGAAGAAGCGCACGACGATTTAGGACACAAGGGAATCTATACGATTAGCTTGCGCCTGTGCTCGCGCTTTTGGTGGCTGCATATTATAGAGTGTTACGGACTCAGATAGAGTACGCCAACAAAGGCAATCACAGCACCAATAAAGGTGGTTCAGATCAGGACCGATGAAGGAACTAAGTCTGACTGCGGCGTGCGCAATCAATCTCTAGATGTGAGATCGACAACACTGCTGGTGAGGCAGTATGTCGGGTCTCGCTGCACCTAGGCTGCTATGCCTGGGACGGACGTGTTCGACCCTAAAGGGGACTGCTACCACACACAGAACCAGAAATAAGAGATGACTCAAGTAGACAGGGGACGCACACAAGGATATAGAAAGGCGCGAAGCGCGCAATGAGAAATGCGCAGTAAGCGGAGCACAGGAAGCGCGCGCTAAGGTAAGCGAAGCGCGGGAAGGCGTGCGCCTATGGTGTGCATGGGCGCGTGAAAGCGCACAGGTGATGCGGAAGGCAAGGAGCGGTGTAGGGATTCATAATGAGCGTGAAGTGACGTGAGTGAAAGCGAGCGCGATGAAAAGCGAGAGCAAAGGCAAAGCAGGCAAGAAGCAAGGCTTGATTAGGCGATCTAATCTAAGCCAAAACGCGATAACCACAGGGCGCACGCCCTAATGGTGACTACTACTCTAAAGTAAAACCCAAACGCTAGGGAAGTACAGTAAAGGGGAGTAATGAATAGTAGCGCTACCATCAGGCTTTATACTAAGTAAGATCTCATCGGATGCGGAAGGGATAGGGAGAACATGCGCGATAGTATGTAATGACATGTAATAGCACTGCAGTCCTTGTTACACTCGTGCAGCATGTAGTATGACGTACTAGAGGGGTGCTCGGACATGGATCGGTCCTCCTGGTTGATAGGCGATAGAGCGTGGGAATGCGCGCTAAGCGCAGGCGCGAGAAGGCGTAGGTGCGGGAAAGCGTGCGCCTTTGGCGCGCTATACAGGGAAGTGTCATGCAACTCCATAGTGCGAATGATCAAATGACAGCTCATGTAAATATGGCCTTTTCACGCCCACAGAATTATGATTCCTTACACCGACTGAAGCAAAGCTTCGTCGGGCTATGGACTCCCGCAGGATCTAGAGCTAAGTCGAGGTCAACAAGGCTAGCCTCCTTTCCAAGGAGCTAGAGTTCAAGTTATCTGAGAGAACCGAGTAGATTCAAGTTAAGGAAATACAGCCAGTAACTATGCTCTTAAATAGGTAAAGAGATAGAGCACGGACCAAGGGTAGAAGTACAGAAGGGGAAGGTTCATGGGAAAGTGAGTCAGTACGAGTCAGAGATAAGGGCAGCATGAGGAATCAGTAAGGTGAATGAAAGGTAAGCAAAGTGGAAGTAAATGTGATAAGGAAGCATAGTGAAATGGAAAAGAAGCGTACTGTGAGAAAAGAATGGGGTGACTGTAACATAAAGGATATCAAGTGGTACACGAAGACATGCCATGAGTGCCAAGTCCAGCAAACGTGCAAACTGCATATCCCCCCCACCATACCAATACCAGGTGGATTATTCTGGAAGGTGCACATTGACACAATGAAGATGCCTAAAGCAAGTGGATTTGAGTACCTCGTACAAGCGTGCTGCACGCTTACATTGTACCCAGAATGACACATGTTGCGCAAGGAGAACACTCGCATGCTATGCGCCTTTATTTTCGAAGAACTCTTGTGCAGATGGGGACCAATCACCGAGATCATAACTGATAATGCGCCTGTGTATAAGGTCGCAGTGGACAAGCTCGCACACAAATATGGGATTCACCCAATACATGTCTCACCTTATAATTCTCAAGCCAATGGTATCGTCGAAAGGTGGCATTGTGACATCTGCAAAGCCATCATTAAGACCTGTGAAGGAGACGAGACGTGCTGGAATCAAGTGGTACACTCAGTGTTTTGGGCGGAACATGTAACCATTCAGAAGGTGACGGGCTTGTTGCCATATTTCATGATGCATGGTGTCAAACCAATTTTTCCCTTCAACTTGGCTGAAGCAACGTTCCTTGCACCCCTCGAGTGCCAAGGTGCGCTAACGACTACCGAGTTAATTGCTTGATGCGCACGTCAATTGCAGAAGTGCGCAGAGGATTTAGAAGCTATTAGAGAAAGGGTTGTAGCAGCGCGCTTTACATCAATATGCGAATTCGAAAGGCACTTTCACGCAAATATCAAGTCGCACAACTTCCAGCCAGGCGCCTATGTCCTGGTATGCAATTCAAAGGTCAAATACGAGTTGAGCAAGAAGACGAAGCCGCACTATCTCAGGCCAATGGTTGTAGTACATCGTACGAAGGGAGGATCATATATGTTGGCTGAATTGGATGGCGCCATATCCAAACTTCAATTCGCCACGTTTCACATTATTCCATATTATCCATGCTGCGATGAGTGCATATCAGTCACCAAGATGACAGGTGTTGATGACGAAAGCATAGATGAAATGGAGGTGAGTGAAACTGTAGAACCAGAAGAGGACGATCCAGAAGGTGCGCTATACATATTCATCCCCGCAATTCAACCCCATCGCAATTTATTTCATTCACGCGCACCTGCGCAATACCCATAATAGTCCTATCATACACCATCTCACCGCAATATGCCTAATAAGTCTCTCTATATGTGTATAAGACACCGAGTTTCCGTTGCAACACATGTGCCGCGCCGCACCATAATACTTGCCTATCATCCTTTAATGTGCGCGTGCCTGATAAAGTGCGCAACATCCGCTTTCACCAAGGTGCGCAATATTTTCTCCAATGTTGATAAGGTTACTCTTCAAGCGCACAGAACATTTTCCTGCGCACGCTTCCACAGGAAGCGCCCTCATATTATCATTGTATAGTCACTCGTGCCTTATTATTTCATTTGCGCCTTAATTCACTCATATGTTTTCATCTTAATTTGCAGCCAGTAAATCAGCAAAGGACAAGGACATGGTTATACATTGAGCAAGCTACCAAGAAATGATGTTACAACAAAGCACTAAGAGCAGGCTACAGGACGACATAGTGAAATCAGTTAAGCGCAGCATTGGCACGCTTCTCAAAGTCAGCCCACTCCTGGGACATGTTGAAGAGTTTGTTGGACAAGGCCAACATGTCAGCCTGTTGGGCGCACGCATACTGGCGCATACCTAGGACAGACGCGCGCATTCTCTTCCCTCAAGCGCACATTTTCTTCTTCCACATCCTCCAACTCCTCTTCAGTATCCTTGGCTTTACCTTTGCCCTTGAAGGGGGGCACAGATTCAGTAGGACTAAGTGCGCGCTTAGATGCACTACCATTAGCACTAGAGGAGGTTTCTCCAGGTGCGCCCTCAAGACCTCCACCTCCATGTCGAATCCCTCAAAGGCGCCATCATTATCGACCGCTAAAGAGGATGCGGTTTCCTTTGCAGACATCTCCCCAGTGGCACACTTAGGCAGTCCCTTCTTGGGCCTAGCTATACACATGTCAGCGCGCGCTAAAAACGCGAAATATAGAAAAGGCACTTACAGAAATTGCAAGTGTGCTTGGACACGTTGCATTGAGCGCACCGCCTACCAGGCGTGCCTTTGCACTTCAAGTTCCTAGATATGCAGGGCGCGCAGCGCAGAGCAGGCAGAGGAGGCGGAGGGGGTGTGGTGAAAGACATGTGCTCAATCGCATGCTAAACGTGCACCACCTCTCAGTAAAAGCACTAGAAGGAAATCATGCAAACGCACCTTAACGCTAGCATCAGTTCCAGATGCATCAGTGGCCTTTGCCTTAGAAACGCGTGTCGTGCGCTTCTTAGGTGGCACCTCTGACACAACATCAATCACCTTCGCTTTCCACCCCTTCACAAGCGCCTCAAGTGCCTTATACTCCTTGCGCCCCCTCCTCAGAAACTCCATGCACTCAGTGCTCATATCCAATGACTCGATGCCTAAATCAGTTGCATGCACGGCACATGCCTCTAGATTGTTCTGACAACAATGCATAAGTACAAAAGCGCGCGCCTGCGCATATGCGTGCAAATAAGATCAAGTGTGCTTACCTTAACAGAGACCCACTCATGCATCCATGCCTCCTGATCTTCCAACAACTCAGCCTTGTGATCAGGCGCTGCCATCACGCATGCCTTGAGTGACTGCAAAATAACAGCCCACCCTTTGAGCAGGCACTCAGTGGGGGTCTCAGTTGGCACCTCCACAGTAGACACGCCTTTGGCATGAGCAGGCACCCGAGCCTCAGGTTCAGGGGTAGGGGTAGATTCAAGCTGGGATAAAGTGAAGGGAGCCATGATAGATGATAAGAAGAGGAGATAAAAAGATCGCAAGAACGCGCCCGCTCCCTTTTAACAACAAATTACGCTTAGATCAGTGACTCATGTGATAGTGCACGCACTTCTTATCTCGCAATCAAATGCATTTGCTTCCTCTCTCGTGCTCGCATGTGCGCTTCTTCTCTCGCAATCATACGCATTCGCTTCTTATCCCGCAATTATATACAGGAATACATCTTCTCCCGCGATCACACATATGCTTCCTCTCTTGTGACCACAGGAACACTTCTAATCATGCAGTCACCTGACTCCCCCTCTAACGCCATATTCACTAAGTCCAGACTCTCGTGCTAAAAGGGACTGAGTGGGGACACTCAGAATTCAAGTCCCCAGGAGATGTAAGGAACATCATGTCTACCCATTGATTTTGAGGTCCTACAGGCTCAAATTCCAATGCTTGTATCACCACGCTCAGAGCGCGCGCTTCACACGCCTTGCGCCTATCTCCACACACCTGTCCGCCCCTTGTCCTTGCTGGTTTACTGGTGAGTCATCTCAATTGTTACGGAAGCGTTCACTTCGGATCTGAGTGCGCGCCTTACATATAGTTACATACATACTAATTATTCAGGACCGCGCACTATTCGGCTTGGTACCGCACGCCTTTGCGCTTATAGATACAGTATATAGAGACCTTACTGGACTTTTAGTGGGACACTTCCCTCATTCCCCACTCCTTAGCTATAGTTAGATTCTAAAAGCACTGAATATATGACTGGATTATCGCGTATCTGCACTCACGACAACTCGCATGCCTAAGCTTTAAACACGCACCGTGCCTTTTTGCGTTCCCCGCACTTTCTACGCGCGCGCCTTAGAGCACCCTTCCTCTTTACAAGAGAGTACCTTGCTCATATTCCAAGGTTCTCCCTCTCAGTAGTTGTCCTACGGGTTGAGTACATACCTCATGCCCAGGTCTTACTGCAGAGTTTCTCCCTTAATCATTTCCACATTTTCATCCCTGTAGTCAAGCCTCACCCTTCACCAGGATAGTCTTCAATCATGCATGTGTCATTGAAATTCACTTCACCTTCTGGTGGTGATGCTCGAGGTTGTGGGAGTTGTACTTGTGGGCCCAATAAGCAAAGCAAATCATCATTCCAATTGAAGCATCATGAGGTAGGTTGATTTAGATGCTGTAGAACAATTTTGTTGTTCTGAAAGTGCTTTCCACAGCAAGGGCACCACATACCCAATATGCAGTATGGATTCGAGAATCGCAAATATGTTCAGCAATTTCCAGAGCAACTCCAACCATACTACTACAATGTCCTCACCCAGCCAAGTACATCCTTCCCCATCTCCCATTATCTGTTGAAATTCTCATTTCCTTACAAGTGAATTAATGTCTTCGACTTGGACTCCCACACACAACAGAAAACCACATCCAATTCTATCAAACTTTACAGGCAACTCATCAACCACTTCTGAACCTCTGGAAACAGTTGATAAGATGAACATTTTATTTAGTGCAAGACATCTGCTGACTTTCAATAGACATTTAGTGCACCTTATCCTGAGAGTCATCAGGAGGCCATGTACTTACTGGAGATGGCACAAGCAGATCTAGAAGTTCAATGTATTGAAAAGGGCCTCACTGATCAGCTCCTCCTCCAGCTTCAGCTCCATACATGTTATTGGCAGCTTAGGGCTAGGAAAGTGAAGAAGCAATTCAGTGTGGGGCGTGTGCGCTCTCTCAGGCTGGTGGTAAGGAATGGTTTTAAATGCTCAGAGCATTCATTCTCCAAAACCTGGCATCCTTCCTGGTATGTCACTTGTTTGCTTTTGTATACCATATTAATGTGCATGGTC
This sequence comes from Suillus cothurnatus, assembly GCA_016758765.1. NCBI lineage: Eukaryota > Fungi > Basidiomycota > Agaricomycetes > Boletales > Suillaceae > Suillus > Suillus cothurnatus. The sequence goes on from JABBWL010000067.1 coordinate 90,102, forward strand.
CAAGTACTTCCTTTAGAAATGAATTGTTGTAGTAGGGTCTCATGTACTTCAATTGTGATGTCTATTTTTTGTCTCATTTTAAGTTTCACAAATGTACATGCATTATTTTGATTTCAATGGAACCAAGTGTTTTAAAAAATTGGATAGTGATACACATAATGATGCCTAGGAATCTTAATCAGTACTGCATGATCACAGTGGCACTGAAAGTTAAAAATAAGTTTTTGAAAGGACTTGCATGTAATTTGCGTGCCTGTAGGTTTCTGTGAGTCTGTAGTATCTGTGGTGTCTGTGTACTATACTGCTGTGCACGCTGTGCATGCTGTGAGTCCCTGTGAGTCTGTAGTGTCTGTGCACTGTACCACTGTGCACACTGTATGGCTCCGTGCCAGTTGTATGGCTGTGGGAGTTTTGTACCCCAAATAGGTAGTCTGCTGATGTAGGTACCATTTTATTAAGTAAGAAAGGTGGGAACAATAGGTGCGGTCGAGGGTCATTCAGACAGGTTCCATACACTCAAGCGGGTACATCCTGGATCCTGTTTCAGTTGTTAACACAGATATTAGAGGTATGCATACGTCTTGGCATACGCCGAGTTTTACGATACAACAAATTTGCAGGCGTGGTGTGGTTTGATTTCAGCTGGCGCTGGTACAATTCAGCATATCACAAATATATATGTACAATAATATCGACGTGGTACTGATAATTAGGTCAACGATGTATATATTCTACTCTTCCGAGATCCTTTCGAAAAACTGCTTAAGCGTATCTGGCAATACTTCAGGCAGCGCCTCAACGCTTCGTAACACCACATAGTAATCAAATGGGAAAGAATCCAGATACCTCTCCACCTGAAGCTCCATGCGCCCGTTAATCATTATGTATGCGACTTGATTCATCGAAACGATCGAGTTCTGTACAGCAGAAGCGTCTTGTGTTTACCTTTGCCCAGAAGTGGAGGTCGAGCAACACTGGCGGATCAAGCTGTATGACGAGCATGGTTGCAAAAGACAGCCATACAGCCGTAAGTTGCCTCTGGCATGCAAGGCATATGATCTCGAAAATCGGAGCTGCAGGTAGCGAAAGCAGGGTGATAACCGAAGGCAAAGAAGTTATCGAACGGAAAAAGTCACTCAATGCCTTGCTCAGTGTTAGTCGAATAATGCGTAGAAATTACACTGAAACGTACATCTGAGACACCAGCATCCACAGACCAGAATGTTGCCACATTTCTTATTGAGTTGAACAGGTCTTCACGAACTTTCACCATTGTGTAATTGTCGCGTGCTTGTTGTAGGCACTCAGCCTCGGCTCTCTCTTCGGGTGATTCGTCAAGGATAAACAAAGAGTCTTGCGTGCATGTAAGACCTTTGGCTACCCCCGACGATGTCTGAAGCTGGGAAATGATGATGATACAAGTCTCGTCCACGAGCTGCGGAAGATAAAACAACTCAACCTTAAGAAACCCGCATCAAATTCAATACGAACCTGGGATGAAACATGCAGGGCTTGTGCAAGTTTTTCGACTACTGGGCTAACAATCGCCTGGATAGGCGGAATCTCCTCTTCAGGTGGCAATGGTTGTATTACACTTGCAATTGATTCAACGACCTTGCTCTTTTCCGTATCCTGGGCATATTTGCATTTCATTAGTGAGAATACAGACCATGCATGGATCTCACGGACCGTTAGCATCGCACAGATCACGAAGGGCATTTGCAGCTGGCGGGCATAGCGCGGGCTCTGGTAGAGCACTAACCACGTAAGAAATGGCGTTCATCAAAAGAGATGGAGTTGAGGTGGCTGTCGGTGCTTTGGTGAACCATGTTCAGTACGCCGCTGAACGTGGAAGGTTAGGAAGAGGATCAAAGTCGTGTGTGCAATGCTCCTACCAATCAAGCCAAGCATGGTCCTACGTATTCGATCCTGACCTGAAGTTGGCAAATGGCCAAGCACATCAGGTCCAAACAATCGAGCGAGGAAAGGGTTGTCTTCCAGCGGTACCGCTTCTGGTATTGACGTGATACAGTGCAACGTGGCTTCGATTTCCTGTTAGAAGGTATTGAATGAGCGTCATATAGACCGAAAGAAGTGCCCACCTCCCATCCTTGCGATCCATTCGGCTGTGCAAAGCGCTTTTGCATGTCCTCAAGGAAGTACCCAAAGTGAATGAGATACACCATCGACCGAACCGGCTTGGTATCAGACGACAGTGAGCATTTATATCGAATGAACATGTGCAACCGATGCTCACCTCGATCTCCATACCCATCAAGCCAAACAAGAAGTGGCTCCGTCAACGTGCCTATACCAGCACCTCCTGTCAACGAAGACGCTGAGAAAGCCGACTCGTCAAATCCGGAGTCTGGTGAGGGCATCATTATCGTGATCAACAGTGAAATAATGGGTGTAATGTCGCCTGTGCAACGTTCTAAGTTGAGATTTGAGCGAAGTGTATGAAAGAACATTACTTGGTCCGTAATGTGTATATCCATGCTTGGGAACACTTGAGTGCGGATTGTAGTTCAGGCAATATAAGAGTCGGTCGAGTGATAGATGTTATTACAGCTTGGACAACCATCGGAGAAGCGTCCAGAAGAGACTGGTGCATTTGCATCCTGGAACGAAGTTGGTGATGATGCAGAATGATTCGAATCGTCGCACTCACTTACTGGACCCTAGAAGGTCGGCCGTTTCGACCACTTCAGCGACTATGATAAGGAAGGCAAGTAGTTGTATGCCAGAGGAAGAGAGAGAATTGATTGCCGACACAATCCAGTCTGGCCACCTTGAGGGCGAACCCGGAACAATGCGAAGTGCAAGTGATGTGATCTACAAATGATCACCAGACGGACTTCGATCTAGAATTTGCACTCACTGCAACAAACAGTTTGCGGCATTGGGAGGAACGGAAGGGGGGACTTGTGAGTATTGCTGGAAAGGGTACATCAGCGAGAGGAAGGAGAAAGACAAAAGAAATATGGAATGAAGAAAGTGAATTGATCATAAGGGGAAACATAAACGGAAAAAAGTAAGGGAAATTTCAAAAGGATAATGCAGGGTCGAGAGTTGCATAAAATTCCGTGATAGGGGGATTCAAAGACTTACCTGACTTTGTGCACCACCCTGCCTATAGTACCCAGAAGGCCGGGCACTACCACGTGCCGAGCGCCGTGCGGTAGGTATGAGAGGACGTGGTTGTGAATTCTGCTGCTGCTGCTGAACTTGATCTTGAGCAGATGAATACTGACTCGTCCCTGTTCCTTCAAAGCGATATGGCTGCTGGGGTGTAAAGCACGATGCTTGAGTAGGGTAATAGAAGGAAGAGCTGGTTACGATCATCTGCTGAGAGGCTACCACTGCTCGGTCACCTGTAGTTGCTGGTGCGGAAGTAGACTGATTGAAGGAAGCAGAAGAAGAAGAAAGGGAATGTCCTTGAGTGAGGGGCTGGTTATCTCGTACTTATTCGCCCGCTAGTCACCCAAAGAAAAATCAAGGTTAATTAGTTTGAACGGTGTAGGATGGAGAACTTACATCCGGATGAAGGCTTTGCGGCACGAGTTTGATTGACATTCAGCTGGGGTCTGGCAGTTAGACATGCCGAATGGATTATCCTCTTGGATTAATTCCAGATCGACTAGCTATAGGCCTGTATCGTGTCTTGGTCGTGAAAGATGTGATGATGTTCTCTATATGTCAGATTATGTAACACAAATATTTGAGATAAACTATCCAGAGAAAATCCACCCCATGGTTGTCCTCACAGTTGGGTCTATTGGTGGCGTTTGCATTAATCACGTGAGAAAACGACCACAAAACGGGATTCACTACAAATAGGTCGAGTGCAAGTACTTTTCTTTCTGATTTCTCTCTCGATTCTTTAGTTGTTCGTTAGTAGCTTATTAGTTAGTTTGGACACTCGTACTAAATTTGATAGTATTAGAAACGGCAAAAAAGCTAAGGTATACCTTCACAATTAATATAGAATTCAGAGTTACAGTAGTAGCAAGCCGACCCCACTCGTCGGATCAATGTCCAAGCGAGCAGCGACTCCCGCAATCGCTCTAGAAGCGCGCCAAATACATTGATGCAAGAAAGTACCTCGATACAGAGGCTGACGTCGATCTGGAGGGCGGGGAAACCGAGGGTGTAGAGGATGAAGATAGTAAGTCGTTGTATATTGTCTCTGTTTCCAGTGAAGTTCTCATCTTCCTGTGCAATTCGCCGACAATATTACATGCTACGACCCAATTAATAAACAGTCTGGCTGCATCATGTGTATATGCCGTGAGGTTTGCGTCAATCAATTTTCTTTTTGAAAGATCTGATTCTGCTTGCAGGTTACAGTCTTGTAAATAATCGGAAGCCTCTATTGGACGTCATTTCCCGAAGTCACCATATTATTGCAAAGCATCCGGCCTCCTTCTGTTAGAAGTAAGTTATGCCGTATCCGAAGTAATTTTTTTGGATAACACCAGAAATTAGAAATACGCTTTACATCCCTCACAAAAACCCCAATTATACCAAGTGTCAAGTCAGGAAGCAACGCCCCCCATAACCACCAAATTAAACCCAAAAACCTACACCGTAAGTCTTGACATGACGGTAGATATTGGTCACATTAAACTGACCGAGAGCTATACTGAATTAACATAGAATCCGCTTATCATGAGCAAAGGACTTCGGAGTGCTGTTCTGATGAGCTTGGTCGCCGGGAGGAGTTGGATCTTCGATGATGAGAGCAATGCGTTGAAGGATATCTACGGGCTTGGGCCAGAAATGTTCGATGTCCGAAATTCACATCTGACTGACAAGCAGCGCCAGTCGTTGTGCGCTATGATAGATGCGCTGTCACACAAGAGCACTGGCAAGGAACGTTATGGGATCCTCGAGGGCAAGGAAGTAGGTGGCTGGGCTGCTGGTCGCGACGCCTTGGATAAATGGTTCAAAAAACAAAAGGTGGCAACATTGATAGGCCAGCGGATTGACGAAGTTTGGACTACGCTAGACGTCTCGCCTATGCAACTGATTCATGAGGGGTTGGAGGAGGGTGAGGAGTTTCCCAACATCCTTGACGCCGAGCGCGCGAAAGAAGACGTGGTCCTTGCGATCTTGGGAGACCATGCGTTGGAAAAGAATGCACGTGGGGACTTTCGCGATGCAACAACAACAATCATTCATCATGCATGGGAACGCCATCGCAAACGGTTCAAGCGTGCTGAGAGATCATTGCCAAAGAAGAAACTGGACGCCGCTGTGGCTGTCAAAGGTGTGAACGTTGAAAACCCTCACCGTGCAAGATAGACTGACATAGTGAGATAGACATCGAGGACGCTGAAGTTGTTACTACAAGGATGATGCGTGAGGCGACGAAACATGTCAAAGCACTTCAACAAGTAATGACTTGGTTCCCGAAACAAAAAGATCATATTGCCGAGTACGAGGAGTTCTTGAAGGAGGTCGTTATCACTGCTGTTGCGACAGAGAGGAAGGTTCCCAAGGAGAAGATAGCCGTAGAAAGTGAGGACACCCCAGGCAGTGCGTAGCGTAGCCGTTCCTTGCGAGAGCCGTCCGTTGGACTGACATAATGAGCATCGTAACATTTCAGGAAAGCGAGGTGCTGCGCGTGCACACAAGGTGAGAATAGCTTCACTTGCCGCTGCCGGTGATGTCGAAGAGATCTGGGCGCTGTATCTTCAACTCTTTGAGACTGAAGCAGGCCAGTTAGAGGTCCCCCGCGTCGAGGACGACGGGGATCCAAGTGGGCGGGAGGACTGGGAGAATACAAGTGAAGATCTTGGTGTTGATGGATGGCGAGAGATGGATAACGAAACCTTGAATCACCTCCTTCAATTCCCTGGAGGGAAGCCCGTGCTGTTCGCTGAGTTTCGGTCGAAGAGTGGTCTCTGCGCATGGGAGGAGGACATGTCGATGAAGTTTGTCAAGGAGAACAACGATATGGAACAGTTGTCACTGCTGTGGCATCAGCGTGTCGGGGTCGCGGCGATCGTGGATAAGGTTTGGTTATCCAATGAAACAGAAGGAGACGTACCTGGGATTCTCATCGCCGACGAAGTGGGAGTAGGGAAGACAGCACTCACGATGGGGACAATCGCATTCGTAATTGACGCGTACTGGGTGCAGGAAGTTGCTGCAGGAAGAGGTAGACCGGCGGGCGTAACTTCCAACATTAACATTAACCTCACGCACGTGCGCAACGCGCCGATTCTCAGTAAGTGTTCATACGATTGCAGCACCCATGGATGTAGGTGTGACACGAGCATGCGCTTCTCATGGGGAGCCGCTGCGTCATGCTGTCAATAATTGTTAACCTTGCTATTCTCTGTCAGAGGAACGACCCTTTTTTTCAGGACGACCTACCATCCCCAACCTGCCCCACATCATCATTGTGCCGAACTCACTGATCAACCAATGGTATTCCGAGTTGCGCACATTCTTTGCCCCCAAAGCTGTAGAGATCTACTTCTATCCGACTGCCGAGATAGCATTTGATGAGTTCTGGAAGGGGCCGTGGGCTACGTCGACTACGCCCTTGATTCACCGTATTATCCTGGTGACACATTCAGTGAGAACCGTCAGTCAGCTAAAGTTTCAGGCTCATATGACACATTTAACAGGTCATGACCACGAGCGGGAAAGTGTTCGATACTCGCAAAGGCACCGCAGGTCACAACAGTGGCAAGGCATCCGATGCCACACGTTCGATTAAATTACGTGGTCAAGCAGCTAAATGCCTTTGGTCCTGCTGCAGATTTCTTACCATGTCCACCGACGAAGTCCATGAAATGCGGAACCTCAGCTCCAACTTTTACGCCACCCTTGAGATTAGCAAGGTGTCTATCGTCAAACTATTGTTATCCGGGACTCCGCTGTATACCAGCCCAAAGGTACGTCTCTCGTCGCTCAGCGTCAATGCTAACTCAGAACCATCAACCAACTTGAAGGACCTTTGTAATCTGGGAAGGCTGGCGCGCATATTATATTTTGTAGGCAAGGATGGCGACGACCGTGAGAAGGAATACTGGAAGAAGCTGCGAGCTGCTCGACGAGCGCTGACGCGCGAGGACAAGCAAGAGGCCGCGGCACACACCATTCAGTGGATGGCAGGCGATCAAACTGAGTATCAGGAGCATGGAGTCAAGATTCCGATACACAAGGTTACGAGTTCATGGATTGTTGCTATTAAGCGTGGCTACGACGGCCGTGTCATCCGACGAACGGTAGAGTCCAAGACCTTTGATGGCCGGAAAATCAACGATACTCTGGTGCCCTATACGATGGTTATCGTGCCCGTGCATCTTGATAAGACAGAGCTCGAGATCAACATAAGTGTCATGAATCAAATTACGGGCTCGTGAGTAGACGGCTCGTGAGGGGACCTTGTAAATTTTCTGACATTACTGCCTCGCCCAGATCATTGGCTGCTGCACTGGATGATAACATCAGTTTCAACACGGTACGTTTCGGTCCCCTCAGGGAGCCGCAGACTGACGCACTTGCAGAAATTTTACCTGGATGGCCGCACAAAGGTCGCTTTCCCACGTCACACGTCACCTATATATCCCACCGTGAAGTCGTTGGAAGAGTGGGACAAGGTCAGGTCGACGAAGGTTGACACCTTGGTAACACTGCTGGCTTGGCATCTGGAATCTGATAGCCAAACCACCTTCAACATCGAGGATTGGAACACTAACACCGCGCAAGGCGCAGATTTACAGACGGCGGTCAACGTCGAGGAGCCTATTGCTTCAGCGCTAGACGCAAATCCGATGGATCAAAGTGATGGATATGTGCCTCAGCAATCCAATAACACGATCACGGGCAAGGTCAACGCGCGGTACGTCGAGATGCTTGACCTCATGACTATGGGCAAGCGCAAGATCCTCGTATACATGGAATTTCCTATGATGGCCCCCCTACTTGTGTCGGTGCTACAGTTGTACAATATCGTGCCGCTCATTATACACGGAGGGCACGGTATCGATGAGAGGAACGAAACCGTCCAAAAGTTTAGCACCGATCCTGCTGCCAGGATCTTGATATTTTCGAACGTTGGCGCCCTTGGCCTCAATCTTACAGCTGCCAGCATTGTCATTCTCTTTGTGAGTCTCACTCACTTAGATGACTTGTATGTTTGGTATACTGACGACAAGCCAGGACCAATGCTGGTCGCGCATGCTTGTGAATCAGATCATTGGACGTGCATGGCGACTAGGCCAAACACAGGGGGTCCTCGTCTACAACATGGTGGCTTTGGGAACTGTCGACGTCTTGATGGTCGATCACGGAGAGGGGAAGGGGAATATGTTAGGACAATTTTTATCTGCCAATAAAGGTGATTTAGGATTAATCGGCATGTACACAATCTTACTTTCAGCAATAGGTGTCTTCACGACCATCAAGAACGTAGCAGCTGGACGTCTGCCAGTGGCCGATGCAGATGGCGACGATGAAGTGGAAATCATTGATACACCCGCGCCAGCAGCCGGATCCTCAAAGCCACAGAAGAAAGTCACAAAAGTCAGCAAGAAGCGAGCAGCATGCAACGTTGTACAGACGGGAGACAATGACGGTAAATTCCTCGACATTAACAGCATTGTGCTCGATGAGGTTAGGGAGCAGCAAGACAGTGAGGACAAGGCCACTGCCACTCGCAAAGGCAAAGATAGAGCAAAGCCTCAGGCTAACGCTTCTGTGATGAACAAGACAGAGCTCGGCGACGTCGAGAGGTCACATTCTGTGGAACTTTACAGTAAGTGTGGGTTTCGCCTCGATATCGTAGGGTTTGAAACATGACTGAACCTTCACAGTAAGAGCAAGGGACAAGAGCATTCAGTCAGCTGCCGCCACTGTCGCTGCGTCAAACAATGATCTCCTCAGGAAGCCGGTTACGGAAACAGCAACACCAGCTGAAGCCGCACATGGTAGTAAGAAGACGGAGGAGAAAGCTAATGATCTCCAGGGGGAACCACGTGCTGAGACAGCCAGCAATGGTGACTCAGCTCAACGTCAGGTTGCACCACGGTCTGTAACGCGCTCCCTTGAGGGAGCCGTGATGCAGATTGGTGACCCTGCCATTGGCAGTTCCGAAGGTCAGTATCACCCATCATTAATACTCGCGGCGTCAATAACATTTCATGTACCCAGCCTCTGACGCGGACAAGGGGTTTGAAGATACCATAGAGATTGATCACCACGACACCACCACCCAGGGAGAGAACACCTTCCTTGGTTATGATGAGGATTCCAATGTCGAAATGGATTTAGGTAGCATGCAACATTGCGCTCAGGTGAGAATGTCTCATCGTGAATACACGTGTACTCACTGTTGCAACATACGAGCAGGACATGGACACAGTGGATCACATGCTCCAGGAGCAAACTCAGCCTGCCCAGCCAGGGATTATCCAAATATCGCAACCGATGCAAGATTTGGGCGCTGCGTTTAAACGTCGCCACAGCAAGGTCTCACCTGAGCAGTCGCTAAGAAAGAGCCCACCCTTTGCCCCACCTCCACCACGCAAAAAGGTGAATTTCAATGCTAAATCACCTGAGTCCTTCACTCCAACTGGCGCTGGTGGCAACGCGTTTCCTGGCTCTTCAAAGGAACCCATGGTTCTACTCCATCGATCAGCCGTGCCTGACGATGCTCCAGTACCACGACGCGGCCGTCCATCTGCTCGTGGATTGCCCAGAGGTCACGGTTTGCGTCACTGAACGTTGTTGTCTAAGATTTCACAATTACATTATCAGCCTCTATTCCGAATATGTGCACATACGGACTCATAGCTTGAACACTTGCGTAACAGGACCTAGAATAGGTACTGGTACGAGAACTTGTAGCTCCCAAGATTAGATTAAGTTTCAAGTGACAAATGTCAAGGCTTGCTTCCATTAAAGTTTGGCATGGTGCCATGTTGTGTCTGCGTGAGGCTCAGTGAAAGCGAGCAAAAACATCAAGCTTCAGATAATTGATCATTTCACTCATGTCTCAGAATGCCACAGCATCATCCAACACAGCAGAAACTGCTGGATCGTCTACAACTTCTGGACCAATCTCTTCTGAATTTTCGACCCAAGCAATCTCTAGTACATCGCATTCACCCCAACAAATCATGGCGATGGCCTGTCTTGCCTACATCGATGATCACAGATGAACATGCATCAGTGAAGCAGAAGCCAATGTTGGACTCATTGAGACCATCACAGCTGAATTACTTGGAAAACCTGGACAACAGGTTTCAACCATTGTGGGAACCTATATTGCCATGCTCAATGAAGTGGACTCAGAACATACACGAGCTGGCAATGCCTCAGTTAGAGTCCAAAGGCCCCATTCAGAAGAACCTGAACAAGACAGTGAAGCAACCCCTTTACCCGAGAATAGGAGTAAAGCAGGAACACCTGAGCCAGGAGAACCTGTTCAGAAACATTCAAAGCTTGACTACTTGTCACATCAGTAAATTCCTGGGCTCTGTACAGATCTATACAGATCTGGACAGTGCACCATACGTACAGCTTGGTCCCTACTAGCTAGTTTGCCACAGTAGAACTTTTTCTGTAGATCTCTGCACAGACACCCACAGACCCACCCAGTAAGGACCAAAATAATTCTCTGTCCATCTGTACAGATCTGTCCAGGATGTTTGCACAGATACTCACAAACCACTCAGAAGGGTGTTAAATATCATCATTAGTCTCTGTAGAAATCTGTCCATGTTTGCACAGACACTCACAAACCACTCAGAAGGTAGCTTACTTGGCTCAGGAACAGTAGCACTCACCAGTCATTAACCAGTCTTTCAAGGAGCTCTTTATGATCCAAGGATCCTGCCCGACTACCGCGGATCGTACTTCAAGCTGCGTCAGAACAAACTGAAACAGCTAAACATCTTTGATACTCCCAAAAACAACTGCAAGTTGGTGCCCATGCATGAGACCTACGCCAAATTAAGACCCGGAACACTGGTTCTTGCTGTCTGCGACACGCATGTATACAACATCATGCAGAATGGGCTGCCAACGAGCGTACACACCTCTACAAAACGAAAACCACATCTGCTAATCCCACACTAGACATTCCAACTGGGAGTACAAGCCATCAAGATCCTTGATCCATCTGATGAACCTGTCAAGGAACGATTGATCCCGATTCTCTCCCCAACTTCAACAGACATGTCGAAGGACAATTCGGCCGTCATAAGCTTCTCTACCTTCGATGTCGCTGCCAGCCCCACAAAGAAGGCAAAACATGCAAAGGGAGGCAAAGGAAAAGAGAAAATGGACTAATTTGCGTTTCAGCCTCGCAAATGACTTGTAATGAAGAATCGTGTGTCCTCTGACTGAAAAAAAAGGTGTTCGATGCTGACTTGGCATATTTGTAACAACCTGTGCATTACCTTATTATGTTTGGATCCGACCTTATGTATTTCTAGCCTCGATCTCATGGTAGCACTGGCCTCCATCTAGGTTTCAGGATTGATTTCGTCTCGTTGTTCTATACGTGTTTTGTATCTGTAGCACTTGCAATCAAATTGACGTGCGTCATGGCTTGGGAAAAAGCGACCGTAGCGGGCTCTGCCACATGCGGCCTTTCGCGTTATGAGACTTACATTCACATTTGAGATGCAGAAGCCGTCAAGTCTTCTTTATGGCGTACTTGTTTCTTCTCCAGTTCAGAAACTGCGTCAATTCAGTGTGGGCATTTGTAAGTCGACGGGTGATGTCGGTATCCCAGTTTCAGGTCAAAATCACGAAGATGCCAGTGAAGCACGCCGAAGTGATCTTCGACAAGGGCACCGTTGATGATAGTGGCACCAGTCCCCAACTCTGCATTGTAGTGCTCCATCTGATATACTTGATCATCTAGTGGCGCAAATTATATGCCCTAATCCAGACTAGAACCTTCAGGCTGGTCAGTTGCACCGGGAAGCAGTGTTCACTGTATTCAGACACACACAGAGACATATATTCAGACTCCGCATGAACTAATGAGCAAGGTCCACGTCGGCAATGCTGACCTCTAGTTAGTTTAATTAATAGTTAACAACTTTTGACCAACTGGTAATGTCTGGCTGAGCTGAGCACATCATGTGATCACATGACGTAATGTAGCTTGTTTGAACCCCCAGCCTTTGAAAGCTGGGGGTTCAAACGAGCTACATTATGTCACACCTAAGTCATGTGCTAAATGTTGCAAGTACTACTCAGTCTACTGTATAAGTTGTGCAGGGCCACATCTGTGGCAGGGCCCGCTACCTGTTTTGGTTGTTCTAAGTTCAATCATCTCTCTATGCTTTTTTTCCCTCCTCCTTGGGGCTGCGGATGCACAATATCGGGACTATCAGAACCACAGTATGACATTCAAGTACAAGTAACAAAGTAACTAGCAGTAATCAAGTGGCTAAGTAGATGATCAGCCTTAAGTTTCGACAAGGTCGGCGTGATGTCGTTGAGCTGCTCAAGGACTTCGGCCAAAGTATGATTGTTACTATGCAAGTCAAAAAAAATAAGTGAGTCCAACAGCCAGTAGCAATGATAGATTGAGAACACGGAGGTTTTTATGTAATTATCTCGCATTTCTTGTATCCCTTTGTACTTTCAGCCCGAATGCACATGTCAAGATAGGACCAAACAGTCTGCTAAAGTTCAGCAATGCAGAGGACGTGGTTGCTATGAGTGAGTGGGCGGAATCTGCAGAAGGACATGAGAGGAATCGAACTCTGAAAGATTTTTTTGATGAACATGCAAAGTAGGGGCTTAGATGTGAATGCACAAAGACCCTCACTTAGAGACCAAGGGATTCCCTTGATGGATACCTTGGGGCTGTATCAACAAACATCGTTAGTTATCAGCGGTCTCCAAACTTACAGTTCTGAATGGGTTCTCTGTTCACTTGGGTCTGGTAATTCACTGATACCAAGGAAACAACCAACCAAGTTCCTCAATCCAACCATGGTGGCTCGCGATCGAGAACATGTTACAGTCACCCTATCTTTCTCACACCTACGCTTCTCTTCCATTCCACTATGTTTTGATATCACATCACTTCCCTTTCACTTACCTTGCTGACTCCTCATGCTCCTCTTATCTCTGACTCACTACAACTCATTCTCCCATGAACCTTCCCTTTCTGTACTATTATCATTGGTCCGTGCTCACTTCTCCTACCTATTTAAGAACGTAGCTACTGCTTGTATTTCCTTAACTTGAATCTACTCAGTTCTCTCTGATAACTTGAACTCTAGCTCCTTGGGAAGGAGGCTAGCCTTTGTCCTCAAACAACTCTAGATCCTGCGGGAGTCCATAGCCTGACGAAGTTCCACTTCAGTTGGTCCTGATCTGATTCACCTTTATTGGTGTGATTGATTGCCTTTGTTGGCGTACTCCATCCGAGTCCATAACAAAAGATTCAAGTTACCTCTGAACCCCTCCATCTGTAGGGATTACTCTTTTGAACCCACGAAACTGATTGACTACCAAAGTGGCACTGAAGAACCCCTTCTCCACGAAAGGACTTGAAAGAGTCCCTAGTTTGAAGCTATGAGCAGCTGCTACCGAAGCATACTGCCCCTACCCACAAACCTCTCCCAGAAAGACCTCTTTGCAAGGGACCTTTGAAACCCCTTGCACTTGCTGTTCCAGGCCCATCCTTTCTCATAGCATCAGTACTTCTCTCGAAGTACCCACACCAGCAGTTGTAGAAGACAGAGACAAAGAAATCCCAGACATGCCTTCGCCTGACTCTGACCCAGGCTCAGAACCAGAATTAGAACCTTCTATCATAGAAGACCCTTTCCCTTGATTCCCTCCACCAGAACCAGAACCCTCTGATAGTGACTCAGACGACTCCGACTCCGAAGACGACATGCTGAAACCAATTGAACGAAAGATCTGCACCCCACCAGACTTCAGTGGTAACAGAGATGAAACCACGAAGTTCGTCCAACTCATCACCCTCTATCTCGACGTAAATTCTGAGATTTACGACACCAATACGCAAAAAATCGCATTTGCCCTTTCATTTATGAAAGAAGGCACCGCTGCAGCATGGATGGAAGACACCATCGCATATGCACACAAACTGAACCCCGCCATGAACCGCCCGAATGGCTACAGAACTTGGGACCAATTCCTAACCCACTTTGAAGAAGCATTCAACCCGATCGACTCCGCTGGTGCTGCGCTCCATAAGTTACACGCCCTTAAGCAAGGCAATGACTTGAGCGAGTACATCTCCACTTTCAAGCAGCTCTGTAACCAAGCTGAGATTTACAGCTTCAACGCCCAGAAAGACTACTTCATCTGCGGATTAAAACCCACACTTCTTTCAAAGCTCTGTAACTCCGGAGACATTCCCATCGAAATGGAAGCCATGTACAAGAAAGTGATTGCCATTGAGAACACCTATCAGCTTCTCCTATCCCACAGAACCTTGATTTCTGATTCCTGAAACCGATCCACCAATCGAGGCCTGAAACCTCGCTTCACTCCGTGCAGGAATGACCCTGACGCTATGGACATAGACCATCTATCTGAGGCTGACAAGAAAACCTATATGAAAGAAGGCTGCTGCTTCAAATGCGGTGAGAGAGGACATAGGGCTAACGACCCTGACAAGCACCCGAAGACCGGAGATGCCGATAAGAAGAAGAAAGGAAAGCAGACAGTAAGGCATACAGCGCCTGATGATGAAGATTCCAGCAAGATTGAAGAACTCTCTGACGATGAAGAACTCGACACCAGAAGAACAGATTTTTGAATAGGAGGCCTACTGCAATGTTAGCCACCTCCTCTCTAGATGTACATATTGTTCAGAATGTAGGAAAACCTAAAGAATTAAGGGTCCCAGCGACCATCTTTTCCTCCGTACACCCTGACAAATCATTGCAAACTACCACTGTTGTTGACTGCGGCGCAGCCGCCACATTCATCCATTGGATGTTTGTCCGAAAGCATGGCATCAAAACCCATTGCTTTACCACCCCTTTCCCTATCCGAACCGCCAATGGAAAGATCTCTGAAAACCCCATCACGCTCTACTGTCATCTCGCAATCAAGATTGATGGAAGATTGATGTTTGGGAAATTTAACATCATGAACATGAGTGATCATGACATGATTCTCCTCAGAAAACCTTGGCTGACCGCCATGAACCCTGATATCAATTGGGCCAAAGACACCCTTCGACTCCCATCGACTCCCAGATCTCTCCGACTCGAAAAAGCCTTCGAAAAGCTTTGGAGAGAAAACTCCATACCAAGACCCACTCCACCGCCGAAACCTAGGAAGAAAGTTTCAATCAAAGAAGAAGAAGATCCCGAGCGCTTTGCTCCTCTTCATTCACCACTCCCCAAAGACGGGAAAAGAACCCTTGAACGACGAAAGAGAGGAAGAAGAAAGAACCTACCCCCGCTCTTATTCCTGACCCTGATGATGAATCTCCCCAGTACGACACCATGGAAGATGTCTGGGATGACTCCTCTATGTTCGCCAGGAAAGTAGAAAATCCAGTAACCTACCCCATCAACGACAATGAGATCTTGATCAAGTACACTCAAGATGGATCTTCTGTAACCCTTCATGAAAACCTCTCCTTCGACTCTCCCCTGACTCGAGACGGCACTTCTGCCTCCGAGATCCGACAAACTGCCACTCATAGACCCCTAAGAAACTCATGGATTTACGCGTGAAAGACTGAAGAAGACGAATACCTGAAGACGAGTAACAAGGCGCAAGAATTTGCCCTTAAAGATGCTCAAGAAAAGAAGAAGAAGACCTTCAAAGAGTTAGTCCCTGACTACCTTCACGACTTCGCCGATGTTTTCGCCAAAGATGGCTTAAACAAACTCCCACCATCTTGCCCGGGAGAAGATCATAGAATTGAAACAAAACCTGGATTCATTCCAAAGTCTGCAAAGACTTATCCTCTCTCTTCGAAAGAAACCAATGCTGTAAAAGCATTCTTAGATGAGCACATCGCCAAAGACTTCATTCAACCATCGAAATCCCCGCAAGCTAGTGGATTCTTCTTTGTAGGAAAGAAAGACGGCTCTCTCCGACCCTGCCAAGACTATTGTTACATCAACGAATGGATGATAAAGAACGCCTATCCCCTTCCCCTGATTCCACCTCTGATTGCTAAACTAAGCGATGCGAAATACTTCACGAAGATGGATGTCTGATCTGGATATAACAACATCCTGATTCATCCTGATGATCGCTGGAAAGCGGCATTCACCACCTCCTTTGGACTCTTTGAACCGAAAGTTTTGTTTTTGGTGAAGGAACTAAGTCTGACTGCGGCGTGTGCAATCAATCTCTAGATGTGAGATCAACAACAATGCTGGTGAGGCAGAATGTTGGGTCTCGCTGCGCCTAGGCTGCTATGCCTGAGACAGGCGTGTTCGACCCTAAAGGGGACTGCTACCACACACAGAACCAGGAATAGAGAGAACTCGAGTAGACAGGGGATGCGCACAAGGATATAGAAAGGCACAAGGCGCGTGATGAGAATGCGTAGTAAGCGGAGCGCGGGAAGCGCGCGCTAAGGTAAGCGAAGCGTGGGAAGGCGTGCGCCTATGGTGCGCGTGGGCGCGTGAAAGCGCGCAAATGATGCGGAAGGCAAGGAGTGGTATAGTAATTCGTAATGAGCGTGAAGTGACGTGAGTGAAAGCAAGCGCAATGAAAAGTGAGAGCAAAGGCGAAGCAGGCAAGAAGCAAGGCTTGATTAGGCGATCTAATCTAAGCCAAAACGCGATAACCACAGGGCACGTGCCCTAATGGTGACTACTACTCTAAAGTAAAACCCAAACACTAGGGAAGTACAGTAAAGGGGAGTAATGGGTAGTAGTAGCACTACCATCAGGCTTTATACTAACTAAGATCTCATCGGACGCGGAAGGGATAGGGAGAACATGCACGATAGTATGTAATGACTTGTAATAGCGCTGCAGTCCCTGTTACACTTGTGCAGCATGTAGTATGACGTACTAGAGGGGTGCTCGGACATGGATCGGTCCTCCTGGATGATAGACGATAGAGTGCGGGAATGCGCGCTAAGCGCAGGCGCGAGAAGGCGTAGGTGCGGGAAGCGCGTGAGTGCGGGAAAGCGCATAAGCGCGGGAAAGCGTGCGCCTTTGGCATGCTATACTGGGGAGTGTCATATAACTCCATAGTGCAAATGATCAATGGACACCTCGTGTAAATATGGCCTTTTCACGCCCACAGAATTATGATTCCTTACATCGGATTATGCAATTCCCCAGCCACATTCCAAGCCTACATGAATCAAACCTTCCAGAAGGAAATCGCTGAAGGATGGATGATCGTCTACATGGATGACATTCTCATATTCTTGAAGACTCTTGAAGAAAACCAGAAATGAACCCGCCATGTCCTTGAAATCATCTGCAAAGAAACCCTCTTCCTAAAACCCGAGAAATGCACCTTTGACGCTCAAGAAGTTGACTACCTTGGCATGATCATTCGCCCCAGGCAAGTAGCCATGGACCCTGCCAAGTTATCCGGTATCAGCCAATGGCAAACCCCTTCCTCAGTTAAAGAAGTCCGATCATTCCTCGAATTCTGCAACTCCTATCATCATTTTATCTCTCACTACTCCGACCTCACATGACCCTTGATTGACCTCACGAAGCAAGACACTGTCTTTGCATGGACACAAGCTTGTACTGATTCCTTTGAGAAGTTGAAGCAATGTGTCCTCTCAGAACCCGTTCTCCAAAATCCTGACCCTTCTCGACAATTCGCTCTAGCCACTGATGCATCGCTTGTTGCGACTGGTGCAGTCCTGCTCCAGACTGATGAGAACAGAGCATATCACCCTTGCAGATACCTTTCATAATCCTTCAACCCCGCTGAATGAAACTACCAGATCTATGATCGTGAACTCCTTGCCATTATCCATGCCTTGAAAGCATGGAGGCACTACCTTGAAGGGAATCCCCACCCTGTCATTGTATTCACAGATCATAAGAACCTTCTCTACTTCCGATCTGCACAGAACCTCACGCGCCACCAAGCTAGATGGCAATTGACCCTGAACAAATTTGATCTAGAACTCCATCATGTCCCAGGAACCAAACTCGCCGCTCCTGACGCTCTCTCACGCCGCCCTGATCACTCCTCTGACCCTGCTGATAATGCAGATGTCACTCTTCTCCCCGATACCCTCTTCGCTCGAATCATTGATATCGACCTTGCCAATGCTTTGAAATCAACCGATCCCTTCTCTGATCCTGTAATCATTGCCGCCCAGCAAGCCCTTGATGGGCTGAATGCACCTCCCATGAAATCTGCCCTTTCTGACTGGTGTCTTGACAATGGAACTCTATTTTATAAAAACCGAGCTTATGTCCCAGCTCATCTCCGCCACCACATCCTCACCCTCCACCATGATCATCCCACTGCCGGACACCCCGGACGATTCAAAACAGAAGAACTAGTCAAGCGTGACTACTGGTGGCCCGGAATGGGCACATTCATCAGAAAATACATTGAGGGTTGCACCCTTTGTCAGCAAATAAAATCCGACACCCACCCCACCACTCCTCCATTGACCCCTATTCCTTCATCTGCAACACGCCCCTTCTCGCAAATCTCCATAGATCTGATCACCGATTTACCGGAATCTGGAGGTTTTGACTCAGTCATGGTCGTGGTAGACCATGGGCTTATGAAGGGGGTAATTCTCTCACCCTGCAAGAAAACTATCACCTCCAAAGGCGTCGCCCAATTATTTTTCAAGAAAGTTTTCTTGAGATTTGGTCTTTACAACAAAATCATCTCTGACAGAGGTCCCCAGTTCGCCTCCAAGTTCGCCAAAGAATTAGGAAGACTCCTTGACTATGAAGTCGCCCTTTCTACAGCATATCACCCTCAGACCGACGGACAGACTGAACGTCTGAATCAAGAATTAGAAACCTACCTCCGCATCTACTGCTGCTCTGCACCTCTTGATTGGGTCAAGCACCTTCCTATGGCAGAATTCGTCCATAATCATCGAAAACACGACTCCCGTAATGCCTCTCCATTCTTCCTCATGATGGGATACGAACCTCGAGGCATCCCTCATATTCTTCTGAACTCCGCTATTCCTGCCGCAGAAAATCAAATCAGATACCTTCAGAAGACCAGAGAAGAAGCCATCGCATGTCACAATCTTGCAATGCAGCGCATGGCCGCTTGATCCTTTGGAAAGAAGTTTGAACCCTGGAAAGTCGGTGAGAAAGTATGGCTTTCAGCAAAGAATCTCATCTCCGCTCTCCCTTCTAAGAAGCTCACTCCTAAGTGATATGGTCCCTTCACAGTCGAA
Organism: Suillus cothurnatus; assembly: GCA_016758765.1. NCBI lineage: Eukaryota > Fungi > Basidiomycota > Agaricomycetes > Boletales > Suillaceae > Suillus > Suillus cothurnatus. The sequence continues at coordinate 109,459 of JABBWL010000067.1, forward strand.
GCTGTCCTCTCCCCTATCACATTCAAGATCCGACTCCCTCCCTCTTGGAAATCACACCCCGTCTTCCATGCTTCTGAGTTATCATCCTATCAAGAAACAGAAGTCCATGGTCCGAACAACACCGAACCCCCTCCTGATATTATCAATGGTCAAGAAGAATATGAAATCGAAGCCGTTCTCGCCCACAAGGGAAATGTAAAAGGAAAACGCCACTTCCTCATGTCATGGAAGGGTTACCCTTCTTCTGATAACTCATGGATACCCGAAAAAGAAATGAACAACGCCCAAGAAATCCTGAAAACCTATAAGAAACGTCTTCAAATCTCTCGACTCCTTACCAACTAGAACTCGAAACATGCCTTCTTCGCAATCCTCCCAGTCCTCTCTTGAGAGTCACCACTCCCAACTTGAACTTCACCATAAATGTGCCCTTGTAGAATCAACTTTTCTCTCTCTCCCATGCACTCTCCCATTAGACCATTTCTTTTCCGAAGATCCTGTTGCCCTCTCCCTCATCACCGCTTACCACAGCGCAGACCTTTCTTCCAGCTACGCCCATACTATTAACACCCCTGAAGAGGAGGCCACCAAACGCTCCATTATTTACCATATGACCAAGATCAAACTTGTCCTTGCTGACCGATGTAGAGACTCAATTCTCTACAGGCTGGTATTAGCCTATTTTACGGCTCATGACAACTGGGCTTCACAGCACAACATCACCATCATGTGTAGAGCAATTCCACATATTATGCGCAGCTTCCCTGCAATAACGTGCCAGACTCAAGACACTTTCCCGCACTCGCGCAATGCATTCCCACGCTCGCGCATCTTCGCGTTTCATCATGCATCATCGTGTTCTATCACACATCTTCACATTTCATTGCGCATCTTCGCGTTTCATTGCGCATCTTCGCGTTTCATCGTGCATCTTCGTGTTTCATCGCACATCTTTGTGTTCCATCGCGATTTAGTGCGCATCATTGCAGGAGCATCCATCCATTGTCCAGCCAGTTCCTTGGTGCGTCACATTACATTTATTACTATATCTGACTATGTTTGGCATCATACGATTATTATTTCATTATGGACCTTTACTTTACCTCACTTACATACTTAGAGCGCTCCCGATTCGCTTCCGAGCCCTGGGAAGGCACTTATGTGCGACTTAGGGTTGCCATGTCTGTTTTTACAACTTAGCTTCTGGCAGTCACCATCTATCACCAGTTAGTTCCATGCAGTGCATGTATCTGTCATTGTAGTCCCTAGCATCTGTCTATAGCTAGTGGCAATCGCATTATCCGTCTATTATCCATCCAGCATCCGTCCTCTTTGCCTTGGTTCACATCCCAGCATCATTTATACGCCCTCTCTACACTTGCACACTTTGCACGCTACTTTCCCACGCTTCGTGCGACCATCACATTTCGCTTTCCCACACGCGCCTTCAGCGCATTTTGCATTTCAGCGCGTTTCACCACATTCCTTTGTGTTTCTTTGCATTTCTTCACATTTCTTCACATTTACTTCATGTTTCATCGCATTTGATTAGGGTTGATTAGCACTCACTTGTGGATCTTTGCTTTCCTTGCATCCCCTTTAGGGTCGAACGCTCTTGCTTCTGCGAGTATAGCAGCTAGGTAGAGCTGAGACTCACTTATACTGGATTTGCATTATTATAGCTAGTGCCTAGCCAGGTTGTGATACCTACACCGACTCCTCAAACAAGGGTTTGAGCAAGCACTCACCCCTTCAATGATTCACAAAATCACCGAGTCTAGACATGGATCTTGTGATCCCTTTGGACCAACACCTATGCAACCCATGCATTCCCCATCACTAGATGTCCCCAGCTCCCCATCTGAGGCTTCAGATGAAAGCACCGAGGGCAATACATTGCCGAATGTGCGACCAGCACTTGCGGGTACATGTGTCAGTGATGTCATTTAAATATGAAGAACCGTGAAGGTACTTACTTTTGGTCAGTGAACATCGAAAAATTCATTGGGAAAGCCTATGTACCTTCAGTATATTATCGTCACAGAGGTACACTTGATTGATGCACATACGGAGGCAGACTGCTAACCAATCGGTATAAATGCTTAGAAAGCATAAGCATTACATAGGCAATGATATGGCTGATACCTATTTCATAGCGCGTCAGTGCTAGTTAAATTAAGTGTATATATATAATAATATTATACCTGTCATTTTCTTGGTATATGTTGTGCGATATACACCCGTCCAGGACAGATTTGGACCCAAAGTGTGCTAAGTCTGTTTATATTCAGTCAAAAAATATTCATCATACAGGGTAGGAGTTGCCCTACTAACACTCTGTTGCACTCATGTGCTGAAATCACGGCATTGAAACTTGTAGTTTGGGTCGAGAGTAGACCCTTGGTACTATATTTGAATTTTTACCACTAAATCCCCAATTCCTCTAGAATATGCATTACAACAATGCTACGTCATCTATTTCGACACTTGAGAAAAAATCACTACAAGTTACTATGTCTACGTGGTCAAGAGAAAGATGGAAAGATGTTCAAGTTCAAGTTACGGGGAATATATAGTGACTGACTGTAGAATTAAAACTCAGCCGGCAACACGCGAAACAGTCAACAACGCCAGACTTCTAATTTCGTCCAAGGGCAAAATGTGTCACGTGGTGTGGGTTTCAGCGGTATCCATGCTATTGCGTCCACTACGTCATGCTGTGTTGTTGTGTGTTGGGGTTCGTATTGTATGGCTTGGTACTGTACATGTGCTTTCTTTAGGAACGCGTAAATATTGCACAACGACGCGTGAATGCACAGCATGATCTTGATGTCAGGTGACCTGACAGATTTCGAGAACATTCACAAGCCCTTGCTTCGCAAGGTAACATAGTTAGAGTACATACTACTTCTGTCTTAATATTCTAGCATGTACTAGTACGTGGGTGTAAAAGACCTGATGCTTGTAGAACGCCTGCAGGGATGTTTGCATGCATGGAACACTCCGATATATGTTTTGTGAGCTGGTGGCTGACGGCTACCCCTGTCATTCTCCGCCTGTTGCGAAAAGCTCAATGACTGCCGTGACTGATTGGCATACATCAGCTTAATGTCAGTGCGAGATGGCTGAGTGAAGGCGCGTTACTTACCCCTTTCGGGCTGCGGAACTGGAGCACACTTGGTAAATCATCGCTTCGGGAGTCTTGTCAATCAGACAAGGACACTTCTTTGTTGAGACCGGCGCCGAGTTTGACTTCCTGGGTAATCAAACTGAGAAATATGAATATGGTGTTTGATGAGGTGTTTGGTGAATGACTTACACTCCCAAGATAGTATTTACGTAGACTATGACATGTGATGAGCATGTGCGCAAGGTGAGCGGGTAAAAAAACTCACTCCTGGGTGTATCCAATCAAACAGACCAGTTCCAAGGACAGGAGCAATCGTCCAGAACGAGTTCCAGAATAACAGATAAGTATACTCAAATACACTTTTGGAGAAAAGTCAGCAGCTACGCAAGATTGAGACAAAGTGCATAGCTCACTAAAATGAACTCCATCCACGATAGATCTGGAAGCACCACACAACGCCAATACAGGCAATGTTCTTATAGAAGAAGTTGACAATCCTACAGTCAAAAAGTATCAGTACCAGCATCGAGGACAGATATAAACGAACTCACATAATTCCATCACGAGCATAAGACTAGTGACCATGGACAAGAAGCAATTTCTTGAGGAATTGGAACTGTTCTATTATGAGCAACACGTCCAAGATTGAGCAAAATTACGCACCTGTGCAATAGCATAGTCCAATGAGTTGACAGCTTGCAGACCCTCCTCACCACTAATGCCTATACCAACGTCCGCAGCCTGGATCATGATGACATCATTCGCGCCATCACCAAAAGCAAGAGTCATAACGCCAAGACCGTCCTTGACCATCTTGACCACGAGCGCTTCTGTAGTGGAGAGATACGACAACAGATAACGCCCTTGCATTGGGTAGCAAGACGGAGAAGAAGAGCCTTGTGGTCGTCATCCATAAGGGTGTAGTCCAGCGCAGCACCATCAATGATGGGTACAAATCCCCCAGGTCCATCACCGTTGTCGTCTCCAACAATTTCATGAACTCCCGCGCTTAGTCGCCGCATAGGGAAAGCACTGGCAGGTTCTGTTGACGGTGATTTAGACGCACTAGTGACGAGGCCATGTTCATCGAGTGTGCCGCTGTCCGGGAAGAACTCCTCCACCGCCTGAATCACCTGTTGTTGAACCGGACGGTCGCTACCACGGATGACAATGATATTGGACGACTTTGCAATAAGATTCGTACTGCGCCCGATAGTTGCATCAAAGATTTGTGAGACAGACTCATGAAAATGGGAATAAATACGCACCGATGGCAGTCTCGAGCTTGTCACCGGTAGCAACCCAGATTTTGATTCCTGCGAGTTTGAGTCTGGCACGTTATCCTGCCAATCTTCAATGGCAGTGGCACCGAGCAGTCGCAGATCGCACTCCATCTCATTACAAAACGCTTTGATCTTTCCTTCACGATCATCCAGGCCAGTGGAGGCTTCATGATAGCGCTCAGACCAGGCCACATATTCATCCTTTGCACAAACCCTTTAGCTGAGTGGGAGTATGAGTCAAATCCAACTTGCCTTGTATGCCAGAGTCAGCGTCCTCAACCCAGAATTCACAAAGTCCTCCAGATGCGTCTCAGTCGCCCATTTCCAATCATCGCCACCAGCCTTGAGCCGCTCAAAGATGACATTATCCATGCCTCTCGTGAGCAAAAACAATATGCCGTCTTGTTCATCCAGTTTCTTGACAATGACGCTCATCAGTTTCCGGGCACTCGTGAACTCCAGAATATTAAGCAGTTCATACCGCTCAATCTCCCTCTCACGTCCGCGAAAGATGAACCCGCAGCGGCTTGGACAAGGGCAGCTTCGTCAGGTGATTGTGCTTTGTACTCGATGGCGCCTGTCGCAGGATCGACAGCAGTTAAACCGGTATGACCAAGTGCCAAGACAGAGAAAAAGCCATTAAGTGAGCGTGCTTGTGTAGCATTTTCCGAATCTGGTTCGGCTTCTACCGGACGTGCAAGGTCTTGAGAAAGGTGCTCGTCCCTGACTCGGAAATGCTTAAGGACGCCACTGGAGAGCTTGTCGACAGCGGCATCCGCAGCAGGCGGAACAGCAGGATCATCCCCACGCGTGGAGGTCGAGGCATGGGAGGAGTCATTGCTGGTTTCACGAACAAGTTCCTGACCTGGGGGATCACTGTGATACATCGTTCCCGCGATGGAACACTCTCTAAAGACCATAGAATTCTACAAAGAACGTTAAACACTGATATAGATAGGCCACAGCAAGCGCACCTGTGTCAGAGTGCTGGTTTTGGCCGAAAATATACTCTATCTGCCCAAGGTCATCGGGCAGGTGGTAACTCCGGGCGATGGTCGGTTGGTTCTTCTCTGCGTAAAAATGTCATGATCGAAGTAGATGAAGAGCGCTTGACATGTCTTCACAGACTTTATTGGGACATACAAGGATATGGGCACAATATTTCGGAACCTGGTATGATTGGTGAGTTTTAGATGAAAGAGAGGATCATGAACACAAACGTGATCAGCGCAAATGCCCAAGTAATCAGTCGGTTGATCTTTGGGTTATCACTAGATTCGTCATCGTCGTATAGCAAGGGGCACCTTCTGGGTATTGCGCTGCTTCGACCTTGGAATCGGCGATACCATACACAACTGCCATAATGGCCAGAAGAGAGCCAGATTTGCTAGGTTGAAAGCAGAGTATTGAGATACAGAAGACCCGAGATGGAAAAGACTTACACCTGCGGGTTCATCTGCCTGTCCACTCGACTCTGCTTACTAGGCGTACCACCAGAATTAAGAACGATCTTGGTATCGACACCAGTGAAAAGAACAACACCAATGACCCATATTTTCACCGGTATGCCCAAACATATGATACTCACCCTCCTCCATCGAATCCATGTGATCGTACTCAATATCAGGAACCTGATTGGTTGTGGCATCTGCCTCTACGTCTTCCCGTTCTGGACGCTGTCTTGGAATGACACCGCTGGCAAAGGTTCGACTCTTTTTACCGTTCATATTCAGGTTAACACAATCGCCGCCCGTAAGGACGTGAGCCTGAGAATGATTGACCTGACGGTCTGACTGGTGGCGCTTGATGTCCTCATAGCCATCCTTTATAGCCATAATACTGAGCACGATAAGGATGGGTATGACTACCAGACCCGGAGAGATGGTTGAAACTCGGGGAAGAACTGTAGGATTGCTATGAATGCAAAGAAGCTGGAAGAAGTGGTTAGTCACTGGAGGCGGTAAACAGTGGAGACATACATATTCGCTGTTCGAATGAACTGTTCTAGGAGATTTCTAGGCAGAAATGTTATGATCGTGTACTTGGATGAAATGACACGGTGAGTAAACACAAGTGCTGGCCTGTTCATCATTCGAGGTGTACGATACTAAGCGCTTGAACACTTTTCTATACTTCAAAAAGGTATTCCTGTCTACCAATTTGCGCAACTCGTCAATCTTTATGGGGTACTGAATCAACACAATAGCTTCGTACCGTGCAGCACGCCGATCAAACGAGTAGACGAGAGATGCCGCAGAGGGCTAGTTAACCATGCGAGGTGCAGGATGCCCCACATTGGATCCTAGTGCAGAATGCACCAGCCTTCGATGAGTCTCCAGAGACTGGCATGTTATTGTTGACGGAATATTTTGGAGTAACTTCATGTCCTGCTCACAATAAATCGACATCCTATTAACTCATTCCTATGACAGATAATGTTAGTTCGAAATACGCAGAGATAAAAAGACTTACAGCACCAAGGTTTTTGCATGCGTTGAGCAAAGTGTTGGCGAACTGGCTGATTGTCTGATCGCTGACCCTTGTGCAACTAAGGATCCACCAGGACGGTGGACTCTTCGGCTCATGGAAATGACATTCCATGAACCATTTCGCGGTTGCCGTAGGCCGAGAATCAGGTCATTGTGCCCCAAGCAATCTGGTGTTCTGAACTTACCACCGGTCTACTAGAGGTAGTGAATTTTGGTATTGAGAGGACATGCCCGTGACTGAGATAGGGTCGGGAGATAGAGTGATCCCAGCGTCACACGAGAACGGGGAATTTTGATAACCTGATGCCTGTACAAACAGTCAATTAAACGTATGAAATGATGAACGTGGTACATACCAAGCGCTGATAAACGCCAGGCGATCCGGCGGGTTCTTGAATAAGAATTGACCATTGAGAGCGAGAATACACATCTCCACCAGGATGACCTCATCGCGATCTTTCGATCCAACCCGAATACTTACCGATGATGTTTGGATAGCTTAGTTGGCACCCCCCGAGTGAACTGATCAGATCAGAGCACATACACCGGCAATAACATCGCCAAATGATTTGATGGCATGGTAGGTCTCAGTGGAGACCGAAGACCGTTCTGTGAGCTCAATACCGCATAACTGTCAGTATAAGTCATATTTGATGAATTTATGTCTTGATTTCATCATGACACAGGGTATGTATTGTAAGAATTATGCTAAGGATGATATTCATGCAAAGCAGTGTACATAATCTACTGCAGTATGTTTCGATTGGGTTCCATCAGACATACCTGATTGAAACGAAGAGTTATGGTAACTGTAGGTGTGATTGCAATCTTGACTACGCTGTCCTTAGTAGAGCAAGAGGATATAGGTTGAATAAGCCCGCGATGATCCCCATCCAGAATAAGGACATGCTGATTCTTCTTGCGTGGAGGAGCTGGGCTCAGGTCACTGGCAGGGATGTGATAGTGTGTGATTGCGGCGCCTGCACTGTTGGATGTGCAAAATGCTGCGACACATCCCTCGGGTGCGGGTCCATTCTCACCGCAGAAAGGGTCGGGACAAGCCGTGAACACAAAGCACTTGTTCAACCTGCCACCCATGAAACTCGGAGAAACTTTCAACACCACATGGTAATTGAAGAACTTTGATGAAAAGTCCTTGGACATCAACCAAGGAAGTGGGCCTGTCATAAAATAAGTCGACTTTATGATACCACAATCAGGGACTTACCAGGTTTCTCTATTCTGGTGTCAATGCTATCGTTGAGGTCGATAGTCCAGGGGTCAGATATGGATGAGCTGGATTGATGTTTGTTGCAGGATCATGTGCTACATCAACATCCCCGGGGCTTGCGGACCAAGTGACCCACCCATTGGACGACAAGGGACCGGGACCTGTGATGAATGTAGACGAGCCAGTTGGAGCCATTTCGACAGGTGGTGTGACGCTTCGGGGTGGGGGCGACACAAAAGATCTTTTCCTCATGTTACAGAACGAAACTAACTCCGGGCCTTGGAGCATCGCGCCAGTTAACCTCATTGCATACCTCAACAACCATCAACATTAAAATCATTGTAAAATGTGCATGCTACTCACTTGGTGGCGACTTCATGAAGTTCAAATGTCATGTGCTGCTGCCCATGGAGAGCAACAGTGCAATTATTGGCGGTAAAACTGTGAAGTGTACCTCGGTAGCCCTTCCGTTCACCACCAATCACGAAAACTTCCTGGCCGATGTCCTTCTTAAAAGAAGATAAGTTGGCGTTTTGTACTTTGATGACGAATCTGATTTGAATGTTGATCTACCACAAGTCAGAGATGCCTGAGTTGAGATGGGTGGTACTTACAAGTGAACAGTCACCATCACATAGCAGGGTCAAGCGGGCGTTTGGGAAGTCCACGCTCTGCACAACTCCCTTTGCCCCATAGTCTGGCCCACGGGCAACATTCACAACGTCTCCAGGTTTAACATCATATCCTCTTTCTCTCGTGTACTGAATTGTCTGGGTGAGGTCCATCCGCTGAACCATCGCTATAGGAACTGAGATACTTGACAGTCCAGACTCTGTGTCAACTGGAGTGAAGAAATCCCGGAACCATAACTTGGTGTCTGCCTTAGACAACCAGTCGACGATGCCACGTTTCCCGGCGTGCTCCCCATCCAAGACTTGAATGAAGTCCCCGATTTCAATCGAGCCAGAGTCGGGGGGAGGCTCGAAATATTGCTGCACTGGCAATTGTGAATTGAGCGTGTGACTCAACGGACGCCGATCTAGGTAATATTTCGAGATTTCCACCTGTGTACTAAGTGTTAGTGTATGCTTCAAATTGATTGCAGCTGGTAGACTTACCACCTCCTTGGAGACTGCTTGACATATGTGAAACACGTCCTCACACATCTTGAGGACGTGCCCTTTTAAACCCAGGTATGGACCGGCTACAACTCTAACAGTGTCACCGAGCCGAAAGACACGTTCTATGTCTTGGAGTCGAACTTCTATTTCTTCCGGGCATTCATCGAAGGTAAATTCCAAGCCCACAGAACCACACGTATGGTCAGTTGAGATGACTTTACCGAGCTCTCCACAAAGCGCTCCTTTGATGACCCTGGCGTGATCTCCCGCGCGTAAAAATTGCATCGAAAATGCCACGACAGTTTTCTTAAGAAAGGGTTTATCCCATCCGGATTCCAGATGGAGTTGAATGTCGTCAGCGTGAGGCGTGGCGAGGAGTTCCAGATGATCGCGATGGAAGTTTTTTAGTAGAAGCCCCATGTAGTAGCTTTCTCCTTTGAATTTCCATCCTACAACTTGGTCGTCAAGGATGATGTCGGACACTGAATTGTCTTGCGGAAGACGAGATCGCTCGACTAGCGATCGACAGCCCTGTGGCATTGGATAGGGAAAGTCGCATGTAGGAAATAGGACTTCGATGGTTTCCTGTCCGGATTTGAAGACTCTGCCTATGGAGGACTTGTGCTTGCCGTGTTTGATCCTCACCCACGCAGGGTTGGGAAGAGTAGTTCGTGATCGTTCGACTGCCCCACGTTCTTCGTCCATGATACGACTATACCGTTTGACGGCAATGTAAAGCGAAAGAGGGAGAGAATCCGCGATAGTTTTGGGGCTGTCTGCAACAACGTAAAGTTGGCCCGCTACCCAAGCTGATAGGGTAACAGGAAATTTGTTCCTCCGAAGATGGTCAGCAATATATTCTGTAACAGTTCCTGCAATGTAATGAGCGAGTGAAATGATACAGTACTCAAATGAAACCTACTTTGGACATCAAGTAGATACATCCTGCTTTCAGGAGCTGTTTGAGTGCGACCCTGGCGGCTTTGTGAGGAGCTGTGCGAATTCTGCTCAAACCAATTGGCCATGTCATCAAAGGTTGCAGTCAATCTCTGTTTCGCTGATGGTCCTGGCATGCACATAACCTTCGGCTTGCGCACGGACATTCTATCCTCATACTCATCCTCCTCATACTCATCTTCCTCGTACTCATCTTCCTCGTACTCATCTTCCTCGTACTCATCCTCCTCGTCATCCCCCTCCTCGGCCTCATCGAGTATATACATGTTTTTAGCCTATATTTGTTATTTAGTGTACGAAATCATCAGCCATAAAATTTACTTACTTTGAATGGCTTGTGTGATTTATTAACCTGCGAGCCTGACAAACGGTTGTCAGTCTTCGATGAAGACATGCGCACGGACGTTTCTTTTGGTGGATCTGGTATGTATGTTTTCCACAGGGCCGTAAGGACCCTCAAGGATTCGAGGTTATCATCGTCGCCGGAGAATAACAGCCGTCGTGGTTCCACCCAGTCATCCTCAGAGTATCAATCACCGAGGAATGCTACGAGCGCATCGTCCATGTCAGATAGCGACATAGATGTGGTGAGGAACTGCTTCAGAATTTTCCATGCACCATTATCGTACAGTGCCGATTGTACTGTCTGATTCACTGTACCATACTCGTGAATAACAATGGCGACGATGAGCAATCATGACTTACCTTCGCCAATTCTGCATTGATGCTTCGCAGTTGGTTCATCACCAACGGGTCGGGTGCGTTTGGACATCGTCCTGTCTAGTATGATCAATTTCAGACTTATAGCGGACTTGAACCTCTACGTACTGTATTATCTCAGAGTCTACGTTATCTATGTTATCTCAGAACTATTGTATCGTACTTGGAGGTGGTGGTAGGAGAAAGAAGATCTATGAAGGCGCATAGTCAGTATTTATAGTGAATCACTATTTTGTGGATCCAATTAGCTAATACTCACAGTGGATTGTGGACTAGCGCCACAGCGACATCATTGTCTTGGAGAATGGGGCTGCACATTGTGGACCGACGACGCGGCGGCAGCCTCGAAGGTGGAGGGTCGACCTGAGCATTATTAAATTTATTTTCTGCCAATTCTGAACTGGAGGCCTCCTACCCAAGTAGTAGCGTAGAACATAGTAAAGTCTCGCCGCCTGACCGCCCGCCCGCTGAATGATGTAAGGCTGTACATAGGCTCGCATCAAATTTGTGTGTGTTCGGCAAGTCCGAACGCCATTTTTTTGGGTACAAAATCGGCAGCCCATAAGTTAATAAAAATCTTGTTAAGTCTCTTAGCAGGGACTCCCTATTCTACATATTCAACATATTCACATCAATCACCAAATCACCAAATGTAAAGTAATGTACTTATGTGTAGGAAAACTTGGGTGGTCAGAAAGGAAGTCTTTGCGGGAAGGACAGGGCTGATATACTGAATGACTATATATTTCAGACTCAGCTGGCAACATCCAATTAGTAAGTTGGTTGGCGCTGAATGCCGGCTGAGTTTGAATTCGCATAGCTGTTCACTATATTAAGACCTTCCTTACTACGATTGCACCTCTTTCTAACTCTCATCGTCAAATTTGTCTTTAGTAGTTTTGTTACTTGACTTTACTTGTCGTTTCCTTACCTTATGATATTCCTTTGAGTTAATAAGGTATACGTGTAGTAATACATACAGTATGAATTTATGCAGTGTAAGGCTGCTCGACGTACGTCGTTAACGTTTGACGTTATATTCGCAACCCACACATTGTACAGTGTGCTTAGCCCAACGCCAATCATGGTAAGCATATTCTTAAGTCTTCAAGACACGACCTTAATGCAATAAGATAGTCTATATGCCCACTATGATCTTGGATACTGAGTCTACATTGTACTCTCACAGGTGCCGTTACTTGTCAGTCAACATGACGCCCACAGATTCACGATCACAGACAGGTACTCCCAATTCTGAGCACATCGCCGGTTAATTCCTCCCGAAATAATTCTGGAGAAGCCGCGTCTTCCGGGATCTGTCCAAGGTCAGGTACACAGACGCCATATGGCATATGACGCTCAAGATTCTCGGCGCGATGGTAATCTTCCAGCCATCTTCGCCTATACGTTGTCATGCGTTCTAAAAGGTACTGCAATATGATTTTCCGCGCTGCTCAGCTGTTCCCTGACGTGACACAGCTGAGATTCCAGTTTGCTTTTGGAGTCTTCGTTGGCATCTAGGTGGTATTTCAGATCCGTCGCCCAATTTTCAGTCTCCTTAAATTTCACCTATCGTCTGAGTGCCTGAATGGACGAATTGATTTATCTGATGGGGTTGCCTGTAAGTTAAATATCGTTCAGATTTGTTCTTTGTAACACTTGGTTACTCACTCGTAATCGCCACCGCATAGCTCGTCTGTATCCTTTCTGTGCACCGAAGAAAGTTGGAAGCTCAAGGTAACTTGTAAATTCGGTATTGCATGCCAGCATTGCTAAAGAGCTCACTTCAGTGTGACGTTGCTTCCAACGTGGACGCATTGACATAAACTGTTTGCGAGAGGGCGAGCTTGACATCTGAGGTCGAAATGGTGCAGTAGTTGCTGTAACAGTGCCGTAGACTTAAGTATCTGCACACCACCTAACTATACTGTCAGGTGAGGTAATGCGCCATCCAGTGTTAATGGCTTCAGGATGGCGCTTTTTTCATTACGATATTTGTGGCACTCGGATGCTAAGGCTCATTTATCTTTACGATATCTTTGGCGCAGGAATGGCGAAGCTCATTTCCCTCCAGGAGATCTATGGCGCGAAATGGCGATGTTTTCTTCATCACGTGCCATTGGGTATATAAAGCGTCTCGTTTACTGCTAGTATCAGAGCCGCTTTGTTCAACTCACCACCATTATGAGTAGCGACGAAAATAGTGCCGGTTCTTCGCGGAAGCGCAGTGGTTCAGCGCTTTGGATGGGCCCGCGCAAGAAAGCGTAAGTCTTCTTCGTGTGGTAAATCATTGTCACCCTGACTTTGTCCTCATCAGGATTTCCTCGAATCCTCTTGTACTTCATGGTCACCACTTTGGCCGGACAGTTTTTGCTCTCTGCAACTACCCTTCCCTCCTGACTGCAGGTATACTACGACTTGAAGAACTACAAGATTCTCCCATAGAGGATTACCCAGCCGAGTGAGTGCGCATGTGACGACCACATACCGCCATGACTTAGGGAGACTTCCAATGGCAGCGTTCGGCGGGAACATAGGGTATTCATGGAGCTAATAGACTCTTATCCTAGTCTTTTAGATCGTTTGACGAATGGCGAGGAGGAAGACGTCATTCACGTGGGAGAATTAGTAGGTTTTTAGAAAATCTGGCATACCATCGTACTCAATGTCCGTAGCTAGGTAAAGGAGCATCTGGTGCGCGAGGTGACGATACCAAGACCCTGAAGTCTGCCGTTCTCGAATGGCTTGTGCCTAGAGGACAGGCAGTCATACCACCACTTTCTAGGAATATCAAGTTTGACCGTGGGTTCAACCATGAAGTCACCGGTGCTCTCCTCTGCCCCGCAGGCCTTGATTGGTCAAATCCAGAGTAAGTTATTCTATCATCCATTATACTAGCCGTCATAGCACTACCTAGAATCAAACAGAATCTCAAGAGCGGCGAAACTGCGGTTCGTGGAGATCAATGGCCCGTGTTTTTGTATGCTGGATATGAGTACGACCCCGAAGATCCATGGAAGGGGTTGCTGAAGAGCGAAATACTCATTTTTGTAAGTTCACTGTCGGCATCAAAGTTCTCACTCAATAAAATACCCCTCGGTAGGGGTTCAAACATGTTTTTACTTCTCCAAGCTCAGTAGATAAAGAACCCAGAGCTACACGCTCTGGCAATGCTTACCTTCATGGTATGAAGTCGGTAACAAAAGGGTCACTAGCCTATATTGCTACACAGGTATGCAGAAAATTATCATGTACGCCTCTACCTGCTGATTGATCCTTACAGGTTCGGTTTTCGTTGAGTTCGTCGTCTGTGTTTTCACGTACCGACACGGTCACGGATTCCGAAAACTTCTATCATAGTATTCTTGACCTGCTGGAAGATCCTGATGAATGTGAGGAAGTAGTTGAGCTGATGACATGGTGGACACGGTTCGTAGTGCATTCTTTCAACCTCAAGATGCTCTAAGTTGACACTTTACAAAGTCGAATTTTTCCTAATTCATCCCATTCGCAGCGGAGCATCAGTACAAACAGCGCCCTGTCCAAAATTCGTGCGAAACGCGCTGCCTTGCAAGGACAAGCGAGTGCTGACAGTACATAATATTCATTTTTGTAACCGTTGATTGGTTTTCTCTAACTTCCCATGTTTTTTGTGACTGCTTGTTACTATGTGATGTTTATCATAGAAACCTAATGTAATCGATGAATACTTTATCCATGTGACCAAGTGTCGTTAGTGACAGATCCTGCCATCATCAACTACTTGGATGTGATAATTCAATATTATACCCTGCCGCACTGTCGGTGATTATAGATCCTACCATCAGAAGCTGCCCAGACGTATTTGGCCAAAGGTCAGCATTTTGGCATGGCCCGTCAATTCAATAACATAGTCTGGCATGCTGTCAACCATCATAGGTCCTGCCATTGTAAGCTGGCTATACAAAGCCAGATGGTATCAGTCGAACTTCGGCATCTTGATGGGGTGTGATGATACCTTGTCAAACTGCTGGTGATTATATATCCTGCCATTGGAAGTTGCCTAGATATCTTTGGCCAAAGATCAACATCTTGACATTGGCTGACAATTCAGTAGCAAACCCTAACATGATGCCAGCCATTATATGTTCTGCCATTGGAAGCTGGCTATATAATGCCAGATGTATTCAGTTGAACATCAGCATCTTGATAGTGTGTGATGATCTGATATCATAGACTGCTAGCAATTATATATCTTGTCATCAAAAGCTTCCTATGTAAAGCCAGATATGCTTTGTAGGAAATAAGCATCTTGCTAATAGTTGCTGTAGCAATATCATACCTTGACACAAGGTTAGTGATTATGAGTTCTGCCATCGGAAGCTGCCTATATACAAGTAGATACATTTGACAACTATGCACCAGCACGCTAGTAGATCACAGTGTATGGTCATAGGCCTGTCAATATTGTACCATTGGGAGATCCCACCAATGTAGTCTAGCTATCTACAGCTTTATTAGGGATCTGCAATTGTGATATATAATATCGCACCTTGGCACAAGGTTAGTGATTATGAGTTCTGCCATCGGAAGCTGCCTATATACAAGTAGATACATTTGACAACTATGCACCACCATGCTAGTAGATCACAGTGTATGGTCATAGACCTGTCAATATTGTACCATTGGGAGATCCCACCAACGTAGTCTAGCTATCTACAGCTTTATTAGGGATCTGCAATTGTGATATATAATATCGCACCTTGGCACAAAGTTAGTGATTATGAACTCTGCCATTAGAAGCTGCTTATATACAAGTAGATACATTTGACAACTATGCACCAGCACACTAGTAGATCACAGTGTATGGTCATAGGCCTGTCAATATTGTACCATTGGGAGATCCCACCAATGTAGTCTAGCTATCTACAGCTTTATTAGGGATCTGCAATTGTGATATATAATATCGCACCTTGGCACAAAGTCAGTGATTATGAACTCTGCCATCAGAAGCTGCCTATATACAAGTAGATACATTTGACAACTATGCACCAGCACGCTAGTAGATCACAATGTATGGCCATAGACCTGTCAATATTGTACCATTGGGAGATCCCACCAACGTAGTCTAGCTATCCATGGCTTTATCATGTGATCTGCAATTGTGATATATATTTTCAATATTGTTTATTAGATAAAGCTAGCTAAATCTTTGTCATACTCGGGTCAAATGCCTGATGTATGCTGTGTGTGAGCTGCTGGTATCTCCTGACTTCATCCATTGGTCCATGGCATCTGCTATGAGTTGCTCTGATTTCTCAGATGCCTCACCATATCCAAAGTAAAGAATGTTCTTCAGTTTATCTGTGTCTGAATCATCTTTTTTATACAGCAGGAGTGATGAATTGCTTGCTTGCTGCAGAGCATCTGTGGTGGCAATATTTAGCATACATGTATGATAATCTCTCACCAATGTCACAGAGACAAATAAGCCACACAGCACCAGGATCCAAGATGTTTCTCATTTCAGCAATGGTCTTCTTTGCCTCTTTGAGCTGAGGAGGCTCCTTCCAGTTACCTACCACCTTCAGTGCCTAAGAGAAGTTGAGACACTGCAATGCATAAATGTAGCAGGGCATAACCAAGCTCTGTCACTCTTACATCAGCCAGAATTTGTGTGGTGTAGAGGTGGTGCTGCCCCTTCTCTTCTTCTGCCTAGCACCTGGTTAGCACACATGTATGCTAAATGACACCTTACTCATGCCTCTCATCAACAGAGTGTGTCAAAGCTGCCATCAAAATCCTTCAAGATGGCCATATTAGTATCCTTGACTTCATGCTAAAAATTCTCAATCCATCAGTCCTGATGTTCCTGGCCAGTCATTTGTTTCATCTGTGTCAGACTGGGTATGAGTTCAACAGGGAATTGCAAGCAGATCAACATAGTTAGAGATGTGTTAGTATGTAACATGAAGAGATATAATAGTGAGAACTTTATAGAGACAAAAAACTGATGCTTTTGGTTGCAATTGGAGTGGGAAACTGGGTATAGGATTTGCTTTACTTGCAGCTTTCACTGCTCTGCTCAGCTGCTCAGAGTATGCTCCTCTATATGAGAATGTACATGCACTATATATACTGAAAACAACAAGGGTCCTCGGTGATGGATGAGCTGAACAATTATGTGAAAACAGAGGCACAAGGGAGTGGTGTCACAACTGACAAGGTAAAGTAGAATGAAAAGAAAAAGGGTATGAAAATTTGAATGAGTGACGGTAAGAATAACAAGAGTTGCATGGCATGTGGTTGGTCTCGAACATTCTTGATTTGAGGTGTGGTCCAGGCGTAGAGGACCTCCGGTCCTTACATCTGACACACTCCAGATGAAAAATGGCATGTTCCATTTGTTGAAGTCAGAACATCGGTTGAGATCGATGAAATGACTTATGACACCGTAATATTCGATGTTGCCGAGATGAGCAACGTGTGCCGTCTTGGAAGAATGCATGATTCGCGCTCGCATCTTCCGCGCCGTCCTCGAGTCACAATACTACTGGGATCTCGTCGTCTTGGCAATGCTATGTCATTCATGATTATCATCGGAATAGGTAGTAGTGTCCAAAATTCATTGTTATATGTTGGGTGAGGGTCAAATGTCAATAGACGATACAGCACTAAGAAGTCCTTGTGAATTAGCTACAGTAACAAACTGCAAGAGGCTCCGGTGACAAAGAAAACAGAATAAATTTATGCATAAAAGTGAACAAGGTGGAATTTTAGGAGGGGATTATCAGGCGTATCCGAAAGATTCGACATGTAGGGTGACGCTCGGCCCTCCGCTGAGAATACTGGAAGGTCCAGAGACAGGGAAACGAAGTGCATGACGGACCGTGCGTGCTATACCCTGCGATCCGCAAACTAATGTGATACCGTAAATTGCTCATTCTTGGAGGGCGGCGATATTAGTACTTACCGCTCACCGACATACTCCCCGAGGCCATGCTAATCTCCTCTTTGAGCAGTGCATCCAGGTTCGCTCGTCCATTTTCCATCTTGACTCCGCGTAACAACAATAGCTTTGACGATGTCAAAGAACCATTTGCCACATCTTGTTCGGGAGTGCCGCTCTTTTCTGTTGGAACTGAGCGACTGGAATCCTCTTCCGTGGACTGTGACATTGATAGAGCGCCAGTGTCAAAGATACGGATGAATACTGTCAAAGAAGGCGGAGCAAGCTGGACAGCCTTGATGAGTGCTTCGTCGATCCATTGAACGTGCTCTATGTTATTGTTGTTGCACATGGAAGCTGTGAATGTCATGAATCCACGCACCAGTCCTACGTATGGACCAAATGAACACCACCCGTTTGCAAGAGCTTTTTCCCTTGCGTACGCTCCTATGAGAATAATGAGACATCAATAATAACAATCAAATCAATCCACGTGCTCGATAACGCTTAGGAATACCGGGAGGGTGTACGATATCCCAGACCCTCCTAGCTTCGATGAGTGCTGTGTAATTGCAAGACGACGCAAAGCTCACCTGCCACAAATATAGACGTGTCGTAAGAACTGAGGTCAGAAGACGGGCCATAAGGACCATCTACAAAAACCTTAGCTTGGCCCTTTGCAGCAGCTACCTCCTTTAGCTTTTTCGTGAACCCTCCATGCACGTTGATCAAAAACACTAGCTCCTTCCAGAACGGAGTGCTTGATCCCAGAACCTGGGTTCCGTGATTTTCACCGCTTCCCGATTGATCCTCTGTTTCTGCGGTCGACGGAAAACTAGGATCAAAACTTGCAATAGTAAAAGGGTGCGCTTCGAATGGAAGTGTGGAAACTGAGGGCATGATTAGATATGCTGTTTGTCCTGGGCACCAGTGGAAATGTGGGGGTCGACGTAGGCGCAATCGAACGACATTTTCGGAAAGCAGTTCTGTCGTCGCGTCCATTGTCCCAGTTCCTGACTTGAAGCCAAAATAAGAGTGGTTGAATACAACAAGTCGAATCATCCGGATGAAGCGATCGAAAGCCCAAATCACAAACGAGGGCCATATCCAGTACGACCCGCTAATCCTCGCCAATCAGAAATGAAGCTATCTGCATTAATTCGCACTTACTAAGCATCTTTGGTGTGGTAATATCCACCCACCAGAAATATACTGGGTTCTGTCGTTTAAAAAAATCACAAGCGCGTGGAAAATTTCAGACCCACCCGATGCCAAGGAAGTGAATATAAAAGAAGACCTCGTAGGCTCCAGTGCGAACAGGACGCAGTGATACTATGATTATAACAAGGAAAGCAGCCATGGCAATAATACCGGCGCGAAGCGATGCGCCGCTCAAATGGAAGCTTTCAATCAACTCTATTAGAAAATCGCAAGTACGAAATAGAAGATACGTACTAAGGACTGGATATCACTTCGCCCACCGCATGTATACAAAGTAGCATGAAGCATGTCCTAGCCATCATTCGATGAATATAATTGAGCTTCATATCCATGAGAAAGTGCTCCAGGGAGAATTAAGGGTCATACCCTATCGTAACTGATGCCTGTGACCACTAATGCGAGAACTCAGCGACACATCGGATTCGTAGCTTTTCCACCTACAAGATACAAGATTGTTCTTTGTGCCGAGAGCTGTGACAATGGGAAACTGACTGGACGCCAGCATGGCTATGCGGTTGCACCAGTAGGTGACATCAAGCTTCTGACCCTCAACCGAGGTTGCTGCGTGATTTAGTGGTTAATGCTGTGTCCGTAAAACCGTACACAATCATGTGAGCTTACTGTTAATGAAGGCATAGATCAATAAAAGGGCAATGTATGCCACAGTCACAAAAACCTCCGCCACGTTAAGGGTATAGGATTGTCCTATTTCTAAGGTCCATCGAAAGGCAACAACACGATAGAAATTTATGATCGCGAGTGGAATACGACGAGAGAAAATTTGTATTGAATGTCATTGGTGGTGGCTAGTTTCCTCGTCGGAGTCGTGGTGTCTGCGCCTGGCGAATTTGGAGTGAACGAATGACCCCCACTGAAAGCAGCCAACTATGAAGAGAAACGCAGCGATAGTATACCACACTTGTTCAGGGTAGGTGGCATTTTCGTCCACGAGCACAGTTATGTCAGCTTCAGATAAATCTGAAGACATCCTAAGTCGCAAGGAAGTGGTCTGGGTCCAGGCAGAAGGGGAGAGAAGAGCAGGCTAATAGTGCGAGGATCATGGTGAGACAATCAGGCAGTGGCGGCCCTGGAGTGCCTACTCCGCCACCATTCGGCTGCCAAGCCTTGGCGAAAACGTGAACTTAAGGCATCGTAAAAATGTTGCGACTGCGGCTGCGACTGCTGCGGTACTCCCACACGGTGAATGTGTGTCAACACTGCACTATTACTAGTCACTGGAACCTCCCAGTGCTCGCCAAACGTGCAACCAGTTAAGAGCAGAACCGCCATGCAGAGTTGCCTATTACTACTACCCCTTATTTATCATCACTATCGACGTCACTCTCGTACGTACTCATCCTTTTCTTTCACATTTTACATACACGATCACTCCTCGCTACACGAATGAGTTCATAAAAAAGATTCGTACCTTTCGCCGACACAGTTCAGCTGTGGGGTCCAATATTTACTAAATAACGTCAGTCGAATGGTAACAATGATTTCTGAAACATAGAGAGACGATCTATTTCGGATTGCTAACACCAGTGGCAGGGCGCACATCACTCGGGCATTAAATAATGGTAAAAATATCCCCGACATTACCATGATCCTCTTGCCAACCTTCTTACAGTAGTCGCTTGCGGCCCCTGTCCACTCACGGACCTACTGTAGTGTGCTGGTTGGTTGGTGCTTTAAGCTTTACAGGTGGTATTGTCGATTCTCGAATATGATTTGATCACCTGGAAGCTTTAACCTATCAGGCCCGTCACGGTGCAACGTCTCCTTACCATATTTACCTGTTGTTGAAGACATGATTCGCACTCGTATCTTCCGCGTCGTCCTCGAATCACAGTACTGCTGAAATGTCATCTTGGTACATATCATTTGATCATCGGAGTGGACAGTCAGCAGCGTGGAAATCTTGTTCCTAAATGGGTCATCCACACTATCTCTCAGTATCAGGTTAATCAACTCGGAAGGACATGCAACCGTATCTCGTGTCCACTTTGCTCATGTTTAATTTCACATCATATGCTTCAGAAGCACATCCAAATGCCACTTATTTGAAGTGAGGACCTTCGCTAGAATTCGTTACGGACCTCGAGACTTTTGGTCTGTGACGTGGCGGTACGGTTGCACACGACTTGATTTTATTGCGTCAAGGTACTTATCTATC
Organism: Suillus cothurnatus; assembly: GCA_016758765.1. Classification (NCBI taxonomy): domain Eukaryota; kingdom Fungi; phylum Basidiomycota; class Agaricomycetes; order Boletales; family Suillaceae; genus Suillus; species Suillus cothurnatus. The sequence goes on from JABBWL010000067.1 coordinate 130,715, forward strand.
GGTCCTTTGCACTCACTTTCGGAGAAGGAACAGTAGTCATTGCCTATCCAGGTGATATCCTTGGACAAGCCCCACCCCCCTACACATCCCACATTCACAGGGTACAGTCACAGGAACCAGTGATGACCCGTCGATTGTCATTACAGAATGCTATTGCATCTACTACATTCGTTGGATTGTCTGCGGCGATGCCGGATAGCCTTCCAAGTCGACGGTCAGTAGAGTTTAACGTTGGCGATGACCGTACGTTCTGGAAATTGTTGCGTTGTGGATATTGTATGGTGAGCAGCGCTGGCTTCCTGTTCATAACCCAACTGTTCCGCGCTTGTCCGATGTCAACAGTTATCGGGTCCGCGCTTTTCCGATGACCACGGTTCTGTGCGGGTGGCCGTATGTAATAGCTGGGAGTTAATCTTCGTGAGCCTCGATTAGCATTGATCTCCCCACTTGAGAAGAAGCTTAGCGTTAAAACGTTAATCGGTACCGTAGAGTGATACGGCCCGCTGACCGCTGGAAGCTCAAATCATTACATCGCAATACGCAAAATGCACTAATCACCAGAACCGTGCTAGATCACCCAGTTCCTGTGTCCTTCCCTTCCCATACACACCTCGTATCTTCCGCGCTGGGACCAATAGCAAGGTATGCATTTGTTGCTGCATCAATTGGGTGGCTGCTTGGATAAGATAGAACATAGCCATGCGTGGAGTGTACGTACCGTGTAGACGTTCGGCTATATGTGTGGTAAGTAGCGTCAAGCTTCTGCCCGTAACATATCTCGCTACCAGTTTGTGACAATGAACACAATTTCGCGATTGCCATTTCTTCACTATTCACGAATGTTCATCCCTCATCTTAGTCCCCGATTCATACTCACCAAAGTTGTGGTCTGTGTCAGAGTGATACTCGACAGTCGTAGAGTTACTTTAGGGCCCCAAAGAGAGGGTCTCGGACATCAGGAATCAATGACACAGGCGTATATTTGTCTTATCGCCCCACGTCGCTACCTTTTTGCCAGTTGGTTCATACTTTCCTTTCGGTAGTGGCGGAATGGTACGATCACTGAGAAGCACTGACTCGTCACGCTGACATTGGTCAATGTCCCCCTAGAATCACCTCCGTGCTTCTGCTCTTCTCTGTCACTTTCTCGGAGATTGTCTATCTTTCGCTCTCCCACTCTGATTACTGTTTAGGTATTATATGCCCCAAGTGGACGCAAGGTTTCGCGCATCCATGAATGGAGAAAAGAATAACATCCAACATGCATTCGATACGTGCTATCCTAACTTCTTTCTGCCACGTCCGAGGTGCTCAAAATAATGGTAAAAACTGGAAAATCCTAGGCGAGGTTCTCCATTTGTGTCGGTCACCGTGCCCAAAAATTCAGCATCAAAGGTATGATGTCAAGTCAAAAGTTTAATCTCGTTCTACAGGGTGCGAACTGCTCCTACATATGTATGTGACATGTGTTGACTATTTATACCAGGCGTGTGCCCAATGTTAACAAATGATACAGCACTGAGAGCCCTAGTAAGACAGCTACAGTAACAAAGCGCAAGAAAATCTAGCGACCAAGAAAACAGAATAGGTCATGCATAAAAGTGAACAAAGTGGATTACTAGAGGGATTATCAGGCGTATCCGAAAGATTCGACATATAGGGTTACGCTCGGCCCTCCACTGAGAATACTGGAAGGTCCAGAGACAGGGAAACGAAGTGCATGACGGACCGCGCGTGCTATACCCTGCGATCCGCAAACTAATGTAATACCCATAAGTTGCATATTCTTGATGCCGGTGGAATTAGTGCTTACCGCTCACCGACATACTCCCCGAGGCCATGCTGACCTCTTCTTTGAGCAGTGCATCCAGGTCCGATCGTCCTTTTTCCATGTTGACCCCACGTAACGACAATAGCATTGACGATGTTAAAGAACCCTTCCTTGTCACAACTTGTTCGGGAGTGCCTTTCTTCTCTGTTGGACTTGAAAGGTTGGAATCCTCCTCCATAGACTGTGACATTGATGGAGAACCAGTGTCAAAGATACGGATGGATACTGTCAAAGAAGACGGAGCAAGCTGAACAGCCTTGACGAGTGCTTCTTCGATCCATTTAACATAATCTTTAAAATATGGCGTTAGTATCGTTCATAAAAGAAACTGTGGATGAGTCATGACTCTACGCACCAGCCCCGCGTATGGACCAAATGAACACCACCCGTTTGCAAGAGCTTTTCCCCTTGCGTACGCTCCTATGAGAATAATGAGACATCAATAATAACAATCAAATCAATCCACGTGCTCGATAACGCTTAGGAATACCGGGAGGGTGTACGATATCCCAGACCCTCCTAGCTTCGATGAGTGCTGTGTAATTACGAGACGACGCACAGCTCACCTGCCACAAATACAGACGTGTCGTAAGAACTGAGGTCAGAAGACGGGCCGTAAGGACCATCTACAAAAACCTTAACTTGACCCTTCGTGGCGGCCACCTCCTTTAGTTTTTTAGTGAACCCTCCGTGGACGTTGACCAAAAACACTAGCTCCTTCCAGAACGGAGCACCTGATGCTAGAACCTGAGTTTCGTAATTTTCACTGCTTTCTGATTGATCCTCTAGTTTTGCGGTTGACAGGAGACTAGAATCGAAACTGGCAATAGTAAAAGGGTGCGCTTCGAATGGCAATGTGGAAACTGAGGGCATGATTAGATATGCCGTTTGTCCTGGAGACCAGTGGAAATGCTGGGGTCGACGTAGGCGCAATCGAACGATGTCTTCGGAAAGCAATTCTGTCGTTGCGTCCATTGTCCCAGTTCCTGACTTGAAGCCAAAGTAAGAGTGATTGAATACAACAAGTCGAACTACCCGAATGAAGCGATCGAAAGCCCAGAACACAAACGAGGGCCATATCCAGTATGACCCGCTGATCGCCACCAGGTCAGAAATGTAGCTATATGTATTAGTTTGCACTTACTGAGCACCTTTGGTGTGGTAATATCCTCCCACCAAAAATATCCTGCGTTCTGTCTGTCAACGACAGTTATAAGCGACTAGAAGTCCTACACTCACAGGACGCCGAGGAAGTGGACGTAGAAGAAGACTTCATAGACGTCACTACGAATGGGACGTAGTGATACTATGATCAGAATAGAGAAGGCAACCATGGCGGTGATACCGACGCGGAGCCAGTCCTCGTTCAAAGTCTCCCGGAAGCTTTCGGTAAACTCAATTAGAAAAGTGCAAGCATGAATTGAAGGTACGTACGCGGGAAAGCATACCACTTCGCCCGCCGCATGTACCCAAAGGAGCATGAAGCATGTCCTAGCCATCATTCGATGAACATAATTGAGCTTCATATCCATGAGTAAGTCCCCCGTGGAGATAAATCAAGGGCCATACCCTATCATAGCTGATGCCTGTGACCACTGACCCGAAAAAACTCAGCAACACGTCGGATTCGTAGCTTTTCCACCTACAAGATACAAGATTGTTCTTTGTGCCAAGAGCTGTGACAATTGGAAATTGACTAGACGCCAGCATTGCTATGCGGTTGCTCCAGTAGATGATATCAAGCTTCTGACCCTCGACTGAGGTCGCTGAGTGATTTGGTGATTAATGCGGTGCAAGTAGGACCATACACAATCCTATGAGCTTACTGTTGATGAAGGCATAGATCAACAAAAGGGCGATGTACGCCACAGTCACAAAAACCTCTGCCATGTTAAGGGTATAGGATTGACCTATTTCTAGGGTCCATCGGAAGGCAACAACACGATAGACATTTATGATCGCAAGTGGGATACGATGGAGAGAAAATTTGTATTGAATGTCATTGGTGGTAGCAGTTTCTTCATCAGAGTCGTGGTGTCTGCGCCTGGCGAATTTGGAGTAAACGAGTGACCCCCACTGGAAGCAGCCGACTATGAAGAGAAACGTGGCGATAGTATACCACACTTGTTCAGGGTAAGTGTCATTTTCGCGCACGAGCGCGGATATGTCGGCCTCGGATAACTCAGACATCCTGAAGGGGTCCGGGTTCAGGCAGAAGGGGAGAGCAGGGCAGACTAAATATGAGGATCATAGCGGTGTGACTTTGTATACCCGAGTGATCTTCCTAAGGCATTGCGAACTCCTGTGAAGATCAATTCTCAGGATCACATCACTGAAACATTCGTTTTGTTTAGAACATGATGGTCATTGAACTTCGGAGAAGTTTCTGGACCATGGGATTACCAAATGAGCGCCAAGAAGATGTCGATCTCACCTCGGCCTATCTGAAAACCGGTCTGAGGAACCGAAATGTTTCAGTAGAACGAGTGAGTGAGATAACCATTACTGCGATAAAGGAAGTTCGCCACAGTTCAACTTGGCATTCCGGATTCCGGAAGGTCATGCCGTCGTAGAACACGAATTTTGCATACTTGCCTGGACCCATAATAAAGTATGCGAGTCGAACCACTTCGCTGAAGTAGTCGGTGAGCCTGGAAAGTTTGAATTGAACAAATTTACAACATAACACCTTGATTTAAAAGTGGAGGTGATCAATGGATTCCGAGTCAAGGCAGCTCGCTCGCGATCAGTGCTATTTGGTCACGACTCCATTCCATGCTTGCGCTTATTGGTGTCACGAAAGTGTGCTATTAATCTGAAGCGAGTGTTGTTGGAACATCGAATTCCCGAATCGATCAGCGAATGAGACTTGGTTCGAACTCCGAAAGCACTCGGATGCAGCTTATGTCACAGAAATCGCAGGTCCGACTCGTACTACCTTGTAGTAAACTGTAAGCCCCCTCTACAGATCTGAATCGATGTTTATCCAAGGGTAGAAAACCTTGTTGAATTTCGAACGACGTCCGCCATCGCGGGACACCTTCCTAAAGGATACATCTATCACATTATACCTGAAGAGCCGGACGCGCGCGCGTCACACATCCATAATGGCCTGAACCTGATTGAGATGCACCAGATAGTAGTGTTGTTGGCAGAACTCCAGAATATTCGAGAGTCACAGAGATCTCAAAACGTGGTCAGTGCTACCTTTCTTCACTTCTGGGCTTGACATTGTTGCTGTCGCTGAAATCTGGGCCGCCCTGAGGTGACTGTTAACTAGGACTGTTCTGAAAGTCTTTGGAGGTAGCTACCTAGTTTTGCGTCACTTGCAACTTACAAGTAATATTATCCGACTCCGAACGAATTTATTCGACCTTTATTCGTATCCTACTTCCCACCGCTGCTTCATTGCCTAGCATCACAAGTCACAGGTCATTGGTCTACTTTCAATCGGGTGGCTCGCTGGCAGCTTCTCGTGAACATCGCGTAGAAGACAAGGAGGAGATACACATTCTCCCAATCACAATGTCCTCGAGAGAATGCGATATACACATTAAATGGGGAAAAGTCTACCGCTTGTTGGTAGATCAATAATCTGTAAATGTATTAACTGTGAGCACAGACTGCTTCTGGGTTACCAAGGCGTTCAAGATTCCATCAAGCTTGTTCATTGTTAATTAACTCTAAGTTATTCTCGTTCATCACTCTCGGTTTCTTAATGTATTCACAATCTCATCTAACTAGGTGAAATCAACCTCCGCGAATCAACTGTGTTACGACCGCCGTTAAAAATGTATTGCCTAAGCTTTCTGGTTCACTAAAACGACGCAAACTTAGCACTGGCCCTTCGTCGGACGAACCTTTCTAAAAGGAAAGGAGCGCCACGGTGCTCAAGCATCTTCTGACCACAACCCTCTAAGTTGTGCTTTCTGAAAGTCATATCTCAATCATTTGTTTATTCTCATTACACATGTAGCATATTGTCCAGCAGCGAATTTTCCGCAACCTTTCTTGGTTGTTGCCCTGGCTCACTACTTTCCAAAGGATAATATAGCTACTGATGATGTTCAATTAGTAAACGTCCATCATCATGATTTGGTCTCGAAGGCCTGACGCTGACGTTAGCAAGCCTATCAGAAAATTAATGTTGAAAGTTTAGCCTGACATCGAAAGAGTGTAAGACAATATATAAGGATGGCCATCTCAGTACCGACTACGAGTCCATGGAAATGCGAAACGGTGCTAAAAAAGCCTGAAGATCCATGCAAAATGCTCAAGAGCATTGTAATAAGATGTAGACAAATTAGAACGAAAGCAAGGGGTGAGTACAACAGTTTCACAATGTCTCTCTCCTATGATACATCGGCATCCGGCAGCAGCCAAAAAGACCTCATAAAGCCCGCGGCTCGTCCCACGCCAGTGAGCTGTCTGCCTGGTTTTGATCAGATTCTTCTGGTCGATACCGACCTTCTCCGGCATCGTAACCATGAAGTCCCTCTGGTTGAAGCTGAACAAGAGGCTGTTGGCCAGGTGCCAAGGAATGAGGGTGTGGAGGAGTCTGCAGACGCGAAGGGGATTGGGTCCGATCATGTGAGGGGCGTGTATAAGCAAATATAGGAGCAGGAGGCTCAGGGCTCAGGGAGCGTGAGCTCGACGGCGCGGTAAATGGTGGTTGGCTTATTTCTCTTGATGAATACTGATATAGTGAGGGCGGTATGGGTGAGGGCAGGGGGATATCGGATGCCGAGTAGTAAGAGGTATTAGGTGAGACAGTATCCTCTGCGTAGTGGGGATTTGGTAACGCGGCCCGGGGGACCAGCTCGATAGCATCTGCGCCATTGTCGTCAGGACTCTTGCTATCAGAGTCTGCGGGGGATCTTGGAACCGTCGGTTCATAAGCTTGCTGCAGAACTAATTCTGACGCTGAACGAGCGTGAGGTTCACGAACATGGGTGCAGTTTCAAGGTCAAGATGTTTGTTCTTCGATTCCTTGCGGTGGCGGATTCCCAGGCGATCTTTAAGATCCCCTCCGACCCACATCTCGCGAACGATGTCTTTATCCAAGGGCATATATGTTGATTTAAAGAACTTGATGAGGAACCGAGGCGCTAATCGATTGCTAGTTAGGATGAGTCTACAGGAACACCATTTCGACTCACCCAGTGCCACCAAAACGGAGAAAACGATTGTCGTCCAAAACGTGACATTGGAGAAGAGGATCTCTACCTCGTCTACAAATCCATCTGTGTTAGAGAAGAAGGTGTTGACCGGAAGGAACGAATAGATCACAATCCAAAGGAGCATGACAAGGGATGATCCGATGCTGACAACCCAAGTGATAGAGGTCCAGCTAAAAATAAGCAAAATTTAGGATTATCAGACCAACACGACAAAGCGCACTTACTAGTGAGTGTTCATCCCGACATATGTGTTCGCTGCAAAGATAGCAGCGACCGCAACAGTTGTCCCGAAGTCCGCTAAAGAGTCAATCCCTTTGCCATTGGACGACACGGCCAGTCCAAGTTGCCAGACCAAGTAGGGAATGAAGAAGACGACCGCAGACTGATAAAGACCATCGAGCATGTAGAACCAAAACTTTGTCCGCGTGTACTCCAGGCCTCTGATGCCACGAACATAGAGCTGTGGGAAAGCAAGGGCAGCTTTTGCATTGATATCTTGATCGAATGCTGAAACAAACAGTTGAGTGGGACCCAGCAACCAATGAACAAAGGCTCACATCCGAGAACGATGACAGGCAGTGAGGTAAAGATGAGGTTGTAAAACAAAATAAAGCTGTAGTCGTATAAATAGGTTGCGTCGAAGCTTTCAAAAGTATTGTTAGCTAGTGCATATAAACCAAAGAACGAAACTCACTAGCAAAACGGCATAAACCAAAACATGGCCAAAGTCCAGATGACATTCTAAAGCGACGAGTCAATGGCTGGTACAATCAAACAAAATCGCACAACACACCTTGTAGAAGAAGTTACTGTGCATATCAGCAATACGCTGATACGACCACCTCCCATGGACGAGTAGCAACTTCGTCAAAAACCTGAATTGACCAAAAGCATAATCGGCAGACATAGCAGCTTGTGAACCTTCATGTCCAAGCAGACCACAACCAACATTGGCTTCTTGAATCATTGCGACGTCATTAGCACCATCTCCTATTGACAGCGTCATTGCCTTCCGACCCTCCTTGACCTTGACGCCGAACTCGAGGTCAGTAGAATCCCTTAGGAAGTGACGATATACTCACCAGCTTCACAGTCAATGCCTTCTGGGCAGGAGAGACACGACAGCATACGACTGTTTCGCACTGTGTACCAAGGTTCAGGAATAAAGGCTTGATATCCGGCGTCAATGCGTGATGTAAGGTTTCACCATCGATAACGACCGCAAAGGAAATCTTAGCGCCAGGGACAAACCCGCGTTCCACTGTTTTCGAGGTAGGTGGGCCCAACATTGACGCAATCTTGTTGAGACCCGCCTCTATCTGAGTAAGAGTGCTTTCGGGGCTGTCAGCAGACAGGATCATGATTTCCGTATCTTGCTTCAGGAGGTTGCAGCTGAAACCTGTGGAACGATAAGATGCAGTTGTGGCGATATGAAAAATCCCACCCACCAATCTCAATCGCAGTCTGCAACTTGTCACCTGTGAGAATCCAAAGCTTGATTCCAGCGCGATGGAGTAACTCAATAGCTTCCGGGACTCCTTCTTGTAGCTTGTCCTCAAGAGCCGTAGCGCCCAGTATCTGCAATGAGTGTTCCACCTCAGCCGCTGCACTTTCAATGGCCTCGTCGCGGTTTTCGATAGTCGACTGGGCGGCGTCATACGTCCGCAGCCACCGCAAGAACTCATCCTCCTCGAGCACTCTATAACCAATGCAGAGCGTGCGCAAACCACCGTTGGCAAAAAAATCCATGTCCTTGGTCGTCTTCTCCTTCAAAGCAGGGTCCACATCCGCAGCAAGCCGTTCGTATATGACGCTGTCCGCCCCTTTGCAGTACAGGATGATGCGTCCATCTGACGCACGAACAATGACGCTCATGCGCTTACGTGTGCTAGTGAACTCGAGCGTCTTGAGATATGTGAACCGCTCAGGTTGGCCAAGCACTTCAATGTCAATCGTGTCCTTGTGCTTTCCGACAAAAGGAAAGCCCACATCTCGCGCAGCACCAACCAACGCTGCCTCATCAGGGGGCTCAGCCTTATACTCCAAGCGGTAAGGGCGCTCCTGCGGCTCGGGCTTATCCGCCAATACTGAGTGACACACGGCCAAAGCACGGAAAAACACAACGATGTGAGAATATTGTTCCGTCGAGCGGTCTGCGAGGTCCTCTGCGAGCTTGGGTGACACGAGCGTGAGTTTGTCGACCTGCATATAGCGATTCTTGAATAACTTAGTCAGCTTGGCAACCATCGTGTCCTTGAGCGCTGCAAGCTTTTCTGCTAGCTCTTCTGGTGCTACTGCATCAGCCCGGCCTTCCCTCGTTGCAGCCCCGCGTTGCGCTTCTGTGATGCCCTCTCCATATATGACCCCGTGCACCGAGCATTTTTGGAACTCCATCACGTTTTGTGTCAGCGTTCCAGTCTTGTCGGAGAATACATATTCAATTTGTCCGAGATCATCAGAAATACCCCAGTTCTTTGGGACACAGGCGGTGTCAAGGGGCTTGTAGTACATGTCCAAATCTTGAGCAATGAAGTAGGCTTGGATAGTCTTGACGATCTCGATAGAGATGAACAGGGAAACTGGGACGATGTTCTGAAAGGCGATGAGACACGACCTGAAAGAATATCAGCGAGAGTTCAGGTGACATGATAAGGACATACACGAAAGTGACAAGTGCGTTGAGTGCGTTGGAACTAGTGGGTTGGACGCCTTGCTCGTATACATATGTACTTGTGGCTGTTAGTCCATCCATGACGCCGTTAATGGTCGCTGATATTGAACAGATAATGACCAAGAACACGAAATTCACTACGACATTGAAGTGTGTCTCTTTCGCGATCTTCGATTGCTTCGATGGGGTCCGTCCACCGTTCAGGTATATCTTGGTGTCCTGGCCCGTGAAGACCACCAGTCCGATGATCCATGCGGTGTTTCGCACGGTGCAGCCACGAAGGAGCAGCTCATTAATAGTGACAGCCTCTCTACGAGGCTCGCGCGTGGCAGCGTCTGTATATCGCAGGACCCCATTATATATATATAAATTCTGGTGCGGAGGTTCTGAATCGAGGACAAACGAGGATTTTTCGATGTCTTCTTCCGAGCTGAGGGTTGCCGTAGCCTGAATTGCCTTCCGTACCTTGAGGTTTGTTTCGCCGTCAAGGTTCTTCGTTTCGAGATAGCATAGTCCGTCTGCATCGGATGTCGACAATACGACGATATCAGCAGGAACCTGCTCATCTTCCCGTAGAAGCACAATATCGCCGACCTCCAGCTTCTTCCACAACGTCCGCTCCCAGCGGGCTGTCCCGTTTGTGCGCCTGCTCCAATCTACCACGCCCAGAGATGACCGTGAAGGAGATGACTGCACATAATTTGATAGGGACATACTGTGCTGACCCCATCCTGCAAGCTCGTTTTCTGGGAGCCCTGGAGGGTAGGTGTGCAAGTCCACGCTGCCTATACTGCTTTCAATATCCTCCAGTTGCCGGCCGCCTGCCCCTGTAGGAGGGTGAGATCCGCCCAAGCCTGTAATGCTATCGTTCATGTCTGTGGTGCTCATGCTGACCCCATCTTCGCCACCCTTGCTTAGGATGATCTGCTTTCCTTCGCCTGCTTCCTTCTCCCGTAATTTTTGCACTCCACGAGTAATTTTTCCTGGAGCATTTATATGGAGCAGCCGTTGGTACCATGGTCGGGGATCAAGGGCCTGATTTACGTTGCGCCACTGCCCGAGTCGCGTTACTGCAGAAGTATTCACTTCTTCATCCAGCTTGGCTCGTCTATAATCCTCCACACCGTCCTTGACTGCTGTAACGACTAAGATGAACAATATTGGGAGAGCCGCAGTCTGTGGCGATGCTGCGCCGAAAACGGAGAAAACTGCGTAAGTCTCATTAGCAATTGTTGCTCCACAAGACATTGCTCCGGTTATCCGCATGGGATGTACTCACGTTGAAAAATGACAAGGGCTAAAAAGTAAATATTGGCAATTCTAGGGGCAATCAATAAGGTTACTATGTCGTCGACAGTGACACGTACCGGTGAAATTGTTCAAACAAGTTCCATGGGTGGCGCGGCCATTTCCTGGAGCAGCAAACTGCAAGGGTTGGTTGCCCTATCGTCGACTGAAGCCGAATACATTGGATTATCGAATGCGGCTCAACAGATCACATGGCTGCGCGAACTCGTGGATGAGCTAGGTTACAAGCAGCGAAAACCTACCTTGCTCCTAGCTGATAACCAGGGGTACATATCTCTCACGAAGAACCCAGGATATCGCGCGCGAACGAAGCATATCGGCCGGAAGTATCATCACATTCGAAACATTGTGAATGAACGAAAATGGGCAGCCGTGGATTACTGTCCCACGGAGGAAATGGTCGCTGACATTATGACGAAGGCGCGCTGCCGAAAGAAAAACATCAGAAGTTCACAAAGAGTCTTGGTTTACTGCTTCACTCAAGTGGGAGTGTCGATGATTGAGATTGCCGCGCGCATCAGCAGTCTATTTACATGTATTTGGGTATCAATTATACTTAGAGTTTGTCGGGCCACGTGAAATTGACGCGGTCCTGCCGCGCCAGTGACGCGCAAATTGATCCATGTGCTCGATAACGCTTAGGAATACCAGGAGGGTGTACAATATCCCAGACCCTCCTAGCTTCGATGAGTGCTGTGTAATTACGAGACGACGCACAGCTCACCTGCCACAAATACAGACGTGTCGTAAGAATGGAGGTCAGAAGACGGGTCATAAGGACCATCTACAAAGACCTTAACTTGGCCCTTCGTGGCGGCCACCTCCTTTAGTTTTTTAGTGAACCCTCCGTGGACGTTGACCAAAAACACTAGCTCCTTCCAGAACGGAGCACCTGATGCTAGAACCTGAGTTTCGTAATTTTCACTGCTTTCTGATTGATCCTCTAGTATTGCGGTTGACAGGAGACTAGAATCGAAACTTGCAATAGTAAAAGGGTGCGCTTCGAATGGCAATGTGAAAACTGAGGGCATGATTAGATATGCCGTTTGTCCTGGAGACCAGTGGAAATGCTGGGGTCGACGTAGACGCAATCGAATGATGTCCTTGGAAAGCAATTCTGTCGTTGCGTCCATTGTCCCAGCTCTTGACTTGAAGCCAAAGTAAGAGTGATTGAATACAACAAGTCGAACTACCCAAATGAAGCGATCAGAAGCCCAGAACACAAACGAGGGCCATATCCAGTACGACCCACTGATCGCCACCAGTCAGAAATGGAGCTATCTGTATTAGTTTGCACTTACTGAGCACCTTTGGTGTGATAATATCCTCCCACCAAAAATATCCTGCGTTCTGTCTGTCAACGACAGTTATAAGCAACTAGAAGTCCTACACTCACAGGACGCCAAGGAAGTGGACATAGAAGAAGACTTCATAGACGTCACTACGAATGGGACGTAGTGATACTATGATCAGAATAGAGAAGGCAACCATGGCGGTGATAAGCGGTGTCCTGTACAAATGGAATTGCAAGAAAGGCCACGTTGGCATTGAGAATAACTGTTGCCTGGAATAAGTTGTAAGTGTTGTTAACTCCACGTGTTTTGATAACGATTTACTGAGAGTGCCAATCCAGTCCACTCGTCATTAAGTTTTCCAATGAATTGATTCCAGAGGATGCGATTAATGATCCTATCAACCCATATCTTCTTCAGATCTTCCTGGTGGGTGCGGGGGGCACCAAAGAGCAGGAGAGAGGCAATAATGAACAAGAGCGACTGATGATCATAATCCTTAAAGTAGATTGTCTGGTCGGAATCTAGCCTTGCACCTGGCTGTCCACAGAAGTTGAAAAATTTTGCTTTGACTACTGCAGTATTAGCGAAAGCCGGTAGAGTCTCTAGTCACGCACTGAACTCAGACATGAATCGAGCTGAAAGAAGATGGTTTAACATACTTCGGGAAGCAGGTCGTTCAGGATGAAAACTTACCCACAACACATCTCGTGTGCGTAAATTGTCCTTCGAGGGTTCCTGTCATAGAAATCATCAATCATTTGGATCGTGTTCGCAAACCTTTACCAGAACTACCTTCGATTTCCGTAACGAGACTCAGCATCTTCTCCAGCTCATCTCTGTCAAACGGAGCGACGGACGTCACAGACGTGATGGTCACTGAGGTTCACGAATATCAACGTCTCGCTCGGGGTGATGCAGTGTAATATCGGAGATCACCTGCTGCAGCATGCATAATCATTTGTTTTAGTTCCTCAAGAACAGCTGGCGTCACTCGATTTTCATATGGAAACAGTTCACAATGAGTCCTTGAAGTTGTTTGAGTCGGCATCAAAGTCGCACAAACGGCTGACACAATGTCAGAAACTGACCCTGGTTACGCAAATCAATGAACATACCTAGACCTCACCAGTACTGAGCTTCAATAGCGTATTCTAAAGTCATGCATGTTAGCATACAGAAAGATGCAAGAGATAGTCAGAAGTCACACACTGATATGACCCATGTTCCTCACTCGCCTGATGTTGTCGAACAAGAATTCTGCGTCAAAACGTTCTAGCCAGAAGATGCACCGCGTGTCTTGTTCGACGAAATAGTAGCCGCAGGTGTTCTCATCAATATCCTCAACGACCAATTCCGTCTTGCTGGTGATATCTATGTTTGGGTCGGTTCGTGCATCGTTATATAGCTTGTCTGCGAATGCCTCGATTGCACTGAGGGTTGACGGTTTTGACAAGTCAGCATCAGTATATATCCGCTGCCGCCTTCGTTAATGATTGTGTGGAGCCTCGAATCAGCACCTACGCAAGTGCTGTCATAGTAGTACAAGGCACCTTCAGGATGCGCAAGTGGTTTCCATCGACTAGAGGGCGGTTTACTTGGCATTGTCAGTTCACAATAGTCCAACCACAGGAGATGTACATACTCCTCGAACACCTTGCTCCCTGGCTCGATAAACACGCGGTCCTTCGTTTGGGGTCTAGGCCGTGATTAAGAATCGAAAAAGGAGGTCGAAAGCGCCTCATACCGACTTACATTGCCCGCCCCCTCTTATATCGATTCACATCAGATGCTGGAATAGGCGTCGCCTTACGTGTGGATGTAGTGGACAGAGATATTGTGTTTGACGATACAGATATGCCAGAACTTGAAGGGTTAGCGTTGCTACTCGACGCGGTGCATGCACCGCTTGTTGTAGCGACCGGAGTTGCACCAGCAGAAGGTACCGGAGATGAAGGTGGCAAATTCTGTGGGATCGGTGAGGCTCCAGGACTGCTGACTGTAATATGAGGTGTTATTCTGACTACCTTAGCGTCTTGCTGCTTTAGAGTATTGACGGGGTAAGACATACTGTGGCAGTGGGGTAAGAGGATGGCTTGTTGGCAAAGTCGCAGAAGACCCTTGGAGCCTTAATTGCAGGCGAAAATAGACATGATTGAAGTTAGTACAAAGTATAGAACACACCATTGTAAACGAACCGGCGTGGCCAGATGTAATTGAAGATCGTGCTTAGCCCTCCTCTGGCACGGCTTTGTGAATTCGACTGAGAAGACATTGGAATCAATCAGTATTCAAGGGATGCTGAAGTTTTCCCAGCCTGAAGCTGAAGCGCCTAACGTTAACAGTCGCCAAGCGCTCCAACCACGTGTAGTAGTATGGTCAGGGTTTCAGTGTCGATGCTGTAGCAAGCAAATAATAATGTGATGATGCACCATCCTGACTCCTGGGCCGGATGAAATGATCCGCGGGGGTTTGCCATCAGCGTGATGCTGCATCAAATCATTGATGATGCAAACCATCCTGACTCCTGGGCCTGATGATGATCCGCTGGGTATTTGCCATCAGCGTGAACCTGTGGACACCATCCGTTGCCTGAAGAATGATGACCGGGTGTAGTAGAAGCCTATTCGGTGACTCGAACTTGGTCGCTTTAGCCTTTAGCTGATCGGGTCAGGAATTTTAAACTGTCGTATTCTTGCAGGCTGCAGTGGCTCCCCCGACGGACTGAGAGTCTTCCCGTAAGTTTCAGAACTTGAACAGTCATCCTTTTTTCAAGCCGACGGACCAAAGAGAGATTTTTCTGAAACCTCGGAGTTGACTTGCTTTGGAATTTAGTTTACAGTACAAGACTACGAGTGTGGCATGCCGCATGCTGCGGTGCGCGTACAAATGTTTATGCGAATCAGTGACAAAGCATTTTCCGTTCGCCAATCATCTAATCATCCCGACTGCCCTGTCACATATAAAAACAGCTAAGTGCTCGACTCGCTCGACATCTACATCCTGTTGTTTATTTATTCATTTCAGCACCATGGGTTTCTTCTCAAAGTCATTCGACCCAGTCACTGACCTCCCAGACTTGTCTGGTAAAGTCATCCTTATCACAGGCGGAAAGTGAGTACTATCTCACACATGACCCGGATTGTTATTCACAGCTGCTTTTAGTGCAGGTATCGGCTACTCAACTGTGAAGCACCTGGCACGTCGTGGTGCCAAGGTATATATGGCCGCACGTAACCAAACCAAGGCAGAAGAGGCGATCTCGCAACTGAAAGCGGAGGGGCTGAGTCCTGGGAACGGTGATATTATCTGGTTAGAACTTGATTTGAAGGACCCTCGCAATGCGAAGAAAGCGGCAGAGGAGTTTATGAAGCAGGAGAAGAGATTGGATGTTCTGAGTCAGTATATGTTTTTGTTCGCTCACGGTTTAAACATGCTAATGCTGAATGAATCGCAGTTCATAATGCTGCGATGTAAGCTGATCAGCTTGCGTGGGTGTGATTGATACCTGAATATCGTATAGCTTGCTTGAGAGTTACGCCATGACACCGGATGGTAAGCTTTGGTCTCGAGCTGTAAAGATATGTACCTAACAACATCCCAGGAATTCAGGAGATAGTGATGGTTAAGTGCGCCTTCCGTTAAAAAACATGTACCTCAAGCACTTACCTATGTTTATTCCAGCGTAATAAGTCACATCGTCCTGACACGCTCCCTTCAACCACTGCTGGACCAGACAGCAACAGAACCCAATTCAGATGTTCGCATCGTTGTCGTATGTGATACTTAACTGCATGCGGCCAGAAAACTCACACTTCCATACTACCATCCAGGTCGGTTCAGAGGCCCACAAGTTCGTATCAGGGGACCCTCATTTCCGCAACCTTGATGATCTAAACAAGGAGCTCAAAAGTTCACTTTCCCCCACTTTCGCGCGGTATTGTACGTCGGTCGTCCCTTGATATCTTGTCTCTTACGAAATTCCTTCACAAGGCATGTCGAAACTCATGAACATGCTCTACGCTTTCGAACTTCAACGACATCTTACCGCTATTGGATCTCCCATAACCGTCATCGCCCTTCATCCTGGAGCAGTCAACACCTTTTCCGAGAAATGGCCCCTATCCAAGTTCGAGTTCATTGTCAAGCCTCTCGTGTCCCTCTTCTTTTTACATCCAGACAAGGGTGCATATAACTCGGCGTTTGCAGCTGCGTCGGAGGAAGTGGCCAAGCAGCGCGAGAAGTACAAAGGCGCGTATTTAACACCAGTAACCAAACTCACAGAACCGACGAAGGTGGCAAAGGATGAGGGGCTTGCGAAGGAGCTTTGGGATACTGTGCATAAGTTTTTGGAGGAGAAGGGAATTTAATGGAAGTTTTGTTTTATTGGTGAGCTGAGATTGTATGACGGACAGCTATACCTCTAAGAGGTTTTGAACGAACAAAAACGTTGATCTGAGCACTCGATTATGATGGAACAATCATCCCTGTTGATATTTTAATCGTGTACATTCGCATTGACGCTTGTGCCCATCCAGGCTGTTTACCTTACCTTTCCTTCTGTTTAGGTATCGCATCTTACATCTTACTGTATGTCATTCCTACACAATCGATGATGTATTGGCTCTTAGTTCCGTGTTACAATTCACGTCGAAAGTCGAGTGAGTACACAAAGATGGAATTATTCGACAAATTAATGACTTCTTGCGGTCTAAATTTTAGTCACTACCGTGACAGTGCCCAGCTGTGCGAATTTCATAGTGAGCAAAAAAAAAAAATTGATATAAAATGCAGATCAAGAATGGGAGTAGCTTTGCAAGATCTCATTCAAAATGAACATGTAAAGCTGGCCAGGTTGCGAGGCTGCGTAAGACAGCAAGATGTCTTCCCCCCAACCTATCTTCCCTGGAGAAAATTATGATTGCAAGTTTAAATGATGTATTCAAGCATACAAAATTCAATGATTTCGCAGTGTTATCAGTGGACGAAGTGTATCCTCAAGGTCTGCTATATTTAGCTAACATGAATGTGAGATACACTTGTTCAGCGCAGATCATGATCAGGAGCGTCATTTACAACTACCTGCTGGCAGTTCGCACGCTCTGGAGGCTGTATCGTGAAGCTTGTCCAGCTGAACTCTAGTACCGCATGAATGAGGAAGTTCACTAACCAAGAAATCATCGCCAACAGTACTAGGGCCGGTAAGGCCAACGGGCGGATCTTGCGACCGACCGCCTCGGAGAGGGTATGGCATCACAGGTGGCGAAATTGCACTCGAAAAAACCCGAACATGCTATATCATATGTTGATTATCAGTTGGTTGGTAGCCGAAAACAGGCGAGGGTTTCACTGCGGTCAGGGGAACTACTCCGACGAGACTTAGCATCAATAATAAGTTGAACATTGTCCATCACGCGCGCGTTTAATCATACAACATTTCATACAGTTTCACCTCCTTAGCCACCTCCACGAACATGCAATCAACCGATCAAGAAACCTCAACTCGCTATATCTTCATATTTCTTGGATTTCAGGTAATGCTGAATACGAATATATCAGCGGGACTGCGACAACTGCACCAGACATCACATACGCAGGCGGTGCTGTAAAACAATTTCAGTAATTGCCTTGATCAAGTCTGCCTTCTTCTGAGAGCGTTTGACCGACCCTACTATCCACCGAGAAGAGCCTGCTTCATATGTGTGGATGGCAGAGCTCAGAGCTTCCCTGACAGCAGCTGCATTGGGAGACGCCATGTACTGCTGTAGAGCAACACGAAGAGGGCGAACGGGCTCCTGCTGAGGATAGCGTCGGGATTCCAGAAGATGGAAAAGGTTTTCAAAGATAATAACAGCAGCTTATGATGAATAATCAGCAGACTCATTGCAATGTGGCTTAAGATCTCACCAGAACCGAGCTGCGCAATCTTCTCCAATGTTGACGACTCGGAGGACTAGCAAACCTGTGGGATGAGATTGAAGTGGACGAGCTGTGAGCAATGGGACATGCCAAAAGTCGTAACGTGGACCACATCTCCTCATCTTCGGAGTGGTAAGTCTGATAAATGATAATCAAAAGACACAAATGGTTGGGGATAAGTCTACTTGCATACTGTCATCAACATATCAGTGCTTCAGCTCGAGAGAGAATCAACACACTCACAGCCTGTTGGGGGATCAGGGACGGGTTCGGTCAGCGAGGCTCGAGCTCGACAGAGCATCGACACACTCACAAGCTGTCAAGGGATCAGGGACGGGTTCGGTCAGCGAGGCTCGAGCTCGACAGAGCATCGACACACTCACATCCTGTCAAGGGATCAGGGACGGGTTCGGTCAGCGAGGCTCGAGCTCGACAGAGCATCAACACACTCACTCTCTGTCAAGGGATCAGGGACGGGTTCGGTCAGCGAGGCTCGAGCTCGACAGAGCATCGACACACTCACATCCTGTCAAGGGATCAGGGACGGGTTCGGTCAGCGAGGCTCGAGCTCGACAGAGCATCGACACACTCACAAGCTGTCAAGGGATCAGGGACGGGTTCGGTCAGCGAGGCTCGAGCTCGACAGAGCATCGACACACTCACATACTGTCAAGGGATCAGGCATGGGTTCGGTCAGCGAGGCTCGAGCTCGACAGAGCATCGACACACTCACATCCTGTCAAGGGATCAGGGACGGGTTCGGTCAGCGAGGCTCGAGCTCGACAGAGCACCGACACACTCACTCTCTGTCAAGGGATCAGGGACGGGTTCGGTCAGCGAGGCTCGAGCTCGACAGAGCATCGACACACTCACAACCTGTCAAGGGATCAGGGACGGGTTCGGTCAGCGAGGCTCGAGCTCGACAGAGCATCGACACACTCACATACTGTCAAGGGATCAGGGACGGGTTCGGTCAGCGAGGCTCGAGCTCGACAGAGCATCGACACACTCACATACTGTCAAGGGATCAGGGACGGGTTCGGTCAGCGAGGCTCGAGCTCGACAGAGCATCGACACACTCACAACCTGTCAAGGGATCAGGGACGGGTTCGGTCAGCGAGGCTCGAGCTCGACAGAGCATCAACACACTCACAGCCTGTCAAGGGATCAGGGACGGGTTCGGTCAGCGAGGCTCGAGCTCGACAGAGCATCAACACACTCACTCTCTGTCAAGGGATCAGGGACGGGTTCGGTCAGCGAGGCTCGAGCTCGACAGAGCATCGACACACTCACATCCTGTCAAGGGATCAGGGACGGGTTCGGTCAGCGAGGCTCGAGCTCGACAGAGCATCGACACACTCACAACCTGTCAAGGGATCAGGGACGGGTTCGGTCAGCGAGGCTCGAGCTCGACAGAGCATCGACACACTCACATACTGTCAAGGGATCAGGCATGGGTTCGGTCAGCGAGGCTCGAGCTCGACAGAGCATCGACACACTCACAAGCTGTCAAGGGATCAGGGACGGGTTCGGTCAGCGAGGCTCGAGCTCGACAGAGCACCGACACACTCACTCTCTGTCAAGGGATCAGGCACGGGTTCGGTCAGCGAGGCTCGAGCTCGACAGAGCATCGACACACTCACATCCTGTCAAGGGATCAGGGACGGGTTCGGTCAGCGAGGCTCGAGCTCGACAGAGCATCGACACACTCACATACTGTCAAGGGATCAGGGGCGGGTTCGGTCAGCGAGGCTCGAGTTCGACAGAGCATCGACACACTCACATACTGTCAAGGGATCAGGGGCGGGTTCGGTCAGCGAGGCTCGAGCTCGACAGAGCATCAACACACTCACTCCCTGTCAAGGGATCAGGGACGGGTTCGGTCGGCGAGGCTCGTACTCGACAAAGAACCAACACACTCACTTCCTGTCAAGGGATCAGGGCCGTAGTCTGTCAGCAAGGCTTGAGCTCGACAGAGCATCAATACACTCACTTCCTGTCAAGGGATCAGGGCCGTGGTCTGTCAGCAAGGCTTGAGCTCAATAGAACATCGACACTCACTGTCTGTCAATGTGTCAACAATGTCTTAGGTCAGTATGCTAGCAGAGATGATCAGACGTACTATCTACAAGTAACCGTCAAATATTAATAAGTGCCGATTTCAAAAATTCCTACAATCTCACTGTAGTTCGTGGAAACCATTTACCCAAATCTTCTA
The DNA here is from genome assembly GCA_016758765.1 of Suillus cothurnatus. Taxonomy (NCBI): domain Eukaryota; kingdom Fungi; phylum Basidiomycota; class Agaricomycetes; order Boletales; family Suillaceae; genus Suillus; species Suillus cothurnatus. The sequence continues at coordinate 151,134 of JABBWL010000067.1, forward strand.
TGATCTGACTATTGGATTTCCCAAATTTGCGCGATAAGATTGCCTGGGTAGAGTCGAGATGCAGTACAAGTGATCTTCATACACAGTGAGTCATCTCTTGTCATAGATCAGTAAGTTTTGGAGAGCTACCTTTCGACTGCATATCTCATGCATAACTCCAAGGTCGTCCGCTGAGTTGAGACAAACAGTTGTTTGAGTGTGTCGTCATTCAAAATTTCAGCCGTGCGTTCGATAAGGGGCCCGCAGTCTGCACCATCCTTGTCCATATCTATATGTCCCAGAGCGAGGATAAGCAGCAAAACGATTAGCAGCTCGAGAATTAGTTGACTTACCAGGCAGGCATATGTGACATTTTGGAGGACGTTGGTTGCCCTTGTGGTTGTACAAAAGCTTTAGCTGTGGCCCATTGGCAAATGCTTCTTTGGCATGCTGCGGGGCCAGCGCTTCAGCATCTTTTCTCGATACTCCCTTACTTATTAGCTCTGCAAATTCATCGTCATAGAGAGCGTCGAATTTAGTGAACAACACTATTACTGGAACTGAGAATTGTAAATCAGTCGATAATAAACAATGACAGATCAAAAACTTACTGCTTCCAGTGTCACACTGAGAGAAAAACTTGACTTCCGCTTCCGTGAAAGACCTGCTGTCTTCATCCATCGGAATGCAGTACCTATGCCAGAGATGTGAGATAGCGCACGCCAAAAAAATGACCAAGTACCATATGACATGAATTCGATCACTCAAACTTCTCTCCTTAGAACGGCTTGCGATAAAAGCCTTCGCCTTGTCGAATTCGAATTGTCCTCCTGCCTCAAATCCGCGTGAATCGTGAAAAACGAATCCTGGGTTGTTTCGAAACACCATCTCATTCTCGATATCGTGCATCCCACGCTGAGGACTCCTTAAGTGATGTTACCAACCATCAAGAACATGCCTTACCTCTCTGGATGCCATCAACACAGCGGGATCGATCTGATTTCCAATGTAATGTGCATCGATTAACCATCATCATCCTAGTCACTACTGGTATCATGAACTGCACCTTCTTCCCAGCGCTGTTATATATTTCTGGGTTCTCCCGTGTCTTGCAAACCCTCTGGAGGATGGTGGTTTTTCCTGCATTCGCTCTTCCTATGATGAGGATTCGGAAACGCTCGAATTGCCTTTCTCAACTCTGAAGGATCCATGATGGATGAAGGGTAACAGTGTGTGAATTCTTTGAGCGCCCGAGCCACAATAATGCAATAAGGAACATCTTCCTTCCGAGTCTCCGAGTCGCGATTGCTGTGGGCACGGCAGACCAGCTTCATACTGACTGTCTTCCGCCGACTTGATTGCAGTACTCATCTAACTGCCCGCACAAAGTATAACCCAACGACTGTCACTAGCTAAAATTCAGGAGTCAGGAGTATATCTGAAATGGCTGGTTTCAAGTTGGGCCAAATGATATGATAGGCGTATGTGGACAGACACGAAAGAAAGTGGGCGAGGGCGGGAAGAATGGGATGTTAATGCAGACTTGTGTCGGAGTATTTTCCAATATTATTGGCACGGTACGAGAACAGGAAGGCAGATGTCTCGCATACATACTGAAAGGTCCAAGTCCTTGTGTTCTTTCAGTAAGAACTGCATTTGATAAGCTACTAGTAATTGTGGAGACACGGGAGCCCTCTAAATCATGGTATTACTACCAGTTGCCTAGATAGTCTCTAGTGAGATGACCTGCAAGCCGTCAGTAAAAGAATACCTCTAGTATTACGCTCTCTTAACCATCATCAACGCCAATGAGCATTCAATGTCTACTTCATCATGTCCTTCCACCGCTCTCCCATCCTCCCGCTCGGCACCCTCCTTAAGATCCTTCCAGAACTGCACTGCAATATCTCCACGCGGCGGGTTTTCCGCATTCGTGGGGTTGCGCTGATGGAACGTGTGCAATGAGCTCTATGCATTGAGGTAAGATAGCAGGTCATTCTATGTCATCTTCTTGCGTATGAACGCGGAGCGTGGGGAAGGGAGAGCAGAGATGGGTAGTAGTCGCCTGCAATACATTAGTACGGTATCGTATGATGATAGGTGCAAGACAGACCTGTGAAGAACACTCTCTCGAAATCATTGAACGCGCTGCTTACAACTTCATTGCCATCTGGCACCTTAACCAGGTGGTTTTCCAGAATCGAACGGCCGGGTTGCTGCCAGTACGGGCCAACGCTGTGCAGTGGGTCAACACCTTGGCTATAGGTTTTAATTTTCTGTGTGAGTGACGGATAGCGAGTGAAGCGGAACTCGGAGTAAATCTAAGTCAGGTGAATGTTAAGAGTAACTGGACAAGTAATGACTCGAAGATGGGAATACATATCCAGAATACGGCACTCCCATCCTTCCTCAGTACCCTTGCAAACTCAGGCCAATTTTAATTTAGTAACCTAATTCATACCAATCGAACCAACGGCATGCCTGGGCTCCAACCGCGCAAGCGTCATGAACAAACAGTACCATCAAGTTTATCCTGTCTAACACACGCACCGGCAATGACTAGATCCACACTGCTATCCTCCAAGAATGGTAGACTCTGAGCTCCCTTGTATGCACTCATATTGGCCAGTGCTCACTGGCGTTTTCTTCAGGGTACCCTGAGCAACTTCGATCATCAGGTATCTTAGAACTTGGGTAGATGCCAGTTACGCACTTGAAGGGTGTGAGCTCGACTGTTGCTTGACCTGGAATCCCGAATTATCAACATGTCAATAGTTCAAATTGAGTACAGCTAGAACTAACCCGTGCCACAACCAAGGTCCACTGGTCTATCCCATCTTGCACCCTTGTTGCGCTCGTGGTACCGGAATATGAAGTCAAACAGGGACCTAGGGCAGGTCGGTCTGAAAGCCGCATAAATGGAGGTGTCAAAGGTGGATTTGCCGAAGGTCGTCATGGCAGAAGTAGTCCTTGTAGTCGATGGTAACACTTAAGGACTATTCATGAGGACACAGGGGAGGATAAATACGCATTGCCCAGAGAGCTGTGTGTTAGATCTTGGGATGACGGTCGATGTAAATATGGTCGTTGGTGCTATTGGAAATACTTATCGATATATATCGAACAGCCCTTAGACTTGAAATAGAACTTCGAAGGAACGACGCTCAAGGTCTGATGGCATAATGACCTGCAGGAGACTACGGAAACCGGTCGGATGCCCGGTTCCATGATCTGTGCGTTAACCACGGTCAGACGCTAGCTGCTTCAGTCTACTAATATGTAGAACCTGTATTTTGAGCACATTCAAACGGTTATCTCGATATCCATTGAACGCACTAGGTGACAAAAATCAATAGAATCCCTCGTTCAGAATGTATTTAAATATGTTGTTCCTATTACGACTAGAGCTGGGTCCGCAGTCTGGATTCCCCGTTATCGTGACTCGTTGTCCTCTTTGCCATCAGCGTCTTCCTGCCTGTTGTCCATGAACGAGGATGTCACTTGCGTCGACCATCGCAAGTGTCGAGGCGAGCTAAGAGGGGGACGGTAATGTCGAAGAGTGAACGTTGATGTTGATCAACGTTTGTGGTAAAGTAGTGCGTGCCATGTCCATTAAGTTGTCGAACAGCTCGTACGAGGTGGGGACGACAGTACCAGTGTACTGGTCACGATGATGTCTGTGCCAAGCTTGCTTACAAGTTCAATGTTCCATTCGAACGGGCGTTCGAATCCATAGTATACATGTCTCATCAACAGTTCGCCAAGACTTTGTCAGCCGCTCAGCGAGCTCATCAAACAGCTGGGAAATATTTGTAATTGATGACCTTATTCAACGCTCTTTCGCCATCGTCGCTCAGCGCTCAGGATCAGTCAGCTGCAAATTCTCGATGGCATCATTTAAAGATATCCTCAATGGCCGAAACTCTCCACCGGTACTCAACCTGACAAATCCATCAAGTGAAGGGAAAGTTGACTATAAAATGCACGAGCGTGGATCACCGTGTCTCCAATCAATATCACCTCAAGCATTTCATACCTAGTTTGCAATAGATCAGTATGTCTTCTTCGACTTCCGCACTCTTCTCCCCCATCCGCGTGGGCAACATGGACTTGCAGCACCGTGTCGTCCTTGCCCCACTTACCCGTGTACGTGCACACGCAAATCATGTCCCAACCCCACAAGCGCCAGCGTACTACTCTCAGCGAGGCTCTATGCCTGGCACTCTTCTTGTCACAGAGGCTACATTCATATCTCAGAAAGCTGGTGGTTATGATAATGTCCCTGGGATATACACTGATGCCCAAGTGGAGGAGTGGAAAAAGGTGTGTCTTGCTTAATGATTTTACTGAATGAGAGCTGACTTACGCGTCGTACTGCAGATAACAGGAGCAGTTCACGAAAAGGGCTCTTTCATTTTCCTGCAACTCTGGGCGCTCGGCCGCGCCGCAGAGCCAGCTGTTCTGGTCAAAGAGGACAATAGTCCCTACGTCAGTGCCTCACCCATCCCCCTCCCGGGAAAGGCAGACGTCCCACGCGCACTCACCATGGATGAAATTAAAGAGTACGTTACCACGTATGTCGCTGCCGCAAAAAATGCAATTCGAGCTGGCTTCGATGGTGTTGAGATTCACGGCGCAAACGGCTACTTGATCGATCAGTTCATACAAGACGGGACCAACCAGCGTACAGACGAATACGGCGGAAGTATCGAGAACCGCTCTAGGTTTGCGCTCGAAGTAACAGACGCTATTGTGGAGGCTGTTGGTGCTGAGAGGACGGCGTTCCGAATAAGCCCGTGGGGTGTGTTCAGTGGTATGTGTATCATTCAATACTAGCGATGTTTATTTAGCTGATTTGCGGTGCAGGTATGGGCATGGCAGAACCGAAACCCCAGTTTTCCTACCTGGTTGAGCAATTGCGCAAACACAAACTAGCGTACATCCACGTCGTGGAGCCGATGCCTGCTGAAGTCAGTGATGAGAAAAATAGCGATTTCATCCGTGATATATGGCAAGGGGTTGAAGGCAGCACCTTCATCAGCACAAATGGGCACAACCGAAATAGCGCAATTGAGACGGTAGACAACAAGGGAGGCCTCATTGGATTTGGGAGGTTGTTTATGCCAAACGTGAGCGACCTGTTCTCTGACTTGGCAATGACTGATGTATGCCTCATCGGTAGCCGGATCTTCCATTTCGCCTGCTAAAGAACATTGCGCTTGAGCGGGGTGACCAAGCAACATGGTATATGCCCGGTAATCTCACACCAGGGGGTTATTCGGATTGGCCCTTTGCGCCAGAGAACGAACAACAAATAAGCCGATTGTGACATAGCTTTGCAAGTCTAGTCCGACAACTTGATGTCTGTGACTCGGACGTCCTTCCACCTTGACACCTCTTGATGTCAAAATCACGACGTACTGTCACTGATAATATCATTAGAGATTAAGCATAATCATAATGTAAGGTATACGCAGTAAGGTATCAGGAGTGTAAAGTCGACATCAGTTCTAAGGTATATATATCATTGTGAGACTAATGTGTTATCTCTGCTGACAGCTGTGTAATGCCACTAGAAGTCAGTGGTCACATTCTTGTGTGGGCCTGGAGAACTGTGTTTATGAAGCCTCATGGAAGCCTAATTACTAAGGGGATTGAATGTTAGCAAGATGCTTTCCAACTGTAGTACTGTGGTGACTGTCGCAAATTTCCGAAATCGATTGTAATCAGGAACCGTTTGTATCACGTTACAATTACATCACAAGGACATTATCAATCTTCATGTAATCATTATAGCGGAGTTTCAATCGATTACAATGCGGTTACAACGTTATGGATATCCTACAACTCGCCTTTGATCGCGTTCTCAACCGTTTCCCTCCCTTGCCCATACTTATATATTGCACGTCTATCCAGAACATGGCCCCCGAACGCACAAAATTCTGCGATCTGTGCAAACAAGACCTCAAACCACGTGGGTGGACCACTCATCGCAAGGCCTGTGAGAAGAAGGCCGAGAAGCAGCGTCAGAATCAGCTTGTTGCGGAATCCATTCGAAGGGAAGATTTAGAGGCAGAAGCAGGTATGTCCAAGTTCAATTCAGTTGTATATTATTAGTCTAAGTTTTTGTATTTAAATTGACTCATAGGCCCTTCAAATTCAGCGAGACATCGATCATATGCAAGCGTAAACGATTCAGAGCGTGCCGATGAATTTATGGGAAACGAGATTGACGATGGCATGGGTTATATTGACGGTAAGTCAGAATCTTAATTTTAATCGTTCTGTATTATAATTCACGACTCACTGTTGACAGATCACTTTGCTGATGCCAATGTCTCTGAACGTGCAAGCACTCCCGGATTCCGGGTTGATGACATTAGGTGTGAGTATCATCCAAGCAGTGGGATCCCACCTGAGGTCCACGCTTTTGGGGACTTCAAACGGCATCCAACCCCACTGGCATCTATCCCGCCCAACAAGCACCCCTGGGCGCCATTCAAGTCGCGACTAGAGTTTGAACTCGCTGAACTTGCCCTGGAGGCTTGTTTGAACAACGAGCAGACTGATCGGCTCATATGACTTTGCAACCGGTGCACTTCCCGACAGGAGAAGTTCACATTCCGGACCCACAAGGACATTCACGACAGGTGGGAGACTGCTTCCCATCGCCTCACGGGGGTTATTTCTTTATTTCTCTGATCTTTAGCTTCTGACAACACTCAAGTTTAGTTTACTCAAGACATGATTTCAGTACCGTATGACGGTACCATACGAGAGTTTGATCTACACTATCGCAATCTCTGGGAGTGGGCTACTGATCTCCTTCGTGATCCTCAGCTCTTTCCGCACATGGTATTTGATGCGCAGCGCTTTTCAAAATTTGATGGCAAGACATTTGTAACCTTTGTGGATGAACCTTACACGGCTGAAGCTTTTTGGAATGTTCAAGTATGTAATACTGTTGTAGTGATGTCTTGTATTCGTGAATTGATCTATTCTTTTACCTCATAGTCTCAGCTACCAGAGGGCGCCAAACCTCTGGCTTTTATTCTGTATGCGGACAAGACTAAGTTGTCCTCGTTTGGTACCGCAAGAGGTTACCCCGTCGTTGCACGCCTTGCGAATCTTCCCACTGACATTCGCAATGGTCAAGGTATGGGCGGCGGCTACGTTGTTGGGTGGCTTCCTATTGTATGGAGTGTTTTCTTAGTTAGCAGTTAGCACTGATTATAGTTCTAGGTGAAGGACGAGAAGGACCACGCTGGCAAGCCAAGCTGGGTCAATTTCAAGAATGCTGTTTGGCACGAGGCGTTCTTGAAGATTCTCTCACCACTAGCGTCGAAATCTAGTACAGGTCAATGGTTTGAATGTCTCGACAGCATCCAACGCTGGTTCTTTCCTTCGATATTAATCCTGTCGGCCGATTACGAGGAACAGTCAGTGTATTCGTTTCAAATTATTATCTGTACATATAAATAATTGACTACTTGTCAATGTGTTAGATGTGTTATGTCGCTCACTCGAGGGATTAAGTCCCTGTGGCCATGCCCAGTTTGTCTTGTTCCCCATGACGACCTTTTGGATGCTTTGAAGACCTATCCTCGTCGAACATCCGATCAGTCACAGAACATCTTGCAGGTTGCGCGGGGCAAGCAGACCGCTGAAGAGAGAGATGATACGCTCAAACAATATGGACTTCGTGATGTCCAGGTAAGATTCTGTTATCGATACCAGTGGTGTTTTATTACTAACCCAAGCATGTTAGAACGCTTTTTGGATTGTCGCGCTTACTTGTGTACATTACGCACTCTCGTGGGATAGGCTCCATTTCAATGGTGGCCTGTACCGCGACCATTTGTGGGCCGAACTGCAGAGATTGATCACTAGTCTTGGGAGAGCAAGTGTAGCGCAGATGGACCACAAGTAAGTCTATAACTTGCAATTTAACAGACTTTTTTTGATCTCATGTTACTAGCTACGAGGCGTTTCCACGGTGGCGAAATCTCAAACATGTATCGCAAGTCATGAGCATTTCATTCACGGATAGTAGCGTGTATGAAGACATTTTGAAGGTATGTTTTCGTACGTTCTTATTGATGAGTCGAGTCTGATGGTTCTCTTAGATGGTGATCTATGCTGCACATACCATTGTGACCGAGGACGAGTGTCCAATCGGCTACCTCTTACTTCGTTGTATTCGACTTTTTCTTGAAGTCGATTTATATGCAGCACTCGAGGTTCACACAGCTGATACTATCCGTGCAGGCCGACATGCAGTTCAAGCGTTCTCAACCTATCTCCAGGTGTGTTTCCTCGACTTTTCCCTGGAAAATGTTCGTTAATGAATCTTATTATAATAGCAATATATAGCTAAAACAGCCGACACGAGCGACAAGAACTGGAACTTCCCCAAATTGCACATGAGTGTGCATATCTTTGACAACATCAAAGCTAAAGGAGCTACACGTAACTACAACACGAAGCCAAACGAGAAGATGCACGGGTCGCTGAAAGATTCATATCAAATGCGCACCAACTTCAGGAATGTGGCGCTGCAGGTAACAGATTTTATTCTCGATATCATTGACTCGTTAATCTTAGACTACTGCTACAATATTTACAGATTCTTCGCATCAATCATTGGCAAGTGGTCGCCAAAAGCATTTGCCGGAACATATCCGACTTCAATGAGTATCAGTTGCGCGATGCCGACAATGTACTGGACGAAGACAATTTTGTGGTGGATGATTTGGTTGTTTCGAACAACTCGCCTCATGTAAAGCTTGGATCCAGACAAGCTCCACAGACTTTTGAATCTGTCGAGAACACTCACAGACATGACAGCGCATTTACTAACTTTCGTATCAAGCTCAATGAATTTTTAACTAACTTTTTACTAGCCATTCAAGTCCCTCTACCAGGCGGAAAGCGGGTCCAACTCAAAGCAAATGACAAGGTACGATGATCAGTGTCCAGTTTGGCTGCGTTCTGCTATACTGACATGAAGGGATAGATTACTGAGTGCCGATTCTTAAAGGTTAACTATGAGTCATTGGTAGATTGGCACCAACATACCGACTTCCTTCGTTGTAATCCCAAGTTCTTTGGTGCTCCACGCTTTGACTGTGTGTTCGTCCAGACAACCGACAAGATCATATTCGGTCGCCTGCTCTTTGTTTTTGAATGTACACTGGAGGATACAGCCCTCTCCCTTGCCCTTATTCACCCATTTGATGCTCCCACTGGTGTTCGCATCCGAAAAGACAAGCATCTCTCCATCTTTCGTGTTCGAGCAAGACCCCGCGCGCAGGCTGAGTTTTTTTCAGTAAGGTCGATTATCCGCGGAGCTTTCCTAGTGCCGGATGGTAGCAATGATTACCTTGTCGTCGATACTGTTGACACCGACATGTTCCTTCGTGTGAAGGCACTGCATCTTGAGGCAGGGCATCTTGTACGTGTTTGATGCCACACGTTGTCTCCCTCCCCTTACAGACGGTATGCCTGCTTACTAGTATTGTCTTCACTCATTGGTCTCACTGACGGTCTGCTTTTGCCTCTCATGAATCCCAGGCAAGTACAATATCATCACCGCCTCTAGATATACATTCCACATACTCTACCTCGCGATATACCTCATTTTTCTCGGCACCGACTTCACTCTGTTCAATGCATGAACACCTTCAAGACTTTCTTGCCATCCATAATCAAGCTCTCTTCAAAGAACTCCCAGGATCGCCTAGCACTCATCAGCGCAAGCTCTCTTCAAAGAACCCCCAGGATCGCCTAGCACTTATCATCGCAAGCTCTCTTCAAAGAACCCCCAGGATCGCCTAGCACTTATCAGCACAAGCTCTCTTCAAAGAACCCCCAGGATCGCCTAGCACTTATCAGTGCTGGTATCTCACCATCCATGATCAAGCTCTCTTCAAAGAACCCCCAGGATCGCCTTTCACCCCCAGGATTGCCTTTCACCCCCAGGATCGCCTAGCACTTATCAGCGCTGGTATCTCGCCATCCATGATCAAGCTCTCTTCAAAGAACCCCCAGGATCGCCTAGCACTTATCAGTGCTGGCATCTCGCCATCCATTATGGTCAAGCTCTCTTCAAAGAACCCCCAAGATCGCCCAGCACTCATCAGCGCTAGCATCAACAACTCTATCATGGGCAACCAGCGCCTAGTAAGTAACACATTCATCTTTGCATGTGTTTCATTGACCGCTTGTACAGGCCCTGTATTATTGAAATCTGCCCTTTTTGCAAGACGCAGAGATCACTGTATCACCAGCAGACGCGTCCTCCCAACTCTATCTCTGTTGCTGACCATCTCCGTCACTAGATGTATCCTCCCGGCCCCATCTTAGTCACCAGCAGACGCGTCCTTCCAACTCCATCTCTGTTACCTCAGTTACTGGCTATTTCCGTCACTGGACGCATCCTCCCAACCCCATCTTAGTCGCCACCATACGCGTCCTCCCAACTCCATGTCACCGGTCATCACCGTCACTAGACGCATCCTCCTAACCCCAACTCAGTCACCAGACATGTCCTTCCGATACTGAAAATACACGACAGCAATCCTACCTCTAGTAGACCAGTGGTAAGTCCAGGATTTCAGAATGCGTGGGGTGCAATAATTTGATTCTTCAACCAGATGTTCCGTGAACTGGAGGGTCCATCATCCTGGGGAATTCTCAATTACTCACCCACCAGACCTTCCATGACACGAAGCGTCCATCATCCTGGGGGATTCTCAATTACCTCAAGGGTCTGAATCAGCAATCAGACCATCAGCTGGTTTGTGACGAGCCCTTCTGATGCGCATGTATTAAGGTTCACCCTTTTAAAGTTTATATCTTGCGAGGGCACCCTTCAGTCGTGCGCTCGTTTACGTGCCCCGCAGCAGTTTGCCGCTATCAATTACAATGCTGAGCCACCATGGTCATTCCTGAAGACGTAAGAAGATGTGGGTAGGCAACGTGTCAAATTGTATATAAGGTGTGTCACACCATTCCTTCCTTCGCTGTCTTGCCACTGAACATCTTGTAGGACAATGTCTCATCTCTCAGCGCACATATCGGACAGCAACTCCGATGATGACTTCGATGAGGGCAACATTGAGCAAATCTCCATTCCAGGGCCCAACGCCTCCAAGGGAGATTTCATGGAGGTACGTACTAGCTACAACTTCTCATTTTAACTATGTTCAACTTGATATGCTCTAGGCAGTCAAAGCACTGCAGCTTGAAGTTCAGCGTCTGTGCGCAGAAAATCGCACTCTTAAGGAGAAGAACAAGGTTCTACTTGCCGAGAAGCCCAAACGGAAACGGCGTGTCGAGGCACCTGATGAACTCGTTGCTCATGAACAGACCATCTCACTGTATGCTCGTAAATACGGCATGACAGTGGAGATGTTTCCGGACAACGAACTTCTCACTAAGAAGCTGCCAGATTCGCCTACGCCATTCAATATTAGCCACGACCGTTACAAGACTGCTGCAACTCAGGAATTGGCCTTCTTAGACAAACTTTATAGCCATTTCCCAGAACGCGTCCATCGAGCCATACAGAGTGTGTACTTCAAAGACCTTGTACGTCACATATTTTGTTTTGTTCTAGCTATCATCTAATGTATTCTTTAACTATGGTAGGTACATAAGTGCATCAGCGACGCTCGTTCAAACGAGATCAAAAAATTACGTGGTGTTGCTGGAGATATTTTTGACCTTCCTGCGAAGTACTTCGCCAATCCTAGTTTCGACAGAGCCAGCGTTGTCGAAATCCAAAAGATGCTTGGAGTGTTTGGCAAGACACAGGCTTATAAAATCTTTCTGCCTCTTTTGTTCCCAGGTCTGCAAGAAGACACGACCCTCAAGACTGTTTTCGGCAACTGGATACTTTTCGCCAAGGTGCGCTATCATTCGCTGCTCGTATAATTGTTATATCATGTACGCTACTTACTATGACAATGGTCTATCTATTAGATTCTGAGAGCATCACTGCATGGCGTCACCTCGCTTCATCAAGAGCCTTGTGGCGGATCAAAGACTAATGCTCGGAAGTGGAACTTTCAACAAGTCACTCCAGGATCTATCGCATGGGCGGCAGTTATCGTATGTCGTGTATATTGCATCAAATATATCTACTAATGTTTGAACACAGGCAATATTTCTGCTCTCACCCGACTCAGAATTTCCCGGTTCTGGAGTGGGGAAATCATCAACCATCAGTTACAAAGACCTGTTCTTTCAATATAAGAAGATGCTCATTACGAAGTGGGACACGAGGTGCATCAAGAATATCATGGCCAGTATCAACAACCACATTTTTGGCGCCGCAAAGTTGTCCACCCTCAATCCTGCTGGTGGTGAAGACTTTTCGGACGAAATCAATCGCGCTATGCTCGCACTCGACATGTCATCAGACAGTGAAGCAGATGAGGTTCCACCAGCCTCATTGGTGCTCCCAGCACCAGTATCATTAGCGCTACCTGAAGGTCCAGGTCTCAATGCAGCTCTCGTCAACCAACCTGCAGAAGAAGCATCTGAATCAGCATCTCGAGCGGCTGCTCATACTAATGTTGAGGCAGACGAAGCTGATGTAGATGAAGCTGATGGTCAGATAATAGGCAGGGGCCGAGGGAAGGCAAAGACTAGGGGGAAAAGGGCAGTAGCGACTCATAGCAATATTCGACGTGGTCGTTCCCAAAAAGTCACATAGAAAATCGTTACAGTTAGTGATCCACCATTTAGTGTAGTGCATTGCATTTGAATTTGAACGTGAAAATGTCGTTACAATTGATTTCAATCAGATTTGACTGACGATGCTTACATAACAAGGAGATTGCAAATTTTTTCAGAGACTTTAATTCTGTTACAACTGTTCTGATACTCATTTTAAACACCACTACTGTAACAGCAGCTCCCACCACCATCCGCTATTAGTAGATGATAACTTTTCCTTGGACCCTCCACCTTTAACCAAACAAAGATATTTAATGGAAGGTCGCGTCGTCCTCCAAGGACGAGGACGCGAAGTTAGTGACGAAGACCTCCAGCAGCAAAAAGACGGTAAGCACCATATCCACCCTAGAAACAAAGATACTAAATGAAGACCCCCGGGATGATCTCATAGATGAAGGTCGCGTCATCCTCCAAGGACGAGGACACGAAGTTAGCGACGAAGACCTCCAGCAGCAAAAAGACGGTAAGCACCATATCCACCCTAGAAACAAAGATACTAAATGAAGACCCTGATGATCTCATAGATGAAGGTCGCGTCGTTCTCCAAGGACGAGGACGCGAAGTTAGCGACGAAGACCTCCAGCAGCAAAAATCGACTGAACGACAGTAAGTCATTCTTACCGCAGCATATCCACCCTAGAAACAAAGATACTAAATGAAGACCCTGATGATCTCATAGATGAAGGTCGCGTCATTCTCCAAGATGGCCACTCACTCATACTCGAATAGTTCTATCTTACCAGAGAGGCATTTGACCGGGTCATCGGTAAGTGGTCCGTTCAATTTCAAAACAACTTATCGCTCACATTCCACATGCACATCCAAGCCACCATGGCCGCTCGCTCATACTCGAACAGTTCCATCTTACCAGAGAGGCATTTGACCGGGTCATCTAATTGGTAAGTGGTCCGTTCAATTCCAAGCCAACTCATTGCTCACATTCTTCATGCATGTCCATAACGCCATGCCCACTTGCCGCATACATGAGAAGAAGGCCAAGAGCATGACGGAATGCGTTTGGCATGCGAAGTGCCTTCGCTTTCAGGGACGCGCTGCAGAAGTGATGTTTGCCTTTGACTTCGATGGAGGTGGTCATCACGAGGCTCGGGCGCACCAAGCGGGCGACGTTGTCAGACTCGAACAGGTCCATCTTACGCGGGTCATTGCCTAAGTGGAGTTGAAGCCAACTGGGAGAGGTGAATGATTTCATTGATGTGAAATGTGAACCCTACCGCTAACAACAAACCGTATCCTCCAGAACCCTATTACCTTCATCCAACCGCACCCTCCAGCGCTACTCGACGAACTCAAACCATGTCCTCCCAGCGATCAAAACCCGTCGAGTCAGAATTCCTCAGGCTTTCCCCCCATATTACGACGGAATGCGCACGCCGCAGACGAATTACTAGTATTATATTAATATTAAAATATAAATAATGTATTAAAACTGACAAATAAACATTACAATCTGACTTGCAAGCCGCTGTTTGACATTGCAATTGCCCGTTGCAACTCCCAGCCAAACAGCTCATTTCAATGACTAAGACGGATTGCCACGCATTGTGACAGCGGTTGCCATCTCAATTGCAACCGTCATTCCAATTTGATTACAATTGTGACTCTGCTATTGTAAGCACTTTCAATTTATGTTTGGTCTTTGAACGTTGAAATGCCATAAAAGGCACTGAAGCTTAAATTAAGAATTTGCGACATTGCTTCAACATGAAGACACTCCTAGACATGCCATCACATACTTTCCTTACCTAACCCATGTCCACACCCTTTTCACTGCAGCCCTTGCTAGCACACCAATCCTTGCTACTGTGTTCACATCAGATATGGTTCCTGTGCTGACCACCCTTCTTGATCTGTCCCACTGTGCAGGTTTATATGGCCTCTGCAAAACCGCATGCTGCTTTGTCAGTCTGCTCTCTGGTTGTCCCCCTAAGCTCATGTGTCCATTTGGGAGGGACCAGGATTTCATGACAGGACTGGCACAAGTATATGAAGAAGGACTTGCTGCACTAGCACATTTGTATGGTGGAATGCACATGGACATTAGTGCGCTTGAGCTGGATGACTGGGAGAGTATTTGGCTCAAGACCAAAGTTGACTTCATAGACAGCTTTCACACCATTATCCAAGACCTCTCAGTCACATCTGGTGAAGCATCAGCAGAAGAGTCAGAGCAGATGTTCAGCACTGTAATTGCATTATTGGACCTCCCACCCTCATCAATAGTACAAGTGGGTGGTACTCCTGCTTCTTTCCTCAACTGATCATTGATAGCCAACTATCAGCACTCATATAACCTATATAACACTCTTGCTTCTGTTCTATGCTGTTCTACATGGGAAGATGCCCAAGTTGATCATCTTGAATCTACCCTTTATTCCTTTGACATTGAATCTTCCACTGCTGAAACCAAAGATTCTGGGGCACTCAAGTTGATCATAAAGTCATCTGGCATTCTGCCCAGCACCTCTGCTTTTAGGAAGAGCAAAGTGGGGCAGTCTTCAAACATGGGATGTGCACTTGAATGGGACATACACTGGTTGGTCTTGTTTCACATTTTGGGTGAATTATCTCCATAACTATACATTGTAACCATATATCCCAAGGCTGAAGTGTTGATGGTATAGGTATGATTACCATATTACACTACTGTAAGGTTTCGTAAATACATTTACTGTGACCAACCCTAGTCATACCCTAGTCTGATGTTCACTTGGGATCATGAAGGCTATATGTGTCATGTAAGCAATTGACTCTTTGTTGTGCTTCTGCTATGTGAGTGGTTCAAGGGTACATTTGCTTAACCCCCTTACAGGCCAATCCCCTGAATTTGAAGCCCTACAACAACAATTCATTTTACATGATGTGTTAGTGAGACATGAACCTACCACAGAACACTGGACATCTAGAATACAAGTTCAAATATATTGTAGCACAATCTAATTAGGCTTGATTTTACTGTGTAGAGATTTGATGAACATCTACTTAAAAGTGAAATATCTTACTTCTGAAAATCACTCTTACTAGTATATGAATACCTGAGGCCACTGTGGAGCAATTTGGTATTGCAGGATGTGGATATGGTTGAGGAATGCACTGTCATCTGTAATGCAAAAAACATAGGTGATTCTTATCAGCATCATATATGACACAGTTGAGTTGTTCCCAAAGTCCTGTTGATCTTGTTTTGGTGGTGGCATACTAGTGGGCAAGAGTATTGTGATGGTAGAGTCATTACTAGGTGCTGGATGCAGCATGCAACAATAGAGACAAGAGACAATTGACCTTGCACAATCTCAGGGATTGTTGCAACATGTGATGGCAACAATAAGAGATAATTGATCTCACACAATTCCAGGCAAGTGCTATTATTAGTATCAAGCTCATCAGCCAATCTCACACAATCTCAAAGGCTTCTCAAATTCCTGCACAACCTTGCACAACCTCAGCCATTCTCAGAACAGTGGGTTTTCACTGGGCCTCCATAGTCAAATATTGGTGCTTTAAAGCAAATGCCCCTATATGTTGCTGAAAGAGTAGGCATTTTCTTGTTGTTGACAGCCATAAAGTTGGCTGCCTTAAGGGTGTTTTTGATTTGAGTGGAGATATGATTGGAGATAATGCTACTACTAAAACTAATTAGTTGCAAATCTAGGGAAGCTACTGAATCTGTCATATCCTGGATTCTGGACCTATCCTATAGTTGGATTTATGGACTAATCCTTAGATTAGATTCCTAGACTTCATCCATAACCATTTTCAGTCTCATCCACTATTGCACTTGGAAAATTCCGCTCGTCTGTCCAATCTGATCTGATGTATGGATCCAATCTGATATACTGATCCACTTCCTATCTGATATGATAAGCTTTCTAGTTCCTTTCCTGTCCATATAACATTAACACAGCCTATTCCTTTACTCAGTGACTCTCTACTTTCCGGATAACTGGTTCTATACTTATCTGATATCTTCACTGCTTGTCTATTACTGGTACTTGGTTGTTTACCTATCCATTATGCTTACTGATTCATTATCATTTGACTGTGCTAAGCACATAGCCTTGGACACTGCCCTCTGATTATTCTGTTAGCTACCTACAGTATATAAAGTCTTGTAAATCTCTGTAGATCCTCAGTTTGAATATTATTGTCTTACAGCATTCTTGTCCTTGCACATTAGTGTTGTAAGGATCCCTTCTCTATCCTTCAGGCCTAGGGATTGATTCCCTAGGCCATATTAGTTTATTTTTAAAAATAGCTTGGAAGGGTTTGGCTGTTCACCGATTAAAAGGTATGAAATGTTAAATTATTTCGAAAGTGCTTTTAATTCTAAATTAAATAATGAATTTGATTTTTCTTCATTTTTTGAAATATATTCAAAATTTTATATGTTTATTTGAAGTTATTTTTTTATTGTTATTATTTTTTATGGTTGAGGTGAATTAATTATCAAATTAATATTCTATATAATATCTTAATTAGAGCTTCACTCTTCCAAGTTTCTGGACATTGTCCATTTCCGGATCCTATCTCAGGTCTAAAGGATTATATCTATAGGTCAAAGTTTTGCCTTTCCAATACTCACACTCTTTCTGATCCTTATCCAACTCCATCTCTACCTAAGGGTAGTCTATATCCGTCCACATCCACTCTGGAACCCCTATCTGGAACTCTGGACCACTATTCCTGCCTTGGACTGCATCCTTTGCAGTATTTCTACCCTATGTCTCCACTAAGGATTGATATGCACAGTTATTCCACTTCCTATCAAGTGGACAGAACTCCATCTGAGTTTCCAATACTCATCTGGAAGTTTCCTGCACTCATCCGGTGAAGGCACTAAGTGACTGCTGCTCGCGCAATCACTCTCTCGATGTGAGATCAACAATGCTGCTGGTGAGGCAGAATGTTGGGTCTTGCTGCACCTAGGCTGCTATGCCTGAGACAGACGCGTTTGACCCTAAAGGGGACTGCTACTGCACACAGAACCAGATATATGAGAGACCCTTGTAGTCTGAAGGATGTGCAAAGGTGTGAGAAGAAACGCAAAACAAATGCAAAGGAACGTGAAGAAACGCAAAGGAACGCAAAGAAATGCAAAGAAATGCAAAGTGCAGGAAAGTTGCGCTAAGGTAAGCGAAGCGTGGGAAAGCGCGGATGGAATGCAGAGAATAAGGAGAGATATAGAGGGGCGGATAGATAACAGATCGATGGATACGCAAAGCGAGCGCAATGTAAAGCGAGTGAAAGCGAGGTCTGATTAATCTAGTCTAGTCCTATAACAATAACCATAGGTAACACAAAGTGCGCCCTAATGGTGACTACTACTTCAGAGTAAAACTCGATAGTGAGGGAAGTACAGTAAAGGGGAGTAATGGGGGAGAGTAGTAGTGCAATCATCAAACTATATACTAGACAAAATTGCATCGGACGCGGAAGGGATAGGAAGAAAATGGGCTGATAGTACATAATAACATGTAATAACGCTGCAAGGCTTGTTACAACCATGAGGCAAGGAATATGACATACCAATGAGGTGGTCGGACATGGATAGGCGCTCCCGGATAATAGGCAATGAAATGCGATGATGTGCGATAATGTGCGATGAAACGTGAAAATGTGTGATGAAATGCGAAAATGTGTGAGTGTGGGAATACATCGCGCCTATGGCGCGCTATACAGGAACGTGTTGCATGATATACCAATGGAAGTGCAAGTCATTATGCGACTGATAAACGGACTGCTTGCGTGAATATGCCCATTACGCGCCCATAGAAATATGAGTCCCTACACCGGATGGTTTCTGCACTCATCCGGATGGTTTCTGCACTCATCCGGATGGTTCCTGCACTCATCCGGAAGTCCTTTGGACGCTCCACCAGAGTTGTCTGCCTCTGAAGTCCTCTGGACTTCATTTGGACCCTATTGGACTTTATCTGGAATTAAGGGCACCATACTTGGGTGAGGGGCACAGTGTATGAGCTGAGGCCAAAGCCCTTCTGAGTCAGTCATACTCACCCCTATGAGAGATTGTATGCACCTGTGTGCATGGCCTTTAACAGAATCCTAGAAGGGGAGCTACCAAAAATATCATTGAAAGTCTAGCTAATATGTGAAGGTATAGGGCAAAGGTTTGATGATTATGTAAGCAGCCAAAATGCGAACATAGGCAAGGAAAAGTAAGTAAGTAGAGCTAAGTAGAAACTGTCAATACAAGCCCACAGTGAAACTGGTCCCCACTTTATTCTGACTATCCCCCACCTTAAATCCTT
Organism: Suillus cothurnatus; assembly: GCA_016758765.1. NCBI lineage: Eukaryota > Fungi > Basidiomycota > Agaricomycetes > Boletales > Suillaceae > Suillus > Suillus cothurnatus. The sequence continues at coordinate 170,144 of JABBWL010000067.1, forward strand.
TACTCATCATTTGAAATATATGTTAGCACAGAGTATGATGCAATTTTAAATTTACTTGGCAATCATATGCCAAACACACTCTATACAGATAATGAATATAATTTTAATGACCATTATCATATGTTTACATTTCATATGATAAAGATACACTAACCAATCAACAATATATATCTATAGAAGAATTTATGATATATTTCACATATAATCAATATAATCATGTTTTAAGTATATAGTGCTCTTTTTATTGGAAAGGTTATTTTAACTCTGTTCATAATTTTCATGGTTTGACTCAATATATACTTATGTCAAAGATTTATGATATGTTTTAGATATGATGCATACAAATTTGTTTTTTTGTAAAATGTATTGCTTTATTATAAAGATATTTGAACTTATTTTTCAAATAAGATAAGTCATCTTATGCTGATATGCACCCAGTGTGGTCTAATAGAATTGGGGTTCCCTTATAATAAAGCCCTGGTAGTCTGAGAGTCAGTTTGTAAATTTGGAAGTTGCCAGATATTTGCAACATTTGATGTTGAATAGAGCTTGAATGTGACTGCTGTCTTACTACTTAAGGGTTTTATATTGAATGAGCATAGTGACAACACAACTACACTGTCACAAACACCTCCTAAAGTTCCTAAATCTCCCTTTACAATTCTATTAGCACCCACTACATGTGTTACTCCTATGACAGAAGATGAAGATGTATTCTATGATTGTCTTTAGATAAGATAAGATTAGATAATATAACATCACGTGACATAACATCATTGCTATTATTAGTTTCAGGTACATCATACAATTCTCATTCTATTTGATGATTGGCTAGTAGTTAGAACTTAGTTTTGGTCTCAGATTCAATTAGTGTATATAGTTAGTCAATTGTAGTCAGTATTTCTTGAGTTCAAACCTCTTGGGTATTCATCATTGAATTGACCCAAGGTGTACTTGCTCGATCTCTCTCTGTGATATCCTTGTTTAAAGTCCTAGTCTCTGCCCTTGCATTTATTCATTTAGTGGGTTGTGACATTAAGTTTGAGGGCATCTGGAAATCATTAATTCTGGGAGGTGAAAATCCGGCTGGATAGTACGGGTATCACATGCACCCGGACAATCCAGACACAGCTGACAGGTTTTCAAATTCTGCCAAGATGCTGATCAAGTGATTGATTCTGGCAGCAGCGCCACCATGTAAGTGTACATGTGTCAGCAAGCTTGACTTCAATGACGCTGTGGCGTGCCTGCATCTGCTTTATGCCATAATGGACTCCCTTGCCACTATATTGTCTGGTATTCTGAGTCACCCACAGTTGCTGAAGCTGTCATTCAACCAAGTGACTAACTTTGTCTCTCAAATGTCCCTGCTGAAATGTGACATCATGCATACACAGCCACTTGGTGTGCCTAGCAACATTGCACCAGATGTCTTGCCTTGTACTATTGTCCAGTTCCTTGCCTTGTCTCTCGCTATGAATGCAGAGGATGTTCTTGCCTGTTGGGATGTATTCAAAGACTGTATCTGGTCCTTACCGAGTGATGTGGAGCAGCAAAATCTTCGAAGGGAAGCATTTGAAGTATATGGACATCCACTTGGTATAGGTAAGATCAAATGAATCACTACAATATGTACTGACATAGTAGCCTTATACTTAGCATCCCATGTTTTGTTCCCCCCATCTGACACCTGCACAAATCCATCTTGCGAGAAGCTCAAGCAGATGAAGCAAGGAGAATCATGCAATGCTATTATTTTCACTCTTGAAGATGGTGTATGTTGTTGAAGGCACTAAGTGACTGCTGCTTGCACAATCACTCTCTCGATGTGGGATCAACAATGCTGCTGGTGAGGCAGAATGTTGGGTCTTGCTGCACCTAGGCTGCTATGCCTGAGACAGACACGTTCAACCCTAAAGGGCCTAAAGGGGACTGCTACTGCACACAGAACCAGATATATGAGAGACCCTTGTAGTCTGAAGGATGCACAAGGGTGCAAGAAGAAATGCGAAGAACATGATGAGAACGTGAAGAAATGCAAAGAAACGCAAAGAAACGCAAAGAGAACACGAAGAAATGCAAAGAATGCAATGAAGACGTGAAGTGTGGGAAAGTCGCGCTAAGGTAAGCGAAGCGTGGGAAGGCGCGCGCTTATAGTGCACATTGTCATGGGAAAGCACGGATGGAATGTGGAGAGTAAGGAGAGATAATAGAGGGGCAGATAGATAATGGATCGACGGATATGCAAAGCGAGTGTAAAGCGAGGTCTGATTAATCTAGTCTAGTCCTATAACAATAACCATAGGTAACACAAAGTGCGCCCTAATGGTGACTACTACTTCAGAGTAAAACCTGATAGTGAGGGAAGTACAGTAAAGGGGAGTAATGGGGGAGAGTAGTAGTGTGATCATCAAACTTTATACTAGGCAAAATCGCGTCGGACGTGGAAGGGATAGGAAGAAAATGGGCTGATAGTACATAATAACATGTAATAACGCTGCAATGCTTGTTACAACCATGAGGCAAGGAATATGATGTACCAATGAGGTGGTCGGACATGGATAGGCGCTCCTGGATGATAGGTGATGAAATGTGATGATGTGCGGTGTAATGTGATGAAACACGAAAATGCGTGAGAATGCGCGCTAAGCGCGAGCGTGGGAATACATCGCGCCTATGGCGTGTTATACAGGAAAGTGTTGCATGATATACCAATGGAAGTGGAAGTCATTACGCGAATGATAAATGGACTGCTTGCGTGAATATGCCCATTATGCGCCCATAGAAATATGAGTCCCTACACTGGAAGAACTTGTTGATGTCACAGTCAAAACACTACAGATTGCAAGTCAGTATTAATAGTGGCGGGACGAACATCATGATGTTAGCTTACCCAAACATAAAGCTTGCTGAAATTTGTCTTTCCTGGTGTCGTACACTCATGTACTGGAAGATCTCTGCAACACTTGACACAGATAGTTGAGATCTTAATGAGGGCAAGCAGCGCCTTCAAAGACTCCTGGTTGAGAACAGTGGGCATAGCAGCCTGGAGGAGTGCCAACACATAGTAGGTAGAAGGGAGGGGGAGAAAACAAACATGGGCTGACAAAGTACCTTTATTAATTCTATTGCATGCCCAACAGCAATGGCAAGCCTCAGGCATCTGGCACATTGAGCAGCTGTCCCCATCATGGTCAATGGTATGCTGATGCAGATTCCTGATTGATCAGTTGTATGGGTGCACATGATCCCCGAACTATCTAGCAGACTTGAGTTCCTGGACTCCATGACTCTCAGACTTTCTGTTAGGTTTGAACTATGGGAGACTCTGACTTTGCTGTACTGCTTGCATCCATTCAGTTTCTCTAGAATGTTTGTGAAACTGAACTTGGGTCCAACAGACATCCTAAACACACATCACTTTTTCTCCACCCTTTTGCTCACTTGAGTGCACCTTTCTTCATGTTACATCTTTTGTAGTTAGTAGTCCTATACCAGGCCCTGCCTTACATTGCAGTTGTCAGTATATGTAGGTAGTGACAACATTAGGCGTCCTGCTACAACTTAGAGTGCTGGCCCAAGACCCTGCTTGCTCTATGTTACTATAGTATTCTTTTACCTTTAGTTTTCTTTCATATGCACATAGGTTACTCTACCAAGTATTTAGAGGAGTTTTCTAGTTGAACGACTCAGTGACTTGTAAGCTTCGGCTGGAAGAGTACCTTGTTCTTCTAGTTCTCCCACTTGGAAGGGTATAGTTTACATATCCTTAGTAGTCAGTAATTAGGGAAGTGTCAGTGGGGATATTACCAGAACCCCTTGACCCTGAGTACATGGTAGATCTGATCAGATATTGGGGACCGCTCAGATTTCCATTTTACCTACTTCTTTTTCACTCTCCTATTTTCTCACCATCATTCCTATCCAGGAAGACCATTACAACTAGTCTTCCAAAAAGTTATCTGTGAATAGGGTTCCAGAACACAACTGGCACAATGACTTCTGAATCCCACCATGCACCTCTTCCACCTTTGGGGGAAGAAGATGAAGATATGACTCACCCACCACTGCCACAAATGTGGAATGGAGAAACAGTGGCCAAATATGTACATGAATGCATAGCAGCTGCTGTGAAAGAGATGCAAGATAGAATCATCACTCTAGAATCACACAACTCACACCTGGAAAGACAGAACAGTAGACTTGAAACTAGCATCAAGGAGCTAGAAGGGAAATTGGCTGAAAGGGGAATTAACAGATCAAAACCCTCAGTTAAGATTGCCAAACCCTTGGAATTTACTGGAGAACCAGAAACAATTGAAGCAGAAACATTCTTAGCACAGATTGGACTGTACATTTCACAATACCCAAGTTACATGAAGCATCAGGAGACCGCACTCATACTCTCCTACCTGAAGGGAACCACAGGAAGATGGGCTGAACCCTGGATCAAGAAACATGCCCAGAAATTGCTTGACCAAGCAGAATTTATCTGAGAATTCAAAAGAATGTGGATAATAGAAGACAAAGAAGCAAGGCAGTTCAAGATCTAAAAACCCTTAAACAAGGCTCTAGCAGTGTTTCTGAGTATGTGGCCATTTTCAACCAGAAAGCTGCATACACCAAATTCTCTGACTATGATCTTTGTGTCAAATTCTGATCTGGCCTCCAAACCTGGGTCAAAGAACAACTAGCTCATGTGAGGCTTGCTGAGAAGAATACCTTGAAGTTGTTGATCAATTTGGCAATTCGGATTGGACAAAACTTTGATAAAATAGATGCCAAGAAGAAGCATAATTCCTACTGGACCCCTAAGGGAAAAGAACAGGTTGCTCCTCAGAACCCTCAACCCAAATCTGATGATGCTATGTATGTGGACTTGAACAAGTTCAAGGGCAGACCAAAACCACAAGGAAAGAATTCCTTTAAATATTATTGCTGTGGTCAAGAAGGTCATATCACTAGGAACTGCAAGACTCCACCAGGTGGTGTTCAGGTGAAAGCTACTGCAGGGACAGAAGCTGAGGAACATCTAGTCACCCAAGCTTCAATCGAAGCAATGTTCAAAGCCTTTAAAGCAGAAATGGCGAAGAGTTTTTAAAGGGGTTGACATCAAAGTCTGCAGATGAAGACCTGGACTATGTTTCTATTCTCTCTACATTTTTGGAAATATCAGAAGTGTATATATGTACCAAATCAGATTATTTTTATATTCCAATCATGCTTAAGGGAAGAAACAAAAAGCAGACATAAAAGTGTTAGTAGACTGTGGGGCATCAACTCTTTTCATTAGTGAAAGATTTGTGAAAGAAAAGCAAGTCAGAACTAGAAAACTGATGAAAGAGATTCCAGTAAGAAGTATTGATGGAACATCAAACATAGTGGGTCCTATTTTGTGTTTTGCTGAACTTGGTCTCAAGATAGGAGATCATGAAGAACAAAAGCAGCATTCATGGTCACAGACTTAGGATCAGACAATGTCATTATTGGGATAGATCGGTTGAGATATCATAACCCAGAAATAGACTGGAATGCAGAGAAGTTTGCATTGACATGCTGCCCTATTAGTTGTGAGAAGAAAGCAAAGTGAAAAGAGAAACACTTAATAAAAGAGAAAGAGTTAAAAGAACTTGAGAAGTGGATCAAGGGAGAAGCGGAAATTCCACACAATGTCTGATCAATATCAAGATAAGTCACAGTTGAAGAAATTACTGATGAAGATGAAGATCTCTTTATTAAAGCTAAAGCCTTGGTGGCAACAGAACTGGCAGTTCAAGAAGCAGAACAACAGAAGAAGAAAACCTTCAAAGAACTTGTACCAGAATGGCTCCATGACTTCAGAAAAGTCTTTTCAGAGGAAGAATCCAAATGATTCCCTGAATCAAAGAAATGGGACCATAAAATCGATTTCAAAGATGATAATGATTTACCACAGAATGCAAAAGCATATCCCTTATCTCTGAAAGAGTTAGGCTCATTGAAAAATTGGCTTGCAGGTGAATACAAACTGGGAAGACTTAGAGATTCAGAATCCCCAGTTGCAGCATCTTTCTTCTTTGTAGCAAAGAAAGATGGCAAATTGAGACCAGTACAGGATTACAGGAAGCTAAATGAAAATATGATTAAAAATGCTTACCCACTTCCTCATGCTCAAGATCTCATAGACAAATTAACAAGTGCCACATTCCTTTTGAAGATGGATGTAAGATGGGGATATAATAATATTCAGATAAGAGAGAGTGATCAATGGAAGGCTGCATTTAAAACTCCTTTTGGACACCATGAACCTCTAGTAATGTATTTCAGGATGACAACTTCCATGGCTACTTTTCAAATGATGATGGACGAGATACTCAAAGATCTGAAGGAAGGCAAGGTGGTTATAGTATATATTGACAACATCTTGGTCTTCACCAACAAAGGCAAAGAACATCATTGTGATGATGTGAGTAGTGACAGATGGGAGGACTGTGAGGGCAAATGAATGGCTCAGTCTGATAGGAATCAACTTGATATTATTATAAGTACCTGCGAGGGCAAACGAACAGCTATGGTAAGTGTTAGTGAATGTTGAGTATGATAACAAACATGGAGATCTCACCTCAGTCTGATAGGAATCAACTGAGGTGGAACGATGTAGAGACTCAATTCTCTACAGGCTGGTATTGGCCTATTTTACGACTCATGACGACTGGGCTTCACAGCGCAACATCACCATCATGTGTAGAGTGATTCCACATATTATGCGCAGCTTCCCTGCAATAACGCGCCAGACTCAAGACACTTTCCCGCACTCGCGCAATGCATTCCCGCGCTCGCGCTTAGCGCGCGTTCTCGCGCATCTTCGCGTTCCATCGTGCATCTTCATGTTTCACTGCGCATCTTCGCGTTTCACTGCGCATCTTCGCGTTTCACCATGCATCTTCGCGTTCTCGCGCATCTTCGCGTTCTCGCGCATCTTCGCGTTCCATCGCGCATCTTCATGTTTCACTGCGCATCTTCGCGTTCCACCGCGCATCTTCATGTTTCACTGCGCATCTTCGCGTTCCACCGCGCATCTTCGCGTTTCACCGCGCATCTTCGCGTTCCACCGCGCATCTTCGCGTTTCATCGCGATTTAGTGCGCATCATCGCAGGAGCATCCATCCATTGTCCAGCCAGTTCCTTGGTGCGTCACATTCCATTTATTACTATATCTGACTATGTTTGGCATCATACGATTATTATTTCGTTATGGACCCTTACTTTACCTCACTTACATACTTAGAGCGCTCTCGATTTGCTTCCGAGCCCTGGGAAGGCGCTTATGTGCGACTTAGGGTTGCCATGTCTGTTTTTACAACTTAGCTTCTGGCAGTCACCATCTATCACCAGTTAGTTCCATGCAGTGCATGTATCCGTTGTTGTAGTCCCTAGCATCCGTCTATAGCTAGTGGCAATCGCATTATCCGTCTATTATCCGTCCAGCATCCGTCCTCCTTGCCCTGGTTCACATCCCAGCATCATTTATACGCCCTCTCTACACTTGCGCACTTCGCGCGCTACTTTCCCACGCTTCGCGCGACCATCGCGTTTCGCGTTTCTTCGCATTCTTCGCGTTTCACCGCATTCCATCGCGTTTCACTGCATTCCATCGCGTTTCACCGCATTCCATCGCATTTCTTCGCGTTTCTTCGCATTTACTTCGCGTTTCACCGCATTTGATTAGGGTTGATCAGCACTCACTTGTGGATCTTTGCTTTCCTTGCGTCCCCTTTAGGGTCGAACACTCTTGCTTCTGCGAGTATAGCAGCTAGGTAGAGCTGAGACTCACTTATACTGGTTTTGCATTATTATAGCTAGTGCCTAGCCAGGTTGTGATACCTACAACGACATGCATGCAAAGACTATATACCTGTCTGTGTTAGCGATGACATAAACAATGAGCGTGCTATTGTATGTGTGTGCAGTAAGTGAGCATAAAGATAAATAAATGAATATTAGTAACGAGACTTGCAGATTACGTCGAAATATCCAACACATGAGGTTGTTAGAGAAGTGCTCCAGAGACTGCAAGATCACGATTTATTCCTTAAACCAGAGAAATGTTCATTTGAACAGGAAAAAGTCAAATTTCTTAGCATGATCATTGAAAAAGGAAAAGTATCCATGGATCCAGTCAAGGTAGAAGGGGTTAAGAAATGGCCCACACCCACATGCGTTAAAGATATCTAAGCATTCATGGGTTTTGCAAACTTCTATCAAAGATTTATCCTAGGATTCTCAAACATCACACGACCAATGAATGATCTCCTTTGAAAAGGTGTTGAATGGAATTGGGGAGAGAAGCAGCAAAAGGCTTTTGACAAGTTGAAGGAACATTTTACCTCTGCTCCCATTTTAGTAATGCCAGATTCTGAAAAGAAGCACAAAATAGAAGTAGATACCTCCAATTATGCAATAGGAGGAGTGCTTTCTCAGGAAATGGAAGATGGATTATGGCATCCAGTGGCCTATTACTCGAAATCAATGAATGATGCAGAATGCAATTACGAGATATATGACAAAGAATTACTCACAGTTGTTAGAGCCCTGGAAGAATGGCACCATTATATTCAAGGAGCTACATACCCTGTAGAAATCTGGACTGATCACAAGAATCTCGAATATTTTATGATGAGTCAGAAACTTACCCAGAGACAAGCACAATGGAGCCTATTATTAGCTGAGTATGAATTTACACTCAACCATCATCCAGGTGTTCAGAATAACAAAGCAGACTGTCTATCTTGGAGATCAGACCATGAAGAGGGGGTAGAAAATGACAACTCCAATCACATGCTTTTAAAACTGGAATATTTCCAAGTAAATGCCACAAGGAGGGGTCAAGTTCTAGTGCAAGGAGAAAAAACACTCTTGAAAGAAATAAGAGAATGCACAGAACAAGAACCTGAAGTGATGCAAGCATTAGAAAACTTGAAGAAGGCACTGATTCAACTACATTGAGGTTTAGAAGAATGGAACACAGAAGATGGATTAGTAATGTTCAGAGGATTGGTACATGTTCCAAACAATAAGGAAATATGTCGCAAGATTCTGGAACTATTCCATGATTCACCAGCAGCTGGACATCCAGGACATGCCAAAACTCTAGAACTGGTTTCCCGAAACTATTGGTGGCCACAGATTGCAAAGTATGTCAATGATTTTGTGGACAGATGCAATAGATGTAAATCAATGAAAACATATCCTGCAAAACCACACAGTCCTTTGAAACCAAACGAGATACCAGAAGGACCCTGGCAAACAATCACTTGCGATTTGATCATAGATCTGCCAACAAGTGAAGGATTTGATAGCATTTTTGTTGTCGTAGATTGATATACAAAACAAACACATCTTATTCCCACCACCAAAGATGTTGATGCAGAAGGAATAGCTAAGATCTTTCTAAATCACATCTGGAAACATCACGGAACACCAAAACAAGTAATATTGGATAGAGGGACCCAATTCACATCTAAGTTCATGGGACAAGTATCAAAACGCATAGGAATCAAGTGGTCTATGTCCACAGTGTATCATCCCAGAACTGATGGTCAAACAGAATGGATTAATCAGGAAGTTGAACAATATCTTCAACTCTTCACTTCCTACAGACAAAACGATTGGGTAGACTGGCTCCCTATAGCAGAATTTGCCCACAACAACTCCATCACAGTCACTGGCCACAGTCCTTTCAAAGTCCTTTATGGATATAACCCCAAATTCACAGTATCTCCTAACTCCATATCCAACATTCCTGCTGCCGATGAACGAATGAATGAGATGAAAGAAGCTCGAGAAGATGCAGAAAGTATGCTAAGGATGGCAAATGAGCGGATGAAGCGTTATTACAACAAGAATGTTAAAGACGCTGAAGGCACGAAGACTGACTGCGGCGTGCGCAATCAATCTCTGGATGTGAGATCAACAACACTGCTGGTGAGACAGAATGTCAGGTCTCGCTGTGCCTAGGCCGCTATGCCTGAGACAGACGTGTTCGACCCTAAAGGGGACTGCTACCACACACAGAACCAGAAATAAGAGATAACTCAAGTAGACAGGGGGCACATACAAGGATATGGAGAGGTGCAAAGCACGCGATGAGAAATGTGCAGTAAGCAGGGGAAGCATGGGAAGGCGTGCGCCTATAGTGCGCATGGGTGCGTGAAGGCACGCAAGTGATGTGGGAGGTAGGGAGTGGTGTAGGGATTCATAATGAGCGTGAAGTGACGTGAGTGAAAGCGAGAGCAAAGGCAGAGCAGACAAAAGCAAGGCTTGATTAGGCGATCTAATCTAAGCCAAAACGTGATAACCACAGGGCGTGCGCCCTAATGGTGACTACTACTCTAAAGTAAAACCCAAATGCTAGGGAAGTACAGTAAAGGGGAGTAATGGGGAATAGTAGCGCTACCATCAGGCTTTATACTAAGTAAGATCTCATCGGATGCGGAAGGGATAGGGAGAACATGTGCAATAGTATGTAATGACATGTAATAGCGCTGCAGTCCTTGTTACACTTGTGCAGCATGGAATATGACGTACCAAAGGGGTGTTCGGACATGGATCGGCCCTCCTGAATGATAGGCGATAGTGCACGGGAATGCGTGCTAAGCGCAGGCATGGGAAAGCATGCACCTTTGGCGCGCTATACAGGGAAGTGCCATATAACTCCATAGTGCAAATGATCAATGGACAGCTTGTGTAAATATGCCCTTTCCACGCCTACAGAATTATGATTTCTTACAATGCACCACAATTCAAAGAAGGCAACTCAGTTTGGTTAGAAGCAAAAAATATTCATCAGAAAAGACCAAACAAGAAACTTTCAGATCAACAATTGGGACCTTTCACTCTTCAGTTCAAACCTCTTGTGTATTTATTAAGGTCGTACTCAAATGGGTTCGAATCCGAAGGGCTTCGGCCTCAGCTCATACACTGTGCCCCTTTCCCGAGTATAGCCCCATATTTCAGAACACTATACTTATCGTATCTGAAGGTCCGGATGACTATCGTATGATATCCGGTTATAGGGACAAGTATCGTATTCCTATCTGAAGATGAGGATTAGTATCGTATACTTATCCGAAGGTAAGGAATAGTATTGTATTCCTATCCGAAGATAAGGATTAGTATCATATACTTATCCGAAGGTAAGGAATAGTATTGTATTCCTATCTGAAGATAAGGATTAGTATCATATACTTATCCGAAGGTAAGGAATAGTATTGTATTCCTATCTGAAGGTACGTCCAGATATCAGACGGAAGTATAAAGGCTAGTCTAGACAAGTCTAAGACTAGAAACTAACAAAGTGTAGACTATCTGAAGATAGAGGCGGATGTGTTAGACTATCGGATACAATCCTTAAGTCTCGGAGGGTGACAAGAGTTGGTAAGACTCGAGTCTGGATAGCAGAATGAGAACAATCTAAGATGATATTCAAACTGGGGTGCTATAGGACATATACAAGAGTTTATATATGATAGAACTAAGCGAAAGGCTATGCACAAAGTATCGCAATGTATAAGCAACGCTTATTACAAGTCAAACATAGGCTGGAAGTTAATCACAGGTTAACGGATCAGTAAACATAGCTGGAAGTAAGCATAACCGATATACCGGAAGGGAAGATATACTAAATGGAGGAAATAAGATAGGTAACACTCTTTTCCAACACCTCTTACATAATCATGACCCTAACCCTAAACGCAGCCAAACCTTCGACGTGAAAATTTTCAAGAGTTGAGATTGCTGCAAGAAGGATTAGTGACAAGTGACGAGTAATTAGTACATGCAATAACACTGTATTCTGGCACATTAAGCCTTTCTAAGTGTCTCCTTAACCTCAAGAATCATGGAGGGAGGTAAAGTGTGATGTCCATGGTATTGATGGTTAGCCCAAGCAGCTTCACCACCAATTCGGAGAATGTGAGAAGTGCTGCTTCATCATTTACATCTTCCCCTTCTTCCACACTGAACCCTATATCATCCTTGGAATCACTACAGCTTGAGTCCTCCTCAGAGTCAGAGATATCTTCAATTGTGGTTTTGTGGGACCTGGAAAGTGCAGACTAAATATTCCTGAGACAAGCCTTATTAGCTTTAGATGTTGCACCCATTGCGAGATGCTTTTTGTGGGTAATATCACTGATTTTTGCTGCCTTCTCCTCCTCATCCTGCCCAGGCACACATCACGTGATGTATTATATAAGCGGCCAAATGTTGGTGAGTCGAGAACTTCAAAATTATTCCCTGGCATCTCATGGCCTTGTAAACCACTTTCTGACTTAATAGAACAAAAAAAAATTGGACAATGAAAATCTCATTTAGTTTTGAACATTTTTTATTACTGCTTCCTGGCAGTTCAAACTATACTGCTGTTAAATATTTCCTAGGATCCAATAACATCAGAAACAAATATATGTGCCCATAATTTGAGCAACAGCAAGGCTCTCAATTTGCTGATGTAAGCAGTGCTGGATAAGAGTGACGCCTATCTTAAGCAGTGTTTAACGTTATATGAACAGGATATGAATGAAGAAGCTTATCATAACAGATCCGGTATGGATCTGTGGATCGGATCTGATCAGATCTGGTATCCAGAACTTCGGATGAGAAGCGCGAATGTATGGGATATGACAGTATTCATCATTGAATTGACCCAAGGCGTACTTGCTCTTCCTCTTGTGATATCTTGTGTTTAAGTCCTAGTCTCTGCCCATAGCATTTATTCATTTAGTGGGTTGTGACAGAGCACAAGTGTAGACCTGCTCTATAACACTTTACTGAGAGAATCTGATAGCGTGGGAATAGCACAGGATATGGTGTGGGAATATGGATAGCGCTGTGGGAAGTGTGCGCATGGTGTGGGAAAGTGCGGACTAAGCATCGGACAAGGATTATAGCTAAAACAAGTGAGGGCTGACAATAGGCAGGTAGTGAATGGTATCAGAAGTTCAGCTATTGAGACCTATATGAAAATAAGGTTCTACGCACCCAGTGGGAACTATATTGTCACAACCCATGGAGACTTTGAATACTGACTGTCCCCAGTCAGGAGTAGTGGAGGTGGGTATCATGTGTTAAAGACCATGCACACAGGTGCATACAATCTCTTGGAGGGGTGAGTATGACTGACTCAGAAGGGCTTTGGCCTCAGCTCATACGCTGTGGCCCTCACCTGAGTACAGTGCCCTTAATTTCAGATAAAGTCCAATAAGGTCCTAATGAAGTCCGGAGGACTTTGGAGGCAGACAAATCTGGTGGAGCGTCCGAAGGACTTCCAGATGAGCATGGGAACCATCCAGATGAGTGTGGGAAACTTCCAGATGAGTGTGGGAAACTTCCAGATGAGTGTGGGAAACTTCCAGATGAGTGTGGGAAACTTCCAGATGAGTATTGGAAACTCGGATGGTGTTCCATCCACTTGATAGGAAGTGGAATAACTGCGCGTATCAATCCTTAGTGAAGACATAGGGTGGAGATACTGCAAAGGACACAGTCCAAGGCAGGAATAATGGTCTGGAGTTCCAGATAGGGGTTCTGGAGTGGACGTGGACAGATATAGACTACCCTTAGGTAGAGATGATAAGGATTGGAAAGAGTGTGAGTATCGGAAAGGCAAGACTTTGACCTAAGGATACAATCCATTAGGCCTAAGATAGGATCCGGAAATGGATAAAGTCCAGAAATGCAGAAGAGCAGAGCTCTGGCCTAGGGAATCAATCCCTAGGCCCAAAGGATAGAGAAGGTGTCATATCCCATACATTCGCGCTTCTCATCCAAAGTTCCGGATGTCAGATCCGATCAGATCCGATCCACAGATCCGTACCGGATCCGTCGCGATAAGCTTCTTCATTCATATCCTGTTCATATAATGTTAAACACTGCTTATTTCCTCCATTTAGTATATCCTCCTTTCCGGTATATCGGTTATGCTTTCTTCCGGCTATGTTTTACTGATCCGTTCACTTGTGATTAACTTCCGGCTTATGTTTGACTTCTAATAAGCGTTGCTTATACATTGCGATACTTTGTGCATAGCCTCTCGCGTAGTTCTATCATATATAAACTCTTGTATATGTCCTATAGCACCCCAGTTCGAATATCATCTTAGATTGTCCTCATTCTGTAATCCGGACTCGAGTCTTAACAACTCTTGTCACCCTCCGAGACTTAAGGATTGTATCCGATAGTCTATACGCATCCACCTCTATCTACAAATAGTCAATACTCTGTTAGTTTCTAGTCCTAGACTTGTCTAGACTAGCCCTTATACTTCCGTCCGATATCCGGATGCCATCCGGATAAGTATACGATACTATTCCTTATCTTCGGATAGGAATACGATGCTAATCCTTACATCCAGATAGGTATACAATACTATTCCTTGTCTCCAGATAGGAATACGTTACTTGTCTCTATACCCAGATATCATATGATAGTCGTCTGGACCTTCGGATACGCTACTATAGCCATCCGGATCTTCAGATACGATGTCTTAATAATCGAGGGTCTTAAATTAAAGCGTGTAAAAAAATGTAATGACACCACAATTACACTTGAATAAGACTTCTTGCCAGTCCTCGATTAACACGGTCTACGACTTTTCTAGTTTTCGTGGTAGATAACGTGTGAGTTCTTGGGAGGCTCGCTAAACCAATCAATTGATTAACTTAGCCGGAGCTTTTGTGTGTTTTAGTAAAACCTATAAACTTTGTCTAGGATAATCCGACTAGACAGAAAACGTGGACCAAAAGACTGGTTGGTCAGATAAATACAAACGTGTGAGAAGCGGGTCTCAATATGCGAATACGTGGACCAAAGACTGGTTGGTCAAATAACTGATGAAACTTTACCTAGGATAAACCGTCTAGGCAATATACGTGGACCAAAGACTGGTTGGTCAAATAACTACAAACGTGTGAGATGCTGGTCTCAATATACGTACACAATGACCAAAGCTGGTTGGCCAATTATCTCTGGAGATTCCTGCACAGTACTTCAAAGGGACTAACTTTGCAAGCAGCTATCTGTACAGTGAGAAACTTCAGGGGCTATATTCACTTTCTGAGAAAATATGTGCTTCTGAGAGATACTAAGTTTCTTATTTTTGGGGGAGAATGGGCTCTCCTTATATACATTTTGTGTGGGAATATTATGTAAGTAAAAGGATGGAGCTATGACATCAGAATGTGGAGCAGAATATTCCAGATTATTCCATGGGTGGAGTAATGACATCATTTATGACATCACTGTGGAGCAGAATATTCCAGATTATTCCATGGGTGGAGTAATGACATCATTTATGACATCAGTGTGGAGCAGAACTTTCCAGAACTTTCCCTGGAACATTCTAGAACTGATGACATCATCATGACTTCATCATGATATCATTTCTACCAACAAATACCTGCAGGAGTATCTGTGGAGTCTTATGACATCATTATGACATCATACCCTGTAGGTACAATTTTTGTGAAGTATCTGGTGGGTCAAAGCATCCTAATAGAAAAAGAAATAAAGGAAACACTAGAGAAAACAACACAGAACTAATAATACAATGAGAATAAAAGAAACCAAGAACTTTTGGATAGGTTTTTGTAAGGCTTTGAACTTTTCTCTATGGTTTTCTCTAGCCAAAGTGAATAAGCCAAAGGCAAGGCAATACCTTAACCTTCTTTTTAATCCTACTATCAACTAGGTCATTATGTGATTCCCATCTCACAAATGACATTTCTTCAAGACAGTACAGAAATATAAATAAATATGGGGAAACTGGAATTGTTTGACCAAGGCTTGAAGCCAAGGCATGGGTTGACTAGCCTGAAGGCTAAGCTATCAGACTTTGTCTTTTAGGGGGATACCTAGTAGTCATGTCCATGCATGATTCCTAAATCATGCAGGACATCCGCGGGGCAGTCAAATCACAACTGTCCTCAGTTGTGTCCACAATGATCACATTCCTGGTATCAGTTTTATTTTCTTTTCATCCAGGCACCTGGAGTGGTTTAGGAAGGGTTGTTATCAAGTGCCACTTTCTTTTGTTTGTTACTTTCCATGATCATATCCTCTTATCTTCTGATAAGGCACAGGTGCACAGTGCTTTTATTTTTTAGACAGTTATCTTGTTCATGAAGTCATATATCCATATGATCCATGTCGAAAGATTATGGGTGGGAGGGATGGGTTAGATTAATCACTTCCTGTGACTAACTCTTCTTCACTTGATACATGGGCACTTGATAATGATAGTGTTTCATCTTCCTCTTCAAGGGGATCTGCTAATGATGGTAATAATGATAAATCCCTAGAGATATATGGTACGAGTCTAAATGCAGCTACACCACGTTTAGATAAGACACCATTCATTTCCCTTAGGACATAAGATCCTCCCTTGGTTTGTCTTTCTATGACAAAAGGGCCTAAATATCTGGGTTTTGTTTTGCGATTGAGTTCTTTCTCAATCCTAGTATTTCGTACAAGAACTAAGTCTCCCTTATGGAAACTTGTGCGATGCATTCGTAAACGAAACTTGTGTTCAAACTGAGCCTTTGATTTGAACCTAGCCTTCTTTAAGGTCTTTGCAGCATGGTCTAGGTCTTCCTGCCGCCTTTCAATCTGGCGGATACGTAGGGATAGGAAATCTGCTGGATCCATATTTGCATGAAATCCTTCTACCATGAATGTAGCTTCTGTCAAGTCAAATGGTAGAACGGGATGAACTCCATGTAATAAATAGAAGGGGGACCATCCAGTTACTCGACTGGTGGTTATATTTTCTGCAAACAAGGCCTGCCTAACTTTTTCAGGCCATTTCGTAATATTCTTTCCACAACTTTTTACTATAGCTTCTCTGATGTTGAAATGCCCACGTTCAACAACTCCATTAGCTTGGGAATTGTATGGTGAAATCATAACATGGGGAATATCAACACGCATAAGGAGTTGATCAAATGCTCCTTTAACTTCAGGTCCATTGTCAGTCACAACTTGACCAATGGCTCCATATCTGCAGTACAAATCTTCCCAGAAAAACTTTGCCATGGCTTTGGCAGATGGGGATCGTAGTGCTCTTCCTTCAACATAACGAGATAAATCATCCCTTGCAAGTACAAGATTTTTGTGGCCTGCAGCTGAAGGCATCTTCATAATATCCACATAAACCTTTACAAAAATAGTTGCAGGGGTGGAAACAGTAATTGGAATATGCATTTTCTTGACACTTCTAACTTGGCATTCATGACAAGATTGCACGTGGTGCTTAACATCAGTGTACAAGTGAGGCCAATAGAAACGATAACGGATGGTCTCAAATGTTGCTTGTACACCCTTGTGTCCTAATTCCTCATGAGCATTGTGAAGAATTGCTACTCTCTTGTTAGCATCAAATACTACAAGTAGAGGGGGTCGTCCAACTATTCTTTTAAACATCTGGTCCCCTCGGACAAAATACTGTGTGGCCCGGTTAACAAATTTTCTACGCTGGGCTGTCCGTTCAAAGTAAGGGGCTTCAAAGGTACTGAGGAATTTAAAAATATCCCTCAAGTTCTTTTCTTGACTAGTTGTTGAGCCTAGGACTGATGGTAGGCTAGTTGGTTCATAGGAATATGTGGGGTTGTAATGGGATAGTGAATGTGGTCTGTAATGTTCCTGAGATATTCCTGTGAATAGAGCTATATCATCAAGCCAGGAATCTTCATCAGGTTCTATTTCTTCATCATCTGCTAAAGGTCTCCTGGAGAGTGCATCAGGACCTTTAAAACGTATAGCAGGAACATGAACTAAAGTGAAGTCGAATAGGAGTATTCCTTGAATCCAACGATTTATGGTTGCATTCGGTTGCAAATCAGGTTCATTAAGCATTCCCTTGATGTATTTTGCATCAACTTCCACAATAAGGGCCTGCACACCAATAATGTGAAGTCTGAAATGCCTAAGTGCTCGGTAGAGTCCATAGAGTTCTAGTTTTGGCTGGGAATACCTTGATTCTGTGTCTCCCATTGGTAATGAACCATAACGGGCTGGTCTTCTTTTTCCCTCATCATCTATCTGTGACAATATTATTCCCACCGCCACAAAACTAGAATCCACTGATAAAATAACAGGGTTGGCTGAAGTATAGTCTATACTTCGCATTGCTGGGGCAGAACATACTCTCTCTTTCAATCTTTCAAATGCTTCATCTTGTTCTTCTCCCCAAATAAATGGTTCATCTTTCTTCCAAAGTTTGGTAATAGGTTTTGCTAGCTCTGAAAAACCTAAAATCCAAATACGAACTGTTCCACAAAGGCCCATGAAGCCTCGTGCTTCTTTTACTGTGGTAGGAATAGGCCAATTGAGGATTTTTGACACCTTTTCTGTGTCAGGTAATCTTCCTTCTGGTGTACATCTTTGTCCAACTATTAGGACATCAGGCAAACATAACTGTATTTTTGTAGCAGAGAAAGTTGCTCCCACATCTTTTATACGGTGCATTACCCTATGCACATCAACAGCATGTTCCCAAATAAATCTTCTGATTCCAGGGTTTTCTTCTAACACTTCTGGATCACCTTCTTCATCAGGGTAGGTAGACTTAGGTCCTTTGACCGGTAAGTCATCAATAAAAACATTTGCCACATGGGGAATTTCATCTTGCAAAACAAAGCTGGTGCACTTCTGAAATTCTGCAGGGGCATTGGTATATCCCATAGGTAACGCAGTTAAACGAAGCATCCCTAGTGGAGTAAGGAATGCTGTCAAATCTCTACTGTCTGGGTGCATTTTACGTGCATCAAATCCCCAGAACAAATCGAATACGGTATAGCATTGCCGGCCTGCAAATGACTCTACAAAATCATCTACAATAGGAATAAGGCCTGCATCTCGAATAGAAATTTTGTTAAGTGGTTGAAGGTCATGAACAAGTCGGAGTTTGCCATTCTTTTTTAATACACAGAACCAGCGTGAACGATATGCTGATTGACTTGGCTCATAAACTCCTGCATTAATCTTTGTTCGTAATAAATCAATAACCTTTTCCCTAATACCTGGTGGAATTGGAATATTTTTGTATTCCCATGGAACATGTGGGATGGTTGGGATGATATATGGAGAAAAATATGATTCCTTGAGGGTGCCTCTATCAGTCTCCTCAAATGCTAGAGCATCTTGATTCAGGTGCATTATATGTTGGAACAATTTGGCCTCCTCGGGCCAAAGGAATGCAGTAGAGTTGATATTAAGACTATTCATACGCTCAATGGTGAGTCTACCATCAGGAATGAACTCAGGGGGATGTGGTGTCAAGGGAATCATAGTTTCCAAGGGATCATGGGGAAAACGTCTCAAGACACGAGCATCTTGAGGAAAAGTACCGGAAATGGGCTTGACCTTCTTGTCAACTCGTTTATACATAGTAAGAATCGGGTTGTAGGAAGGATCTGAGAGGGTAGATCCTCCATAGCTTAGATACACATCATCTTCATCAAAGTCCAAGAAATCATCATCAATTTCTAGTTCTGTACTTGGACTTTCCCAGTCAGAATCAACTGAGATATCGTCAAACAGTTCGTGGAAGCATGCTTGACGTTCTTCCATAGTGACATACTTCAAACAATATTCTTCAATTGTTTGATCATCACTCTCCAAGTCTTCAGGATAAACAAGTATAGGTTCATGGGTAGAATTCTCAGTTATATCATCACTGAGCATTGCTAGACAAATTAGACTATCACTTGATTCACCTAGGGACTCAGACTCAAAATAAGGATAACCATATGTAGCATTTCGAACTATGCTATCACATGCTACCATACTTGACTTTGGTAGGGCAAGGAAAAGGGGTGCTCGAGTTGTATGAACCCAGAGCTTTTGAGATAAAAATACATATTGGTAGAGACCAATAACACAAACATAATCAAACTCGAAACAAATAAAACAAGCGCCAAAAATAGAAACAGACATATCATAAAAATACACGGAGGCATAACACTGAAGAGAAACGAAAAATAGCCAAAAACACGAGAATCGAGACTTGAGACTAAAAATACACTGGGTGAGACATAGAACGAATTTTTTGTGGGTTAAGAATGATAAGAAACTCGAGAAACAAGCAAAAACATATCGGAAATATAAATACACAGAAATAAAATCAAACTCGAGACAATCATGCCTTCGGTGTCTAAGTGATGACGTCAGTGCGTTATCATCATAGACATGTGGAGGATTCACCTCGACACTAAGGCAGAAAGAATATGTGGGACCCAACTGGTCCCTTTTCATTGTCGTCGCTATCGGAGTCCTCGGAAATATCATCGTCATCGAAACACGCACACACACGAAGCTGTGACGCATTAGCAATGCTCGAGGAATGAAAAGGACGACATGCAACTAGGAAAAAATGGACTCGTCGAATTTCGAGTGCACGGTCTCGTGCACGAGCGAATTTAATCACTTTTCTCTCGTCTTGCTCATCGAGCACATGTTCTTCGACTAGGGAGTGCACAATGTCCGAATCGGGATAGGGCATCAGTAGGGCAGCTTCGATTGAAGATGCAAGTCCATGCTCTCCATGAAACTCGGCTACTGCAGCAAGACAATTCAAATAATCAGTTTCGTCGATAGTGAAGAATGGATTAATCGGGGGATGATCAGCTTTATAGAAGCTCGGTGGAACATAGGTACCAATGCGCTGATTGAGATCGCACGCGAGAACATCCGGACGCCGAAGTCCTTCAGTAAGCATGCGAGACGAAAGATTATTCTCGACTTTAGCAATGAGTGCTCGACTGTGAGCTCGATGATCGAGAAGGTCCTGGGCACGATCATCCCAATCTCGCTCGGACCTTGGTCCAGGGGAAGGGAATGGCTCAGTTACTTCTTCAACGAATCGATTCACTGCGAAAAAATCGGGGTCCCAATCAGTAGCGCAAAGATTATCTTGACATTCACAATAGCTCATATACTCCTTAACGACGTCGTCGATCGATAACGAATGTTCGTCGCGAATAGTGGGCAAGTCCGTCGCGAAATAGTCCAAAAGATACTGATGATTGTCGGGTACTGGAAGGACTGTAGTTGCACTAACATTGTTCTTATTAGCACAGCTAGGTATATAGGGTGGTGGTGGACTATCGCTATTTTGGTGTGTAGGGTCAGGACTATTTCGGCGAGGAACTGCTATAGTAGGTGACTCGAGAAAACGGACGCGTTCGACAGATGGTAGATGATATGGTCCGTGCGAGATAGTAGTAACGTGAATGACACGATGGGCATCGATCCATAATTCGTCGCTGGGCGGATCGGCCGTCGAACGAATGAACGACTCGTTATAAGGCTGGGGAAGGTAAGAGTCTAATAAGGATGTTGATGACGGTGAGACTGAGCGCCATCCATCAGCGCTGGGTGTCGGTGTAGATATAGGTGTAAGTAAGAAGGGGTTTTCATATGGTAAAGATCGAGCGCTGCTATCGAAAGTCGAAGGTGTTGAATATATAATGGGGGATGGGGATAAGACATTGATGGCAGTTAGGTCCTGGGTAGCCGGCGCAGACGTATCATTGCTGGGACTAAAGACATTAGTACCCAGCTTAAATATATCATAGCTAGGGGGATAGACTTGCCTAGCCGGCGCTGAGACACTAACACTAGGACTAGGACTAGCTGACGCGAGTATAGTAGCAACTGGTCTTGAGTTTTTAGTAGACGGCGCTGGAACAATAAGGCTAGGGTCAAAAATTGGGGCTACCGGTGCAAGGTTTTCATTTGGGATAGAAGCTGAGGGTGCCGGCGCAAAGAAACGTTGGCTGGGGTCAGAAACTAAGGGTGCCGGCGCAAGATTTTCATTGGGGATGGAAGCTGAGGGTGCCGGCGCAAAGAAACGTTGGCTGGGGTCAGAAACTAAGGGTGCCGGCGCAAGATTTTCGTTGTTGGGGCATAAATAGCCCCCAGGTGGTGTTAATGGGGCAGGTGACCTGGATAAGACATTGATGGCAGTTAGGATCTGAGCAGTCTGCTCCAGATCACTACCGCTACCATCCAGAGTCCCTGTGGAATGATCAGAGAGGAGCCGGTCAGCTCCCAAAGCAGGTGTAGACGCAGGAGTGGCGGGGGTGTACAGTACCTCGCGCGCCACTGGCAGTTGACTGGGGGTAGGTGATACTATGGTGCTAGGGTCTAGCACATGGTGCAGAGACGCGTTGTGCTCTAGCGCGTGGCGCAAAACTTCGGTTAGTTGATATTGAAAGAGGGAGGGGTCATACAACATACCTTCTCCCAGTGTACTCACTCCTTCTCCCACACTACCAGCGGTTCCTTCCAGTCCAGCATCATCCGGATAGGAAAGCTTGAGGGGGTCGCCAGTAGAGACAGGCTCTACCCATCCAGCTTCGGCAGTTGCCGGCTGGATGGGAGAGAAGCAGGGGGTCGGCAGGATTGAGTTGGATGAGGGAGAGGTAGCGCTAGGGCGCAGTTGCAGAGTCAATAATTCGTTGTGCGGCGAATTCAAACTCAGCCGGTAACTTCCGGCTGAGCCTAAAACAGCAGTAAGGGAGTCGGCCATGTTTGGCGCGCCAAACAACAGAATTTCCAAATTGGGTGCGGCAAGCGGCTGCAATATTTCTGAGGGAGAATTTGGGGGGTTATCTTTCATGCCCCGGTTCCTGGGTGTATTTATACCATATGGAGAGGGTATAAATTCAAATTCTTGGCCTAGATCTATGATATCACCCATGATATCATAGCTTTCTAGAATATTCTCGTTGTTTGAAGTATTTGTGTTACATAATCCAAAGAAATTGGCCAAAAATGGTAAATTTCGTTCTGAGTCGGAATTTCCCATAAATTCAGCCACACTAAGTGATGTTAAGTCTGAATCTTGCATTTCAGAGTCATTATCAATAGCCATTTCTTCACCAAAAATTAAATAACTGCTAGGGAATCTAGAACCAAACCAAGTGGATGGTTCAAAGACCCAATCAGGACTAATACCATCAGGGGTACATAACAATTCATGTGTAGCCTGAAGATTATGTGGATTTTTGAATACGAGCCATGTTCCATCTTGACGTTCATCAATACTAACAAAATTTCCACGTTGCCAAGGTCGTCCTAATAGTAAATTGAATGGTACATGGTCACCAACATAAAGATTAGCTTTGGTTTGGACTGCTCCACAAGTGAGTGGAACATTCTCAACTAATCCTCGTAGCTTTTCTTCACCTCCATTGGCATCATTCATAGAGATGCTTCTTCCTACATCAATGGGGCGATTAATTTGTGCTTTCCAAACTTGTCTGCTCACTATGTTGAGCTGACTTCCAGTGTCAATTATGGCATTGATTGGTTCACCATCACAATACATTGTCATCCTAATCAATAAGCCACGGGTCTTGCTCCAAATCGAGTGAGCTTGGGCTTTTTCCATAACAACTGGCTTGGGCTTAATAACATTGGCTAAAATTCCTGACAATTCACGGGATGTTCCAAGAATTTCACCAACTTCCAAAGAGACTGGAGTCCTAAGGACTGACTCCAAAACTTTCTCTGGTTTGGCACGTACTGCCAAATCTGAAATACGATGTCGTACAACTTTTTGGTTAACTTTTGTATTTTCTTTATCACCAGGCTCTGCTTTCTGCTTTTCTTCCTTAACAATAGTTTGCTTAGGAGAAGAGATGTCTTCCATAATGATATCATCATCATTTTCATCATAGCCTGAGACAATTCGAGGTTTATTCCTATCCTCGTTTCCTTTGCCACTCTTAGCTAGTGGTTTAGGCTTTTCCTTAAACTCAGATTCTTTCTTTGATACAGGAGTTGATTTGGATCGCGGGGCAGTCATAGGTTTATTCCCTATCTCATTTTCCTTTCCCTTTGATCCAGTTTCCTGTTCACGATAATTTTTCCTAACAGGAGGATAGACTCCATCAAAGCGTTCTCGTCTAGCTTTGACACCAGTCTTTATAGTCCTCTCTGCTGGATACACATAGTAGTCTTCTTCATCACTTTCTTCGCCATATGCAGGGATCATAAACGCTTCATTGTCGCTATCACTTTCTTCATCTTCCTCATCACTAGAAATGTCTTCAATTCTAGTTTTCTTACTTCCTACCACATTGCTGGTCAAAATTTCCTGATTTTCCTTATCAGGTCTGATGGCCACAAAATGTGATACAGGAGGTTGCTCTTCCCTTTTTAATGCTTCAATGATAGTTTCCTCCGGCATACGTCTGACTGCAATCCCATTAGGGTGTTGAACTTGATTACGTTCATTTCTCTTGATCCTTCCTTCAGCTTCTAGCTTAGCAAGGTGAGGACAAAAGGGGAGAGTATGACCTTTCTCTCCACATCCGTAACAAATCCTATTCTGATATAATGTTCCTGGTGCTTGATAAAATCTAGAACCAGGTTGTGCTGAGGTTCGCCTCTGGGTAAATCCTCTTCCAGCACCATTACTAGGATTAACATTCAATCTGGGAGCCATAGAGTCAGGAGATACTCCTGCACCAGCTCTAGGAGGTGGTGGGGAAATAATCTGCATAACTCTTGGGTCCAACTTTGTAACACGATAATACAAAAGTGGATATTGGGGATCCTCAAGTGACATAGCATTGAGCTGCTTGATCAGATCCTCAATCTCATCACGTGGTTCCATGCTTGTAGCTTCCTTGCTACCCTTGGCTTTTCTGGAAGAATCAATAGGTGTTGCTGTACCAGAATGCTTGTCTTTATGCCTAGGAGTATCCTTACCAACAGATCGTTTCTTCGAACCTTTCTTGGTAGATTTTCGAGGCTTAATCTCTGGCTCATCATCTGAATCAGATGACTCCTCACTAGAAGCCATGGCTGAATCAGTTGAGTCAGAGTCCTCAGTGTCCGAAGATGAGAGATCAGTCTCTTCCTCGGAGATAAGTAAATCTGAATCGAAACGGTCCCTGTGAAGTAACTTTTCTGCAGCTGAGATAACCTTGTCCACTGCAAATGCCTTGGACAAATCCTTGTCAGGATCCTTCGCCATTAGACGACTCTCAATCTTAGCACGCAAAGTCTTATAAATTCCTTTCCAAAAATAGCCTGCATACTCATCTTTTGTAATCTTTTTGGCAGTTTGGAGCCAACCTGCAATCCTAATAAATCCTCGAACATATTTCTTCCATGCTGCTAGAGTAGGAATACGCTGTCCTCTCATAGCCTTAACATAGGAGAGTAAATCCTTTCTTTTATAACGCTTTGTGTCCAAATCTGCGTCATAATATTTTAGAATGTCTGCCTTCAGGGCATTCCATTCCAATTTTTCATATGAGTCCAAACCTTCAATGAACTCAGTGACATGACGTGAAGTATACTGTGTAATATTTTCACATCTGTCCTTGTCAGCGGTGACTTGGTGATAGTCACATAACTTTTCATAATGCTTGATAAACTTTTTGACTTCTGTAAAGTCTCCTTTAAACTTCTTGGGGGCTGCCTTGCTCCCAGGGATAGGCATAGTAAGGATAGATAATCCCATACTGTGTAGGGTAGATGGTGACATAGTAGATGATGGGTTGGATACTTGTGTAATCGTCGTGGACGAAATAATTGCTTGACGTGGTCAAGACCTAAATGATTTCTGGGATACGTTGGGTACTACTCTTGATATGAGTAGGTTTGTAAAACAAAAAGAAGCCTCCCTCGCGGTGGGCTCCAGTGATGTCTTAATAATCGAGGGTCTTAAATTAAAGCGTGTAAAAAAATGTAATGACACCACAATTACACTTGAATAAGACTTCTTGCCAGTCCTCGATTAACACGGTCTACGACTTTTCTAGTTTTCGTGGTAGATAACGTGTGAGTTCTTGGGAGGCTCGCTAAACCAATCAATTGATTAACTTAGCCGGAGCTTTTGTGTGTTTTAGTAAAACCTATAAACTTTGTCTAGGATAATCCGACTAGACAGAAAACGTGGACCAAAAGACTGGTTGGTCAGATAAATACAAACGTGTGAGAAGCGGGTCTCAATATGCGAATACGTGGACCAAAGACTGGTTGGTCAAATAACTGATGAAACTTTACCTAGGATAAACCGTCTAGGCAATATACGTGGACCAAAGACTGGTTGGTCAAATAACTACAAACGTGTGAGATGCTGGTCTCAATATACGTACACAATGACCAAAGCTGGTTGGCCAATTATCTCTGGAGATTCCTGCACAGTACTTCAAAGGGACTAACTTTGCAAGCAGCTATCTGTACAGTGAGAAACTTCAGGGGCTATATTCACTTTCTGAGAAAATATGTGCTTCTGAGAGATACTAAGTTTCTTATTTTTGGGGGAGAATGGGCTCTCCTTATATACATTTTGTGTGGGAATATTATGTAAGTAAAAGGATGGAGCTATGACATCAGAATGTGGAGCAGAATATTCCAGATTATTCCATGGGTGGAGTAATGACATCATTTATGACATCACTGTGGAGCAGAATATTCCAGATTATTCCATGGGTGGAGTAATGACATCATTTATGACATCAGTGTGGAGCAGAACTTTCCAGAACTTTCCCTGGAACATTCTAGAACTGATGACATCATCATGACTTCATCATGATATCATTTCTACCAACAAATACCTGCAGGAGTATCTGTGGAGTCTTATGACATCATTATGACATCATACCCTGTAGGTACAATTTTTGTGAAGTATCTGGTGGGTCAAAGCATCCTAATAGAAAAAGAAATAAAGGAAACACTAGAGAAAACAACACAGAACTAATAATACAATGAGAATAAAAGAAACCAAGAACTTTTGGATAGGTTTTTGTAAGGCTTTGAACTTTTCTCTATGGTTTTCTCTAGCCAAAGTGAATAAGCCAAAGGCAAGGCAATACCTTAACCTTCTTTTTAATCCTACTATCAACTAGGTCATTATGTGATTCCCATCTCACAAATGACATTTCTTCAAGACAGTACAGAAATATAAATAAATATGGGGAAACTGGAATTGTTTGACCAAGGCTTGAAGCCAAGGCATGGGTTGACTAGCCTGAAGGCTAAGCTATCAGACTTTGTCTTTTAGGGGGATACCTAGTAGTCATGTCCATGCATGATTCCTAAATCATGCAGGACAACGATACGTATAGTATTCTGAAATAAGGGGCTATACTCAGGAAAGGGGCACAGCGTACGAGCTGAGGCCGAAGCCCTTCGGATCCGATACCCCTTGAGTACGACCTTAACAGAAGGGATCCTTACAACACTAAGGTGCGAGGACAATAATGCTGCAAGACAATAATATTTGAACTGAGGGTCTATCGAGATTTACAAGAGTTTATATACTGTAGGTAGCTAACGGAATAATCAGAGGCAGTGTCTGAGGCTATGTACATTAGTGCAGTCAAAGGATAACAGATCAGTAAGCATAACGGATAGGTAAACAACTGAGTACCAGTAATAGACAAGTAGTGAAGATATTGGGTAAGTATAGAACCGGTTATCTGAAAGGTAGAGAATACCGAATAAAGGAATAGGCTGTGTTAACGTTATATGGACAGGTAATGAATTAGAAAGCTTATCGTATCGGATCCAGAGCAGATAGGCATGTTGGATCGGATGGATGAGTGGTAGTTGGACAAGTGCGATAGTGGATGAGACTGGAAATGGTTATGGATGAAGTCTAGGAATCTAATCTAAGGATTAGTCCATAAATCTAACTATAGGATAGGTCTGGAATCCGGGATATGACATCATGTTTTTGTGCTATTGGAGGGGGTGCAGTGAGTCCGATGATTCTGAGAGCACAGGAAAGCGCTAAAGCACGGGTTTGTGGGTTCAGGTAGTGCACATATATGTGTCTGCTGCATGGGAACATTTTCGGGTGATAGGGTAATCCTTGGGTAAGAGGCAGAAGTGCAAAGGACAAAGGTTTGGGTAGGGTTTGGTGAGTCTGAATTTGCAAGTGAGTCTGCCAAGGTTGTGAAGTGCAGGGAAAATGTTTAGTGCAGGTACAGATAGTGCATTGGGTGAGCTGCACATAGCGTGGGAACAAGTGTGTGTCAGAAGCAGGTTAAGTGCAGGAAAAAGCACTATAAAAGTGGGCCAAGTGCTATTGCACAGACTGCAACAAATATCCAAGTCCAGGTTAAATCCAGATTGTAGTGTGAGGGTAAGTGCCCTAATGTGATCCAATTCATGTCCAATCTACCCTCATCAGGTATGCTAGATGAAAATGCTAAGGCAAAGAAAGAGGTAAGAAAAATGCAAGGAAAACACGAAAAATGTGCTGCAAGCTATGTGGACTTCAATCCAACTTGGTTTCTTCAGTTTTCTTTCTTCTGCTATACATCTAATGTGCTATTGCACTCCTATGCACGCCCAATGCGTGGGAAAATGCGTGGGTTCTAAGGTAACAAGGTGCATGGTGCTGCATCATGCATTAGAAGGTGAAACAACTATTGTAAGGGTGGTGCAAGCATGCAAGCCTATAACCTTTTGAATATTCTTTCTTCCTGGTGTAAATTCCTATAGCGCAGGTATCTGCGGGTGTCTGAGTGTCATCCGACCTATATGCAATATGTTCTGTAGCACAATCAAAAGAAAGTCGCTGGTCTAAGCCCAGGGTAAAAGAATACTATCCTATAGAGACAAAAAACACATTATTAGAAGTAAGGGGGTAAAAAAGCGGTATAAAGTGGGTTATCTGTGGGGTAAAATATGTCCAGTCAGGTTGAAGGAAGGGGTATATGTTAGTGCAGCACATCAGTGCTATTTTGCAGGTCGCAACTTTTCTTCCTACAATGAAATCCGCATGCTCTGCTCTCATACAAGCAAAGCGCAATGCAAGCATGTGAGGGTCAGGAATATTGGAATGACTCTTGAATAGCACAATGTAAGCAAAGCGCAGGAGCACTCATATTATCTAGCCAGCATTAGCAGAGGTCTAATATTTACCTACTAGGTTCAGAGTAACCTGACAATATATATATACTTCCTCACTATCAGAAGAGACCAAACAAAGAAGGTGATTCATCACTCTTTGACCACCCACGAACAGCACGTTATCAACCGAGAAGTAGAAAATATGTTGACTGTGAACTTGAGGCAGCTGGCACCTGTAGTCTTATCGAGTACAATTGTGATAGTCATTGTATTCTGAGCAACCTATAAGACCCTCAAGTAAGAAGACAGCGCATCACATGCCTCACGCCTTGCCCTTACCTTTGTGCATTTGCCTGTCCTTTGTCCTTGCTGATTTACTGGTGAGTCATCTCATTTATATGAAAGCACTTACTTTGGATCTGCTGTCTTACTACTTAAGGGTCTTATGTATGATGCACATATAATAACAACACAATTATATGGGATAAGACTTCTTGCCAGTCCTTAAGTACACGGTCTACGACTTTTCTACTTCATGGTAGATAATGTGTGAGTTCTTGGGAGGGTTTACTTAATTGTCCCCTTCATGTCTATCTCTTAGTAGGTATGCTTTGAGGTTTTTGTTAGATGAGTTAGGTATATTTCACCCTAAGATAGATTGCCTCAGTTGATAGTGGTTGGTTAGTCACATGTCTCCCTTCCTTTGAGAGAGAAGCTTCTTAGATATGTATCACTTAGTTAGCAGATTAGATTGTTATATAGTCAACCCCTGTAAGGTAGTATATAACTCAGAGTTAGATATGTTCACTTAAGCTTACTTCTAGGCACTTATTTTGCCTGCACTTTAGCTCTTAGATACTCTCACTCGTTTTGAGAGGTGACAATTGTAAAGTGGGAAGTTATTATTCATGTGTGAAAAATGGGCTCCTTTTATACCTTTTTGGAGGCCATATTACTAAGCATGATCCATCACATGGATTTGTAAGAATGTGCTTACAAATCAGGCTCTTAGATGTGTTGAGTCAGCCTAATTACTACATGGATACTAAATAAAGTGTAGTCCTACAAAGCATGAATAAAAAGTGGCATGAGTCATCACATGGATTGGTAAGAATGTGCTTACAAACCAAGTCCTTAGGTGTGTTGAGTCATCCTTTTTAGTAAGTGGATTATTAATACAACTGTAAGTCTTACAAAGCATGACAAATCATGATCAAATCATGATGAGTCAACTTGAATTCCTTACAAACCAAGGTATTTCCCAGTCACATGACAGGCTTACAAATAATCCTGGTGGCTTCTGAGACAATCTGGTGACCAAATAAAATACAAATAAACACAAAGAAATACAATCTTAGGAAAGAAAATAAGATACAGGGGAAAATAGGGGTGATGAATGAAGAAAAAGAAACTAGCTAAAAAAATATAGGAAAAATGGTAGAGTAACTTGGTAATAGGAAAGTGTATAGTGCCTGAGAGCTTTCCTTATCACTCCTTATCACTCCTCTTAAGTATCTGTCATGGTATGAGTTGCATACCATGCATGACACTGCGTGCGCACCTACACATATAGTTACCTACATACTAATCACTAGTATTTGGGAGCATGTGCTATTCAGCTCAGTACCATGCACTTTCGTGCTTATAGATACAGTATATATAGACCTTACTGGACAGTAGTTCACATGCTTTGCACACTCCCCACTCCTTAGCTATAGTTTGATTTTGAGAACATTGAATATATTGCCAGTTTTATCACACACTTGCGCTCATGAAGACCTGCATGCTCAAGCCATATCACACACTGTGCCTTCCGTGTTCCCCATGCTTTTAACGCGCACACCTTAGAACACCCTCCCTCATTGCAAAGAGAGTCCCTTGCTCATATTCTGAGGTTCTCCCTCTCAGTAGCTGTCCTATGGGTCGAGTATATACCTCGCGCCTGTGTCATATCCCATATATTCGCGCTTCTCATCCGAAGTTCTGGATATCAGATCCGATCCACAGACCCGTACCGGATCTGTTACAATAAGCTTCTTCATTCATATCCTGTTCATATAACTGCTTATTTCCTCCTTTTAGTATATCTTCCCTTCCGGTATATCGGTTATGCTTACTTCCGGCTATGTTTACTGATCTGTTAACCTCTGATTAACTTCCGGCCTATGTTTGACTTGTAATAAGTGTTGCTTATACATTGCGATACTTTGTGCATAGCCTTTCGCTTAGTTCTATGATATAAAAACTCTTGTATATGTCCTGTAGCACCCCAGTTCGAATATCATCTTAAATTGTTCTCATTCTGCTATCCGGACTTGAGTCTTACCAACTCTTGTCACCCTCTGAGACTTAAGGATTGTATCCAATAGTCTAACACATCCACCTCTATCTTCGGATAGTCTACACTCTGTTAGTTTCTAGTCTTAGACTTGCCTAGACTAGCCTATATACTTCTGTCTGATATCTGGATGCACCTTCAGATAGGAATATGATACTTATCCTTACCTTTGGATAGGTAGACAATACTTGTCCCTATATCCGGATATCATACGATAGTCATCCAGACCTTCGGATACGCTACGATAGCCATCCAGATCTTCGGATACGATACCTATAGTATTCTGAAATACTGGGCTATACTCGGGAAAGGGGCACAGCGTACGAGCTGAGGCCGAAGCCCTTCGGATCCGAACCTATTTGAGTACGACCTTAACAGCCCGGGTCTTACTGCAGGGTTCTCTTCTATACTCATTTCCCCCTTTTCATCCCTGTAGCTGAGCCTCACCCTTCAGCAGTAAACCAATAGCATCCCAGAGACAAAGAAGCTTGACTAAGTTTGTTGGAAGGAGCTTCTTGTAAGGTGTATATAGCTTGAGACCACGTTGGTCTTCAAATGAAAACAAGTCATCAACATAGATATATAGAAAATGAATAAGGATCTTGAAGATGGTGATCCAGATAAAGTGAGACATAAAGGCATGATAAATGTGCTGCGATGCTCTGCCTCCAAAAATGTTTCTCTAGCCCACGTATCGATGTCCTTGGAAGCTCACTATTTGCTTTACTTGCCACAGAGGGTGCATAGGTATATGATGGTAAGCCTCCAACACATCAGCCTTCCAAAGATGGAGCTTAGCATGGGGGCGTTTATGCCTAAATATGCACAGACCATTGGCTAAGTCATGCACGTTGTCCAGTGTGACCCCAGCAATATCATCATGAGCAATCATCATGATCAGTAACCAGTCGATGCTTATTGGTACTGGGCTTAGGCACAGCATTAATTGGCATGCTATACATCCCAGGAAGCAGATCTGGGCCAAAAGCCTGAGAATAATGCCCAACCTCAACCTCCCTTTCAATCTGCAAGTGCAGAAACTCTCTCTCCGCTTCAGTTTTGGGAGGTCAATCTAAATTATCGTGAATAAGTGGACACTTTTCTGGATGAGTATTGGCAAAGGGCCAGAACCCTTCACAGAGACCAGTGCAAACTGAATGAACAAATGGCTGGTTTGGGTAATCCACAAGTAAAGCTTCGAAAACATCAACTTTGATGGGAATAGACACTTTAAACAAAGAAGGATGACGCTGAATAGTGTCCAAAGCTCCTTGATTCAGAAACTCGCAACCAGGAGGACATGGCATAGGAGCTGCAGTTTCGGTCCAAAGTGCAGTCCAGCTATATCCTGAGATTCCACCTTCCCAGACTCCCTTACACTTGAAACGCTGACCACAAGCAATATTCTCATTAAGTTCCACCTTTGCTAGGGCATTCCAATTTCTGATGAGGTCCTTGGCAGCCTCTCCTATCACAGCAATGGGCAAACCTACACTCTCCCTCCACCTTTTGACAGGTGCCACTATTCCATTTATGACAGGGATCACTCCTTCCTCCATTTCCATCTTTCCTTTTGATCTTCCCCTGGAACTAGATGCAGATGCAGTGGAATTGGAACCAATGCCAAAGGAGGTGAGGAAGGTCATTCTGAGATGCTCAAACTGAGAATAATCAGTGAGGTGTAAGTTTCTTTGCATGGCCATTTGGTTTCGGACAGATCAGTCAAACTCAATGACTCTTGAGTGGAGTTGGGTTTCCATGGCATGAAAGAACCGACTGATATAGGTGTTGTACTGCATGAATTCATCACGCCTTTGGGGAAATACAAAGGCAATTGCCTCAATATACATGGAGAAGGCGATGTTATGGTCTGAGGAGGTCCTAATTCCAGCGGATGATTTTGAGACCTGTAAGGCAAGTTCAATCTCTTCATCAATAACATGGGTTTTCTTTGGGTCCAACTCAGTAGTATGGGCTGAATCAAGGACTTTGGCGAGGTCAACATATTTCCAGTGCATGATGTTGAGCCACTCGCTTGGAGGGAAAGGCGGGCATCCAGGCGTGGATAAGATGTCATTGACAACACTTTTTGTGTCTGAGGCAAAGTTCTTGAGTTGCTTATATGTCTCCCGGATATTCTGCGGTAAAGAGGCAAGTGCTGATGACCTTATTTTTGACCAGGGGAACTTGCTAAAGTCAACTGTCTTTGCTTGCTTTGATTGGGGCTCATCTTTGTCCTCTGAGACAGAGACATCCCTCAACTGCTTTTGACTAAATCCTGATGTTCCATTTTTTTTCAGACTCCCTATCCTCTCAATTAGTTTCCTCTTCTTCAAGATTCCCAGCTGCTCTATGTCCCCTCTCAGATGCTTGGACTTGAAGAGAGTTGATGTTGTCAAGAAGTCTGATGAAGGCTTCAAGGGCTTTGTTGATGTCTCTCCTGCTTTTAATTGCTGGTGATTTGAGTAAGAGTTCTCTGATATTAAGGATAGTGGAAGCTTTCCCATTTTGTTCAATGTGATATTGGTTAATGAGCTCATTACACTGCTTGATACAGTTGAGGTTGGTAAAACTCTCTGAGGATTGTTCCATCAAGGTAGCGGTTTGAGATGTTTCTCCATTTTCTAACATGAAGAAGAACTTCTGATGATAACAGAGTTATATATGTATATCTTAATAAAAGCCCAATTAGTGAAGTGATGGGAAAGGTTAGAAAGAGGGCAAACCAAATTCTACCTGAGTCACTCGCTAAGTAAACCTTTACTCCACCATAGGAGCAACCAACTTGAAACAGGGATAATCAAAACCCCAACACGTGAAAAAACATACTGGTCACGGCTACCAACGACCAGTACAGTTCACGCCCACGTGGAGTGGAAAGATATTTGAGTCAGACTCAAACAAGAGTGCACGTCGTTCGCGACAACGCTGGGAATCACGCGACCCATTAGCTTAGTGTAAATAAAAATTAAACCCAAGTAATTATGTAAACAGAATCACAAGTGTCGGGGACTGGCGCGGCCGAGCGCCGTTACGATTTAAAAAATAAAAGACATAGAACTGCTTGTTAACAATGCAGACCATTTGATTACAATAGACTAAAACAATTCATGGTGATTTGCATGTGCTAGCTCAAAAGCACGAACACTAGGTGACCACGGACTCGTGCGTACATCTAGTACCTCATTAGACGGGCTGTTCGCCGGTTTACCTTCACTGACCCAACATCGAGGGGCCACCGAACTCACTGTAACGAGCTGCTTCTTCAGCATCTTGCTTCCGCCGCTGGCGTCTAAGATGTTTCTTAAGACTATGCACCGTGGCCTGTTGCGAAGGATCCTGCTCCAACCGTAGGATATGTGTTGTGATACTGTAGGGTGAACGTCAGGAAGTCATATATACTACAAGGCGGTGCACATCACCTGCGAGGGTCAAGTGCTATGACGGGGCAATCATTCGCGTGGTGATACGGACCTCCGCAAATTGGGCATTGCGTGGTTGATAATTTATGCTTCTTAGAAGATGATGACTCTGCCACAGGCACAGGTGATGGCCTTCGTTTCGATGGCAGAGCGGGTGGCTCAGCGGTTCTGCTCTTCCTCTCACTCTCCCTGTCCTTATTTGTGATGGAAAGCTCCAATGTCGTCTGTCGCCCGGCGCCTGCAGGTCTGGAAAGTCGAGAAGATGATATTACGTAAGGTTTGGTGGACGAAGATTCGAGTGGGGCAACAGAAGAAGAGGTAGATGGCTTGGATGACGAGACTGTCTTCGGTTTCTGAACACCCAATGAATCATGAGCATGTTTCTTTTTTTGCTTGACATAAACCTGGTTGCTGTTGCCGTGTGCGACAAGATTGAGCGGCTGGCCAGCAAGAAGATGACCATGCCCCCTTTTAGCAAGCGTCTTCTCTATGGCATCAATAGCAGCTGCCTAAAGTAAGTATTAGTATCTTCATAAGACCATGTAAAGCGACGTCCATACCCTGACTTCCCATGGCTCATCCGACTCATGACTCATCAGTATTGCCCTGTACTCCACCAGATTGGTAGAGTCTTCAATCATGTAACAGATCCCCTTTCCATGGCGCGTGTTACAAAGACCACAAAGCAGATTATCCTCATCTTCTTTTACCGACGCCTGTTCTCGATACTTGGCTCTGACCTTGGCTTTCATTTTCACTTTGTCAGAGGTCGTTAAGAGTTCGTCAACCATGTCCACGTCCATTGAGCTAGTACCCGAATCGGTTGCTTGCGCGCCAGGCGTACCCGAATAAGCGTCAGAATCGCTGGATGCGTCTGACTTCGAAGGTCGATGTTTCTTCTTTTTCCTGCTCTTGTCAGGCGTGTCTTCCAGACCTTCAATGTGATCAAGGTTTTGCTGTGGAGACAGTGAGCCTTGCACATTAGCAGGTAGATGTAATCAGAATCACTTGAGGGAATATAGCAGCCGCTTTCCTGCGAGCGCCTCTGCCTGTGACTTCAGTCACCTGCTCCGCACCTTTCGCAGCGGCTATCCGCTCAAGTGCTAGGGCCCAAGAATCGCCCTGTTCCGTATCCGGAATATCTTCTTGAATTTCTTCCATGGTATCCTTGTCTGCCGCCCATACTTTTGCAAATGCAAAGGAGAGCCCAGCCTCCTTGGTGGCTGCCTGTTGATCACCCTCTACTTCAGTTCTTTCGATGAGTTTCTCAACGTCATTATCGACATCTGAGAACGAAATTTGAGCCCAGCATTCGTCCGAAGGCGGCAATGATGTACGCACAAGCTATGTCCTTCGAAGATTGATCTTCTTCTTCAAACAAGGCTTTAGCTCCATAGGTGAGAATTGACTGAAGATCTTCGCCAGCGCCGTCGTCGTCATCCATCTTCTGAACAATTAAATGGTCGAGAACGAGCTTCTTCTTTCCCATTGACATGATCCGTTCTAGAATGCTCTGTAAGTGCCAACAGACAAAAAGTCGCTTGGGGATTCATGCCTTCAGCCGAATCTTTGACCATGAACTTGAACACCAAGCACGTCTTCGTCTGCCCATACCGGTGAGAGCGAGCTATGGCCTGAAATATGTCACTACAAAGGTTAAAAGCCTAATGTGAATCATGCCGTACTTGCAAGTCCTAAAATGCCAGATCTGAGTTTAGGGTAGCCAACATGAATAGATCAGGTCATACACACCTGGTGAGGGTTGAAATCAGGATCGAATATGATGACCGTATCTGCGGTATACAAGTTGATTCCGACGCCGCCCGCTCGAGTACTGAGCATGTAGATGAAAACATCCGAGTTAGGTTTGTTAAACTCGTCCATGCCCTTTTGGCGATCGGCTTGTTTGGTGTTTCCGTCCTAGAAAAGGTCAAAACACCATTTGCATTCAACACGGGCGTGGATAATTACTAGGCGCAAGTACTTGTAGCCTTCACCTCTAATGAAGTCCTCGATAATATCAAGTGCCATAACAAACTATGGAACATAGGTCATCAGGATAAACTACCGAAGTGTTCCACTCACCTGACTAAACAATAGTATACGATGACCTCTGGCCTTCAATTTGGGTAAAAGCATTTTCAAAAACCGCAATTTGGTGCTAGCACCTATCAGTCTCTCGTGAGCCTCTGCAGGGGTAAGGTTGCGAGGCTCTATGTCCTCAGAATTAAGATACGGATGTTGAAGGCATCTACATAGGGATGAGTGCCAAGTATCGACAGCTAGGCAGTAGTGAACTGACTTGCGAAGTTGCATCAACATATTATTCAAATTGGCCTTGCCGACCAGGGATTTTCCCGCTTTGGTAGTCGCAGTCTGGGTCAGACTTCGGAGAATGTCCAAATTTTGACCTACAGAACGACAGTCAACGTATGACAAGGTTAAGCCACAATGAACACGTACTAAGGATAGATTTATAGATTTCCTTCTGCAGAGGTGCCATGGAAAGGGGAACGATGACCTCGTTCTGGAAAATGTGAGAATGCAACCGAACTCACTGAGACAAACAAACCTTGGGGGGAAGTTGTAAAACCTCGCTCTTGATGCGCCGCAAGAAGTAAGGCTTGAGTCTGATATGCAGCTGCCGCACAAGCTCCTCATTCAATTCTTCATGCTCTTTTTCCAAGGCCTCAAGGTCGCTCCATTCTTCGGGATCAAGGAAGTTCATGAGGTTGAAGAGCTCGCGGATATTGTTGTTCAGGGGTGTCTGTGGTGAAGTTAACTGCTGATTGTCAGACAGCCACGGAGGTGGCTTACCCCAGTCATGATTACGCGATGAATCGTATGCAGCTCGTTAAGTTTTTTGAACAATAGACTATGATCACTCTTCACTGAAGCGGGGTCAGCAATGTTGTCTGTCACTGATACTGAGTAACTTACAACGTTGTCCTTCGTCCACAACAAGAACTTCCCAACGCGGAATGCTCTTAAACACCGAGTTGAAGTCCCTAGGGTTAGTTAGCGTTTCATAAGTGGTCACCAACACATGGTACTTGGGTTCCGGACCACCCTTTCGGGGGGAGGGATGGAACAACTCGTATTCAATGATCACGTCCCGAGCCTTCGCTTCCCCATAGAACGGCACTACTCGTAACTTTGGTGCCCAACGAGTAAATTCCCGAACCCAGTTTGTGATGGTGGAGTTGGGAACAACGACAAGAGCAGGAGCTCCTTGCCATTTATCGATGATAGTTCCGAGGAAAGTGACGATTTGAACTGTCTTACCCTGTGTAAAGTTAGACATGAGTAAGGAGGAATGATGTTTACTGATAGGCGTACCAGGCCCATCTCATCGGCAAGGATACAAGGCTGCAAGTTCCACCAATTGTCACAAAGCCAGTCAAAGCCATCCATCTGGAAGATTGTTACCATGTCAGCTGGGTTGAGAATGCTAGAGAGCAAACCTGGAATGGCATGAGTTGGAGTTGACTGTTCTGACCAAGCTTAGGTTGACGTTTCTGACGAAGGGCGTGCTGCGCATATCCATCCTTCACCCTACTCTCCAGCTTCTTGACGTCCTTGTCCGATTTTCGAACAAAAACATTCTGCGAGTCTATAAAGCGTTGGAAAGCTGCCTCGAATGCTAAGTAACCAGGTTCGCCAGAACGAGGAGGAGAATCCCAAGTTGCTATTTCACCAATTGAGTTACACAGCGACAAGCGAGAAGAAATATCCACCTTCATTATAGCCCAGATCATCCCATTTGATAAATGCCCATGCGACATACTTGATGTCCTTGATGTCCAGCTCCGATTTACCAACAGTGCGCAAGAAATCGTCGACATTCTCCATACAGTCATCACTAGGTTGTTCACCTTTCATTTGCGTTTTCACTAGTTGATCCTGGAGCTCCAGAGGCAATTCCAATTCCTCATCGCTCTCCGCGACCGAGTTCCTCTTACCATTCTTTCTACGCCCCGACCGGTTGACTGTCCAGAAGAGTACGTCCAGTACACGATCCGTGGTTTTCCATGCAGGGGGGATATAACGCTCTGCATCTGGCAAAGGACTTAGAGATGATACCGACTTGGGCTTGGCCTCGACTTCAGGAGTCTGACTGACATTGACCTCGAATGACACCGGCCGACCTGGGATCTCCTTCGCGGAAGAATCGACTTGCATGGCGTTTTGTTCAGCAGCAGGGTTGTCCAACAATTCTACTTTGGGCCCAGTCGCAATGAAGTTTTTAAGCTTCGTATATGTTGTAGATGCCAACCACATATGTGGAACCCATTGGGTGCGTCGATAACTTCGTTCGTTCCATTTTATGAGATACTCCCGAGGTAGCATGCTCTTCGGATCTGGAGAATTTGTGGACGAGTATTGCGGTTCAACGGCGTTTGCAGGATATGGACGCCATGCAAGAATTTTGTCTACTGTGTACTCATACGAGAAGCAATCCGCGCAACGCCATCCGGTCTCGAGTTGATAGAAGGATGCGAGTTTGGTGTCGTCAACAGAAGCATGGTCGTCAGGTTCAAAGCTATCTGGGGTAGGAAGATGACGATAATGGGCGAGACGCTTGCAGGTGAAGCATCGGTAGACAAGCTCTCTTACAGGGCTCGGTACACTGTCGGCGGCATGCGAAGAATTCTGCGCAGCGTCAATCATCTCAACATCCTGAGTAAGCCCTGCGGGTTTGGATTCCGAAACCGCAGCTGGTGCGGCAGACTGTCTCGTAATGGAGGAATCAACTTCTAGAGCAATCTCCTTGCAGCCCATACAAATTCCGCCCTTCATGCAGTTGGCACATATGAACTCCGTGGTCTGCATAATGCCGAGCTCCTTGCGATCTGGAAGCTCGGAGTCTGGAGGCTCGTGACCATCGTAACCGTCTGGCTGTTGACTCTTCCATTCCTCTTTATCACGCGCACGCGCTGCACGGGTGATCTCATCTTTCTGGGTCTTTGCGAGACAACGCCAATGAACTGCGACCGGACACTTTAGACTGTTTTGGACATAAGTATTCGAAAGAATTGATTCGATTTGATCATACCATCGAACCCAACCACCCAAGGACTGAATGAGGTCATCCTCGTTCTCCTCGAATCCATAGTCATCTTCCTTGCGTATCTTTTTCCTACCTTTTTTCGGCTTTTCCAATTGCACGTGAGCAGGAGCTTTGTGACATTTCTCGCAAATGTCCCGATGAGAGCGCAGCAATTCGGTATCCGCCTCCTCATAGGCATCAAACTCAAGATCCGCAACAGAACGAAAGATGCCATAGGCAGGTCGGGAAACAGGTCCCCGCTTCAGTCGCTTTTGAGTTTTTGCGGCTGCTTTGGACTTTCCAGCCCTCTTGGAAGTTTCGATGTACGATTCACCATCGCTTTCACTGTCATCAGCGTCCTCAACGTAATCCTCTGCAAGGTTGGTTCTTGCGTTCTTGCGCTCACGAGCGGACCTGCGAGCGGGAATGACATCTATGATGTCCTCCTGATCGTATCCTGCCAATTCATCCTCCGATTCGGTCATATACCGGCGGACATGCCTT
This sequence comes from Suillus cothurnatus, assembly GCA_016758765.1. Taxonomy (NCBI): domain Eukaryota; kingdom Fungi; phylum Basidiomycota; class Agaricomycetes; order Boletales; family Suillaceae; genus Suillus; species Suillus cothurnatus. The sequence goes on from JABBWL010000067.1 coordinate 210,318, forward strand.
CTGCGCAACTTTTTAGGACTGAAAGGAAGTTTTGTTTGAGTTGTAGCACGTGATGTGCTTTTGCCCTTAGCAGCCGCTCGGACAGGCCTAGAATTGGCTTTGCGGGTGGGCATGCTCCGGTCCTGGTGATATTCGTCCTCGCTCCGGTCGTTGTCCTCTTGCTGGTCAGATTCAGAAGGTTCCGTAAGATCAGACAGGGAGGCCAAGGACGAGGTATATCCCCACGCCCTCGTGCTCCGGGCAACACCATTGACCATGTCTATGGTGACAATAGTCCTAATGCGAGAATCCTCGTGTACTGCGCTAGAGGATGGGTCAAATTCGCCGAGCTCTCCAGCATCTTTCTTTTGAACTGCAATACAAGCCATGAGACACGCGCTATACACGCCACTAAAGTGGAAGCTAACCGTATTCCTCAACTAGCTCAGCATATTCGGCCTGGAAGTCACTAGCAGGAAGCTATATATGTAAGTTACGCGTCAAATCTGCGAGGAAATCTTAGGTAAAGCAACGCGCACTCTGTATGCTAGCCCATCCTTGAAACGCACAAAGTAGGACAGGTCAATGTCATCATGGTATTCGCCCACTACACTGTCAATGTCATCTCTGTCGAAGGGCACGCCTTCTTTGAATTCTTCAGGAACAGGCTGGTATTGTTTTCTCTGTGATTCAGACAAAACAGGAGGCTCTATGAAAAAAGACGCTTTGGAACGCGTCTTGGGAGTCATTACAACTTTGGTGGACGCGACGTTACTATTAGTAGCAGGTGGTGGTACGCCAGGAGAGCTAGATTTTGGTGGAGTAAAAAGTAAAAGGGGATCAGAGCTTGGAGAAGACATGCTGGGAATGTCTTCTCAAAAGACGCCGTTTCCAATCCGAGTGCGTTTCAGACACGCTTCCTTCAGATATGAAGGAGCGTTTACAGCAAGACGCGTGTGATTTGTCAGCTCGCGTTTTCATGTTCTCCCGTGGGAATTCAGACGATGCCCCCCGGGCCATATGATACACATTAAATTATTAACGACATACAAATGGAAGAGAGCTACAGAGCGGAGAGATAAACAGCGTAATATATAGTTTGCGCTGGGCAAAAGTGATAGTGTATCTATTGTCACACGAATCCCCCTGAAACGAGCCACTGGTAGCACTCCGCTGCTAATTCTTCACTGTGGTCTATCAATCACAATCAGTATCATGATAGCACAGAAGATTACATACAAGGACATACTGATACAAAACGCATGCGGGATATCGCGATGCCCGTGCACGACTCTCACAGTGCCAGGATCTGGCCTAAAGACTCGGAGAATCGTTTCTCTTCCTTTGTCAACCCAGTCGTCGTTCTCTGCGAAGTAAAACCAAATCTGGTGTTGATATGTGTTCAAGGTAGTAACATCCAGTTCTCTGATACTGAGCATTTCATCGTGTGCCATCGTCATCGCAGCAAAGATTGCCGAAGGAGATAGTAGAAATGACTGCAGAACACGGGCTTGAGGTATAGGGTATTGTGGAAACAACCAAGAGAATATGGTTGATGGCATAAGACGTAATGCTCGAGAAACATGTGATACAACCCAAGGAAACGGAGGCTGAAATAATCGCTGAGAGAAAGCAGGGATCGTGAGCATGACTACTACCAAAACTCAACTACCAACCGACAGTAGTCGACCATTCGGTGTACAAGCAATGTTGGTGATAGTTGGAAAAAGGAAGAAAACTCCCGAAACGGCAGTGGATCGCAGTTTCAAGACCTTTCAAAGAGTGTTGGAGAGGCAGCACAGTGGGACACTTCGGAAACAGTACCTGTAGAGCTACCCATGAACCAACGCTGTGGCCAGCGATCACAGTACGTATATTGACACCAAAATACATGCTCAAAGCATCGAAAATTCGAAGAGAATTTTGAATCTGAAACGGCAACGCATGATTAAATGAAGCGCGACTTGCTAGCGCAAGATCCTCGACAGCAGGGTCATGTCCGATGTGTGAATGCGACAGTATCGCCAGTGTCCCAGACCTGTCCTGAGTGTGTATTGCGGTGAGAAATTGATGATAGAAGTCAATGACCCCAGGATTTCCTGTAGCCATTCAAAAAAAAACTCCCATGGAGGTGCTGTGTTGAACCTACCTGGTATAAAGAGTAAAATTGTTGAAGGTGACACACCTAATCGTCTGCAAGACCACCAGTGCACATGTACAGGTGGCATACCTTCGCTGGCAGGAAAAAGAGCATTTATATACGGAACGCTGGAATCTGCCAGTGGTGCCAGAGATACTAGAAAGGGGGGTAAACTGGTCCTGGTGTCGCTGGTCATTCTGAGGTTTTGAATCACCACGACAAGTGTGCTGTGAAAGTTCGTGACGTTTCAGTATATTCCAAGCCAAAGGCCAGGCAGCCAAAAATACTGTGCTAGCAATACTAGTGCCAGTTTACCACGGTTACTATGACCTCTGTTATATGTGTCCAGTCTGAAAACAGAAGTACTACGACTACTTAGACCGTATTTGGGCAACAGGTCACTCACTGTTTCTGGCTCGCGGTCATACAACTCAAATGTCTCGAATACCGACCTTTCCTGTCGAACCGATAGGCCTTCCCTCACTGAACAACTCAAACGGTTCTTATTCGACTACCAGACCGTTGCAGATTGCCCGCCCGCCATCACGCCAGGCAGCCCCCAGTAACAACACGTTTACCTCCCCCTCACCCAAGGGCCCAGGTTTTTCATCACCCAAGGGTCCTTTCCGCCCACAAAGGTCAGAGTTGAGACCGCGTCAGGTATCCTGAGCATTCCGAGCGGGCTTCCACTTCTTCTCGAGCAACCCAACTTGAAGATTACGCGGCAAGGGACCGTAGAGATAGTTCCAGCACAACGCGCTCAGATTCGTCAGCTGTGCCGCAATATCATAACGGAAATATAGTAACTGCAAGTAATAGGCCCCATGTGGACACTCCACGATCTAGCGCTCACGATGAGACTTCCCCGACAACCCCTGCACTAGCTTCTGTCATGGCTGCCTTCAGGGAAGCTGGAGCTCGTAAACGTGCGATGGCAACTGGTAGCGAAGATATAGCATATGAACAAGAAAAACAGAGGGAGAAGGAGTTGGAGATGAGGAGGCAAGAGCGTATCCGGGAGCGAATGCCATACCGGAAAGCAACCGGGAAGGCTAAAGCAGGAGATATCGATGGTGAGGAATCTGATCATCGCAATCTGCCCAACTTCATGTCTTAACTGTTTAATTGTGTGCTAACATCGCATTGTAGCTGTGCTAGACCAGATCAAAGACGAATGGGAGTTTGTTATTGACCCTGATGTAAGGCGTAGATTCTACTGTTAACCAGTAGCTGAGCGAAATGATCTTGCAATCATCGCAGTTCAATAACGTTGATTTGGCTTTGTCACTACTCGATGACTCTTCGGCAGGCAAAGGCATTGAGTCTTTTCGACAAACCAAGGTAATGCTTTCGCATGCATTAAAAGGATCAGTAGACAGTAAGTCCTGGGCTCTGCACTCGTGTCATTATTAATAATGTTTGTGCTCAGAGCACCACAAGGCGTTTGCGGACGCGCTTCCGCACCATGCTGCTCTTCTCAATCATCTTGGACTTGCCCAGACACAAATAAAACAGTCGAAGACAGCCCTTGCGGAAGCGAAGGAAGCTTTGGGAAATAAGCGCGCTGATCTTGTTCAACTGTGGTCGAGGGGGCAGGTGTTAGAAGATATGATGCGTTTGTTGGATCAGATGTCAGCTTCTTTTAATATGTCAATTGGTTCATCTACTAACAATTTATTTGTAAAGCGAGCATCTCAAATCGGTGCCCGACGCACTTGAAACTCTGATGTCGGAGAAAAGGTTGCTTCAAGCATCAGTTCTACTTGTGCGGAGCCTTAAGCTGATCAACAAACCCGACATGCAAGAGATCGGAGCAGTTTCAGATCTGCGAAGTTATCTGATTGGTCAGGAAAATGTGCGTTTGTCAGTTACTTAGCAGCAGGCACATCTTATGACTTTGCAGGCTCTACGAGAAATATTGATCGACGAACTTCACAACCATCTTTATCTCAAATCCTTCTGGTGTGAGTCGCGCTGGGCTGCCTTTAAGCCGAATCAGGCAGCTTGTAAGTCATTCTAATTTGTGCAACTACTCGCCTTGACATGTCTTCGAAGTTCCCAAGGTTGAATTTGAGAATGAATCGAGTGGACAACCGTCTCCGAATGACATTCCATATGCTTTCCCTGAATCGTCTTCACTGAAACTTACATCTTCCCGATTATCTCGCTTTCTCAACTCTCTTGCACTCCGACCAAACGACCCTCCCCATGATCTCAGCGAGTCGAATTTTCGCAGCAATGCGTCTGTTCAGGATTTGTCTTCATCATCTCTTCATCTGCTCCGTCTTTCTCATCGAATCTTAATCTTGTTGCGCTTGCAACTTCGGCTTCTCAGGCACCTCAACTTGATGCAAACCCGGAAGGTGACTCCTTCACCTACATCGAAACTCTCCTGGAGTCCCTCGCAGTCCTGGGAAAGCTTGGGAGTACGCTCGATGTTGTCGCTCAGCGTTTGCAAGGCGAGATATACTCGTTGGTCGAGTGTACCTTGGACGAGGTCGAGGAAAGAATGGAAGAGTCTAAGAGAGTTTCTCTGTCCGGCGCAGCTAGCTTAGGAAGACGGTCAGAGGGTGGGTATATCTTTGTTGCCAATGATTCCGTTGGCATCACTCCAGATGGTGTTGTTCCTTCGATGCCAGCAAAAGGTATTCTCCTCCAGACCTTTTCCTTGCGCCTTGCAGCACTGGAGTCTTCCACGAAGCAAGTCGATCACGAAACATTGAAGGACTTCTTTTGGACTGTTTATTCCAAGCTTGATGCAGTAACCCAGGGATTAAGAGTAGTTTGTGAGGTTGCTAATCGTATAGGATCAGTATACTACATTTTATTTTGCAAAAAAGCTCCATGCTGACCTGTATTTCCTCAGCGGAAAGATTTTAAGGACTCATCCGGCGCCAAACCGGGAGCTTTGTTTCCGCTCACCGATGTATGGCTACCAGTACAAGCTGAGGTGTGTAGCGCAGTGATTTCATAACCAACATACCAAGTGGATTACAGGTTCGGGCGCTCTTGCATGACTATTTGACCGACGAAGAACAAGGCTCGGTGGCGGGGCGAAATCCAATATCGTCCATCAATGAAGTCCTACGAGACGGTCGGTTCACGAGAGACAAACAAAAGGCCAGTGCAGAATATTGTTGCATTTCTCACACTAATCATTTACTTACAGTCCATATTCCGGTTTGCGGATACTGACATGAAGTCCACGGGCAAAGTCCTCCGACGTCACGAGGACGAGCTCACTCGAGTCCTTCGAGATACCATGCCCGGTCTTGTCCAGAATTCTTCCGATAGTGCCGTACAGGCGACACTATCCACAGTCGGCACAGACGATCGTCTATTAGGTGTCGGGCAGCATCACCGTTTGCTGATCAAGCCGGATGCCTTCCATGTTAGCGTACTTTTCCAGCCCACCCTTGCTTTCTTGAACCGTGTGACGGAAATCCTCCCCGATGGGGTGGAAAGTGCTCGCTCTGCGAGTGGTGTGCTAGATGATTTTGTCCTCAAGGTTTATCTGCCACAGTTGGAAGAGCGCATCTCTGAACTTTTCCATCACGCGGTGACAAGTTAGTTGATTTCTCTCATGCCACCTTATCTTACTTACAGTTTAACTAGGTCCTGATGCTTTCCAATACGACCAGATGTCAACCAGATTTAGTCCAAAACCAATATTTAGAGTTGGTGCTTTTGCGAGTGCTATAATATCGATCATTGATGCACGGTTATCCAGGCAACTACACAACTAATGGCACTGATAAACTCGTTATGCGCGATGCTCCGCACTACTCCGTTCCATCGAGAAAGTTATTCTCGCCTGATTGTTGGCGTAATCATTCAGTTCTACCAGCGCTGTAGTGACAAGTTCCAAGATCTGGTTTCTTCAATAACTAACATCCCTGACACATCACATTTGGTGTTGGCAGCTCAGTGGGCACAAAAATCGGAATTAAACCCGTGCTTAACAGAGCTCTTCGCAACACCCGTGCGTTTCGCACACTCTAGATGCTCATGAAACTGACAATTATTTTGCAGCATTCTGATAATGTGATCAGGCGTCAGCTTAGTCGACAGGAAACACATCTGGAGCTGAATTACCTCGGTCAAGCTCAGATAGTCAAACATGACTTGGTTTCTTCAACTCGCAACTTGGCGAGTCTGTGTGGTCTTTACCGCAGTGTGGTCAGTTGCACTGGATGTATGAGTTTCTTGCATTGATTCAATTGATCTGTAGGCATGGTTCACAGAGGAGCTGAACGCACTGAAGTCATCTCCAGACGGCACACTCTCGCCGATTACACCTGCAGCACTGGAATCCGCCAATGTTATGATGCCATTCACTCCCTCGGCAATCCCTACTTTTCTTTCGCGGAGTACTTATGACGAACAGCTTAGCCTTCCCCTGTCACAAGAAATGGCAATGTGGGTGTGCTGGTCATGACGTCGACCATCGTGCTCATATAGATCTCTAGGCGGTTCGGCGCCTTGCTTAAGACGTACTCCCAACTGGCCGAGATTATCCTGCATACCATTAGGATCGATATTCGCTGCCGAACAATGTACTATTTGGATGCAGCCATGCGTCTTGTTGGTGTTGAATTGCATGTACTTACCATCCTACTGATCGATTGCAGGGTAATTACAATATCGACCATGAAGCTGGCGAGCCTGACCCATACATTGTGGACCTTAACACCGAAATCAGCAATTGTAACGAGTTTGTGTCAACAGCGATGCTCAAGGAGGAGCACCGGTAAGTGTTTGCCCCTCGCCTCACATAAGTAAGTCTCTCACCTCTCGCAGATTTGTCTTTGCCGGACTTGAACATTTAATGGAACATCTCCTTATTTCCAATGCTCGATATGTGCGCATGGCGAATGGTTTTGGTATCAGGAAGATTATGCGAAACACTCTGGCACTGCAGCAGAGCGTACGGACTATCGGCGACGACCAGCAGCATGTCGAGTTTGAGCGCGCGAAGAGTTATTATGCACTCTTCTTCCTGACACCCCAGGTACACTTCCTTCTTTGCTTGTGTATGACAAACTGCTTATGAGTCGAACCAGGGTTTACTCGACAGTATCCGTCAACATCAGAATTTCACCTTCGATGAGTATAAGACCATACTCAATCTCCAGTGCGGGGTGGATCAGTCGATCGGCGAAGCTGGAGTCGCTAAAGCCGTGGACCACAACTATAGCATGTACCTTATTGACCTGCACGGCCTGGAGTTGGAGAGTTCCGCAGACAACAGTTGAAGTTCGATCAGACTTTGGACATCTAGTCATATTTGTATATTTATAACTAGTACGTTGTGGGTAATATATTCCCCTCCATGCAAGATGGCCACGTGGGATAGATCACGCTAGAGATTCGTTGCGCTGAGCTGAAAGTTCTCTGACCATTTGTTAACGGCGTCTCTCGATGTAATTGCTCGTGCGCGATTGTGCCAATCACGGCCTTACCTGCTCGTCGGATGCTTTTTATTCCACGCTACATCGTCGTCCGTCGCGTACGGTAACAGTCTCCCCTGATTACGTGCCTTGAGCGCATTCGGTGCCAATGACACCGAGAAGCCGCCAGACTTTTTCCTGGCTTCGCGCGCTGAGATGAATGTAAGGATGGGGAGCCTTCCCAGCAACTCCTGGTATCTCCTGCGCAACCATCGTCTTGGAAGGAAAGTACCAGAACCAGATGCATTCTTTGGTTTTGTTGTTAATTGAAACAGCTCCTCGAGGACAGTGGTACCGTCAAAGCCTATTTTTCGGACAGCAGTCGAAGTACCCAAGTCGCTGCCTTCGCCGCCGACTTCTCGAGAAGGCGAAACAGAAATCTGGAGAGGTGGGAGCACTTTCTTCCACTCCTGTCCGAAGTACCTCCAGCGAGCGTTTACTTCCCGGCGCTTACTAAAGGGACCTAGTATCTGGGCATCAGATGAATTAGGGTCTGCACGTTGGGGAAGTATCGGTGGAAAGCTGAGGTCGTCAGGTGCCAAAGGTCTTTTCCTGCGGGACAGACCCGAAATGAGAAGTGCGGTAAGCTCTTGCGAGTATACGGGAGGGCGCGAGGATTCTTTGCCGGGGATGATTGGCGGAGGAAGTGGTGCATTTGGGTCGGATAGTAAGGGCTACCGGAACGTCATCAGGTGATCATGAGCAACGCAAACGGGCACTTGAACTCATTACCTCCATCAATTCCCACCTTAGCCTACCTACCCGTCCGTAGGCAAGGTCTAGGATACGGTTAAAGGCCTGGTGGCTGCCATTATTTGCTGCACGGATTTGTTGTATGGTCTAGCCAGAAATAAGACGAAAATCGGTGCTTGACAAAGGTAGCCTCGCCTTTGAAACTCTCTTCAGCTTCCCTGTCCTGCGATCATCACATTTAGTTATCAGCACAGCGCGACAGTCATCCTCTGCCTTCAGACGGAAAACTCGACTACGGGCCATTAGTAATGCTCATACTGATCCGGGGATGGACCTCACCGAAGGTAAACATGGGGAAATCGTCCAATCTCACGAATATAGTTTCTGTATACTGACGCAATTGCCTGGTGTCCATGATTCATGACAATGAGACGTGCTTGCCACTGCGAACTGGTCGAGGAGTAAGAGTCACAAATTCAGTTTGGTATTATTTTGACCGGGTGAATCGATATGAGCTCGAAGTTTAAATTACTCGAACTCCCAGCTCTCACAATATCAAGATGGACAACTTGCTGGATTTTGCTCTCGTACTACATAATTACCTTTCCCTCCCAGTCACTGATTCAGAAGCCACTATGAATCCCTAACTGACGAAACATACGTTTATGGACTTTGATGTAGTCTTAAACAGGATCGACCCCTGCAAACCATGGATCAGTGAGCAATTCTGCAGCACTGGGTCTATTTGCAGGATCCAGACGCAAACATCTCCGTATCACAGCTGCTGTAGACATGATGTCTTCCTCTACTACACTTTTGCAGCATCTAATGCACTGCTCAATTTGATCCTGGCGGAGCAGTGGAACTACATGTCGGGGACGACCTGCGTATGAGGAATTAAACAATGCACAACTCATGAGGATCTGAGAAGTGACACTTACATGTCCTGTCAAAGAACTCAGCAGCTTGTAGGCTCTCACTGAGTTGCTCTGGCAGAAACTCTTCACCTGTGTAGGACATCATCTGCCATAAAATATAACTTGTTTCATCGAGATCGAGGAGTGGGTAGGGTTTGAATTCAAATAAACGGTGATTGGTGACAAGTTCAAAGATCCGAGAAACATTTGTTTGGCAGGACATAACAACAGAGCGGAGAGAAGTACACACCAAACATCCAAATGTCCATATATCCATAGATTCCTCCCATGGTCCTCCTATAAAAATTTCAGGTGGACGAAGATGATCCCATGAAGTGAGCTCATCATCGGTGCCTGCACCAATAGGGAGGGCTGAAGCAACTCTAAGTCAGCACAAGTAAGTAGAAACATTGCAATTCACTTGCAACGGCGGAAGTTGCCAAGAACGAATGTCCTCTGCATGGCCTCCTCCAGAGTAGGTATTGGAAGTGGCTGCGACACTGCAGCCTGCATTGTTCCATCATAGGATTCCTCCGGAGGGTGTCGGCGAGATGGGTCAGATTTGAGCAGGTCATCAATATCAGAATTGGACATGGAATTATCCAAGAAGATGGCGTCAAAGGATAAATCAGTGTGGATCACACCACGGCTGTGAGCATGAGCAATTCCACGTAGTGCGTGTAGAAGAATGCGTTTGGTAAGGGGGAGAGGGAGGGTTGGGTGACTGTGAGCTCTCAACAGTCCATACAGACTTATACCTAGGATCTGTGTGACCGAGCAGATGTGTTCCCCTGGATTGCCTTTGCCGCGAAATGTGAAGTGAGACAGGATTCGGGACAGTGGATATTTGGTGGGGACAAGACCCGATACAAGCTCCCAAGCTCCCAAGAAGATATTGGTTTGTCTATAACAGCTTCTGCACCTGTGCGTATCTCGATAGCAACATATGCATTGTTTCTATAAATTTGGGTCACTCTAAGTTGTCTGAAAACCAGGATTTTGACTTTACATTCTGTCACGGGCAAGCCAAGTACTTGAATATAAGCTCCACTCAAGCTTTCTGCAGATAATATAGCGGTCATCTGGTCCAATTGCCTCGTTGAACTCGAGCTGAGGCCAGCCAAAAGTGTCATGGACTGGCAACCCTAGTGGCTCCTCATGATATACCTGATCATTGACACAAAGGTTATCATCAGGGGTGAGGGAGACCGAAACATGCTGTCTGGATGGCTCGACATGTTTTGAAATTGCAGATGTCATCCCCATCAGAGTCCTAGGCCGAGAAACCGTATTTCGAAGAAAAGTCGCAAGATGGATGCGAGTGCGAGGGATAAACAGGTACATTTTTTACAATGGATAAAGTAAGGCGGGAAATATGGGCATCAATTCTTGGGATCCATTGGAAAGGGGTCAGAGCTTAAGGTTCAGTACTTACTAGGGGCGATCACTCACATGCCGTGGCACTGCATCTTGGCAGATTATCGCGCAGCATTGCTTGCTCCACACGGTAATATTTGACATAAACCATACCAAGTGCGGCAAAAATGATCCAATAATTCAGCAGTACAGACACGACTATTATGCGAGTGGGAGGTAGCATTAATAAGTCAAACGAAACATGAACTGGAAGCTATACTGTTTTGTATCAGGGTCCCAATACGACCAGTTCCAATATCCGGCATCGTCAGCTTCGTCTTCTATCTCGCGCGCAGGAATGCGGAAAGCAATTGTCTCGTACGGTTCAGCAGCCACCTAGCATACAATAAGCAACATATGACTTGGGAAGCAATTGCACCTACGATGAGATACTGGTACGCCTTGTTCGGAGGCTCTCTCTTTTGCTCCCAAGCGCTCATAAATCGTCGGCGAGGGATGACGTCCGCTTTGATCTGAGGAAGGTGGACCTGGACCATCATGCCTTCTTTTCCAGTATCTTTGTCCCGCACTTTTGTCACTCGGTATCCTGGGCGTCCTATTTTGAGGAACACTTTGCGTTGTACATTGCTTTGAGTCGGAGCAATCATCAACTGAGTATCCTTAGCATCGCGAGCCGCACGACGAGCAAGATTGGTCTGATGCTTCTTTCCCTGAGTGTGAGCCAGGTATGAACCTTCGTTGGTATGAAGCGTTAGACAGAGACGACATTCGAGGCCACCCAAGTGATTCCTTAAGATATAAGGGTCCTAAACGACACGTCAGGTTATCATTAGAATACAGGCTAAATAAGAGCGTACTTTGGCAAGATCAATCGTCTCAAGCGCAAGTTTGCGCAAACGTTCACGCCTGTCAACGTTGGTCTCCGAGGCCCCAGCGACACCACCTCCACCGAACTTGGAGCCGACACGGTTCTGGAGCAAGGTAAGACTGGATTCTTAGGTCGCACTAGGAGGTATGACTTACTTGAAAATCTGAAAAATTTGATTGAGGAAGGTCATTAAGGACAAAAAGAGAGACTCACCCATAACTTTGCGAGTACGATGAGGTGGATGGAAGAGATGCTAGTGCTGACATAATCAGCTCCTTGGAATTTCTCGGACTCCGTCGCTCAAAAGTGAGTGATAGTGAATAACGGGCTACTAGTTGCAACCTGCACCAAAACTCGAAAGCTGTATCCTCAGGCTTCACCTCCATTACGTGTCGGACGATCTGACCTGCGTGCTGCGGTATTGACACCCACCAATCCGAGCATTTATCAAGAGCATGGCGGGCCAGAAACGTGCTCTAGAGGATAACTCATCCCGCAATGTCAAAAAAAGTAAACTTGTGACAGACAGGTTATCAGATGTGTCGGAAAAACCTGTCCAATTCATATCAAATCTCATGAATGAGGAGGTTGATTTTCCACGAGGAGGTGGAACTAGCCTAACAGCTGCAGAGGTTAAAGCTATCCAAGCTGAAGCGACGCAAGAAGCAAACGAGGAACTATTTGCTGTGAGTTCTGCCGTCTTACTCCCAATCCGACTGAGTAGAATTTGTTGTAGGCATCTGGGAAGTCTAAAAAAAAGAAGAGTAGATCTGACGCCAAAAGCAAAGCGAGTGTTATGCCGAAGAAAGATGTAATTCGCATCGAGCATCTCAATTACAAGGTAGTTTTATATCATGAGGCTGGGGAGCAGGGGCTCAATCACACATTTGCAGCGTGTCGTTCCAGGTATGAAATTGCTTGGCCAAATCGCATCGATACAACCACTAGCTCTCATTATATCCCTGCCGAACCAACTCATGGGTCACGTTCCCATCACACAAGTTACATCTCAGTTGACTAAGCGTCTTGAATCAATGCATGAACAAGAGGAACCTTCAGATACCGAATCCGTTGACGGCGGGGAATCCGATTTTCAGACGGAAGTGCCGGATTTGTTTCAACTCTTCCAGGTGGGACAATACGTCCGTGCAATTGTAACCAATGTGCACGCATCAGGATCTACAGACATTTCTGCCATCGGAAAATTAAGGGATGAAGCCGCTAAAGCTAGTCGTCGCATTGAGCTGAGTCTTGTACCCAAGACAGTAAACTCTGGAGTTCTTAGAACAGATCTCAAACCAGGCTTTGTGAGCAATATCTCAGATTACATTCTTTTATCATAATTAAGCCTCGCACATAGACACTCTCAGCGGCTGTCCAAAGTATAGAAGACCATGGGTACATTCTTGATATCGGCGTCCTTGGCTCTTCAGGTTTCCTATCCTTTAAAGATGCCAAAAAAGGTGGTTCTGACGGTTCAAAGCTTCATATTGGCCAACTGCTCGATATCGCTGTCGTGAAGATGTCCAGTAACGAGAGAATATGCACAGTTTCGGTCGATCCTCGAGGCATACAGTCATCTTCAGTTAGTCTTGCTGACCACGATCTGCGATGTTCCTCACTTATGTTCTAATCCACAGATCACAGAAGTCAGTAATGTCACCTCCGTATTGCCAGGAATACTAGGTCAAGCGTTGATCACGGCGATTTCACCAAGCGGTATCAATTTACAGATACTTGGCTTTTTTGACGCAACGGCTGACGAGTTTAACGTGCCCACTAACCCTGCCAAAGCGTTCAAGATAGGGCAGAAAGTGAAGGCCCGAATACTGTACGAAATTGCAGGAAGTTCGCCACCGAAGTTTTCTGTGTCGCTCTTGGATCACATTGTCAACCTGAAAGAGAAACTTTCCATTGATGAGGCCGCCATTCACTTGTCGTATCCCATTGGCACGATCTTGGATGCTGTTACTGTGAAACGCGTAGAGCCGGAACGAGGACTTGTCGTCGAAGTACAGCCCGGCCTTGATGGATTCATTCATGTGAGGTTTTACATCGTTTGATTGTCTTAAATTGACACCACTTTTTTGATAGATATCTCATACATCTGATGATCATGTTCCGACGCTCTCTTCCTCGGGCCCATGGAGATTGAACACCATCCATAGAGCGCGTGTCATAGGCTATCATCCGTTGGACGGATTGCTACAACTCTCCTTCCGACCCTCGATTTTAGATCAAAGGTTCCTTCAGGCAGGTGATATACGAGTCGGAGAGGTTTTGAAGGGCACTGTTAAACGCCTTACTGAGTCCGCCCTATTCGTGTCGATCTCTTGTAATGCGGACGGCATTATATGGCCAAATCACTATGCGGATATACCACTCAAGCATCCGTCAAAAAGGTTCAAGGCTGGAGGCAGCATAAAATGCCGGGTACGCGATCATAATCATTAGATGTGATGCATGCTAAGGAAATCTGCAGGTTCTTGCCATCGACCCCGAACGCATGAGAGTCGAGTTGACGGCTAAAAAGACGCTGATTGAATCTACTCTGCCAGTCCTGACGTCTGTCGAGGAGGCGAAGGTCGGAATGATCACAGATGCAGTAGTGTACCGAGTTGTGGACAAGGGCTTGATTGTCCGATTCTACAATGATCTCAAAGCATTTGTGCCGTCTCGAGAAGCAAGGTTTGTTCAATTTTGCCATTAAACATACTTTTGATCCACACTTTACTTCTCAGTGACTATTCAAGCAAACTGAAGGACATGTTTGCCGCGGGCAGAGTCGTTAAAGTACGAATTCTGACTGTTGAGTTGAATCCGCCACGAGTTGTCGCAAGCATTCGTCAGGCGTCATCACCAAAAGCTGCCAAGGTGACCAATACCAGTGACATTACATCGAGCGCTGTCCAAGAGGGTGTAGTGGCGGTCCACAAAACACCAACTGTACCGTCGCTGCGCCCATCTGACACTCACAAACCTATCCCTTCGAAGGCACTGGCTAGCAAACGTAGTAGTGCAATGCCACAAGCAAAAGCTGTGCCTACCCAGTTGCAGTCGACGCCTAGATCCCCCACTCCCAAACAAGCTGCGCCTTTGAAAGTTGAAGGGTTTTCTTGGTTCTCCGGTGATGCCAAGTCCGATGCGCAATCTGCTTCTTCTTCCGACGAAGGCAGCGAAGATGAGTCAAGCAAAAAGAAGAAAAGACGCAAGAAGAAAGAGATCGAGCAGGATCTCACTGCTGATATGCACTCGAAGCTCCCAGAGTCAAATGCCGACTTTGAGCGACTGCTCCTGGGCTCCCCAAATTCATCGTACCTGTGGGTGCAGTACATGTCTTTCCTCCTCCAACTATCCGAAATCGATAAAGCACGGGAGACTGGCCGACGAGCGATTCAGAGCATCAGTTTCAGGGAGGAGGAAGAGCGGCTCAATGTTTGGACCGCTTTACTGAACGTCGAGAATGTCTATGGCACCGATGAGTCACTGGAGGCTGTCTTCAAGGATGCTGCCCGACACAATGACTCCAAGACTGTCCATCTCCGCCTGGCGGCCATCCTGGATCAGAGCGAGAAGCACGAGGCAAGTTTGTTACCTCGGCCCCACCTCTGTACTAATGACGAGGCACGCAGAAAGCTGAGGATCAGTATAAGCGGACCTGTAAGAAGTTCGGCTACAGCTCGAAAGTGTGGACTCTATTCTGTGAGTATTATTTGCGCCGCCAAAACTTGGAGCAGGCACGCAAACTGTTACCACGTGCACTGCAAAGCTTGGAAAAACGCAAGCGTGAGTCGTTTGATGACATTCTTGTATTCAGACCTGAATCAGATGTATAGATTTAAAGACAATATCAAAATTCGCTCAGCTCGAATACAAACTCGGCGATGCGGAACGAGGCAAGACTATATTCGAAGGGATCGTAGACTCTCATCCGAAGCGCTGGGACCTATGGTCGATTTATATGGATATGGAGGCAGGGCAAGGTGATATCCAATCGTTGAGGTAAGCACTCTGTCTCCCACAGTGCCCTCACTAACAACACACAGAAACATCTTCAATCGTGTATTTGCCATTAAAATGACTAGCCATAAGGCGAAGTACGTGTTCTAGTACCTGGCGGAATTACATGCTCTAATGTCGTGTACAGGTCATTTTTCAAGAAGTGGCTTGAACTGGAGCATAAGATTGGGGACGAGGAAGGTGCATCGGCTGTCAAGCAGAAGGCAGTCGAGTGGACACAAAAAGCTGCATCCGATTCACAATGAGTCAGACTGGAGATGTCGCAAATGTTGATGCATGTCACAATATATATGGAGAATAATTGATATCGAACAACGAGGAAGCAACGTAGAAGTACGAAACGAAACGAGTGTGAGCATGAGCGGCGGTCAGCAATCAGGGTAATAAGGGTATAACTATATGCAAAAAAATAACATGACGCAAAAAAAAGGGTTATGATCGCGACCGGGTTCGCTCATGTCCTACTAAATGAGAGGGAGATTCAAAGTCACTCAGCGGTCGCCGGGCGCCAAATGAGCTAGCCATCTGTCGCTGCCAATCGTCCAGTTCATTCGACAGGTGCTCGAAATTCTCTGAACTCGTCATGCTGGATGGTCGTTTGAGAGGCTGATCGACTTCTAGGAGAAGGTGAATTTTATGCGAAAGCTGTTCGTTTTCCCTTTTGAGGTTCGTGTTTTCGACGGTGAGCTGTTCCAGTAAGCTGGCGCCACTTCCTTCGCGATATACAGCGAGAGTAGCGTTCATTCTCTCAATCTCCAATTCTAGCTCCTCCACGCGAGTCTGGCGTTCATCAAACTCTCGTTGAGAGATGACAAAGTTATCCTTCATGATGTCAAGATCTTTCTCCAGCGTCTCCATTCTTGAACGGAGATCTTTGTTGTCATTGATTAAACGTTGACTTTGCTTCTGTGCATCGATCAACTGGCTGCGAAGGTGCTCGTTAGTGTCGTCGGAAGGGGTGCTGCGGCCGTTGACACCACGTCGCGGTTCAGTACTGGATCGTCCTGGAATAGTGTCCAGTTCTGCTTGCAGACTAGCATAGGCAGTTTTCGTCCTCGTAACCTCATCTTTCATCCTTCGCATCATTTTTTCGGTTCCTCTGTGATGGACAATTAGACCAAAGACATGCACAAGTACTTGTGAAAAAGCTCACTTCACATAATGCACAGCAAGCTGATAGTCCTCTTCCATCTGGCGCATTCGCGCCTTATAGCTTCGTTCCGTCTCCTCGAGTTTTCGTTCAGCTTCAAGAGCGCGTGCGTCAGCGTCTGAGTCACCTTGGTTCACAGGGCTCTGCATGGACCTCGATCGATCTTGTTGCTGTGACATCGCACTCAACTGAGCCTCAAGTTCGCGCTTCCTTCGGAGAGCTCCGTTGAGTTCCCGCTCTGAGCGCTCGTACATCAAGGAGCGTTCTTCTAGCTGTTTCTCCAGGTCTGCCAATCGCGAAGCGCTTCCCGAATTCGAGGAAGGTTCATCCGAATCTGAGATGATGCCATTTTCTGAAAGATAGTTCCGAAGCGTTGCCAGGCGGATATTGGTATCGGCCGTTTCCTTCAACGCACCCCGCAGATCATTATCTTTTTCCGCAAGATCCTTACGCAAACGACCCTGCTCCAAGGCAGAGCTGGATAATTGCGCTCGGAGGCCCACAATTTGTGATCGCAGGAATGTTTGCTCGGATTCGGTCTGCCGTACCCTGCGCCGTTCCTCTGAGAGGTTCCTTTGCACTTCCTCCAGCTGCTGTGTGACCTCCTTCAACATCTTCCGTAGAGAAGCAGCTTCCACCTCCATAGCCTCCACTTTCTCCGTATGTCCCCTCGCTAATCGGTCTTCGTCTGCTTTGAGCTCACGATGCGAATCGAGAAGTTCGCCAAGACTGCCAGTGGTGAGGGCGCGGAATGCGTCAGCTTCTTCACGAGACTTGGCCCATGCGTTCTCAACCTCTGCAAGCCTGATCTTCGCTTGTTCCACTTCGGATGTGCGAGTCTCTAAATCACCGCGCAATTCTGCAATGTCTGCCTCTAGCTGAGTGACCTGATCACGAGCACGTTGATCCTCTTCAGAGCGGGAGGATATGGCTTGTAGTGCCGTGCGGGCTTGATCGAGAGCGCGGATATGCTGATCCCTGAGTTGGCTCAACTCTTCAACCTGTCTCTTAACCTGGGAAGTCTCGGCGTCCTTTTGCTCAAGCAGTGAAGTCTGGCCAAGAAGTCGATCGGCATGATCTCGCAGAGCGGCCTCGACCTCCACATAACGGTCACGAATTTCAGAGTGTTCACGAACAACAAGATGGTGCGTCTCCTCCAGGGCATCCGCACGGTTACTAGCGTCAGAGGACCGTGCCTCAGCCTGCTCAAGAAGGGTAGTCTGCAAGGCGAGCGAGTCACTCAGCTCCTCTGTTATTTTCTTCTGTGCAGTCTGTTCCGCCAGGACAGTGGCAAGATGGCGTTCAAGCTCAGCAATACGCTCTCGCTCTATTTGCGAGACCTCGCCAGGTGTAGATGCTTCGTAGGCAGTGAGCTTCGCACGGTAGTATGCAGCTTCCTGGATTGCAGCGGATTTCATACGCTCAGCATCCGCTATGCGCTCAGAAGCCTCACGGGCTTGATTGACCAAGGTAGTCTGCGTCTCTGTTAGAACGTTTCAGGTGTTCTTGAAAGGAGAAAACACACCTGCATCTGGGTCTTGAAGTGCCTGAAATTCATGACCATGTCAGCAAGTTTCCTTTGTTCCTCACTGGTATCATCTTGGAAGTCAATATCCTCGGCTTCCAATGCTTCTTCACCAAGTTGAATAAAGCCGGACCGGGATGCCTTCAAAAGTGCTGTCTTCATCCAAGCCTCTCGCCTCCGCAACGTCTCGACCTCCATCTCTTTGACCTTGTAATCCCGAATTAGATCAGCTGTCACATTGCCCGTTGAACCGAATTTCCCCTGGGCATGCCCATTTCCGTTTTCATTCGCACCGGGGGAACCACCTGATGGCTGATAGAAAGCATCAAGAGGTGGCCTGCTACGATCCACAATAGGTGATGGACTTCTGGCAGCCAGACTGCTCATCGCCACGCTCGCCACGTTGGGTGGCTGTCCGTTGCCATAGGGATCAGATCCACTCTGAGATGTAGGCGACATCGCACGAGTAACGACACTGAAGGAGTTGGGACTCCGTGCTCGGGTCTGGTCTGGAGATGGTGCATGATCTCGGGATGTAGTGACAGACTCGATGGTAGCACCAGTGTCTGTCCCATTCCCGTCATCCGTTCCGAACACGTCCCCATCATCTCTTCGAGGGCGTGTTGGTGCTTTACCTTTGGTATTAGGAGATGACTGCGCAGGGGCACCATTCGGTGTACGAGTTCCAGGCCGGGTTCCTGGCGGAGATATAGCCCGGCGGAGATCGTCTACGTCTTGAGAAGCACCTGTCGGGGACATAGCACGGATACCATTAGGCACAGTGCCTCCTGGTGCAGGTGGTCCTGGTGGAGGCGTAGGTGTTGCAGATGATTTTCGATCAGTCTTGTTGGCTGGTGGTCCCTTGCTTGAATCAGGGTATTTGATGTGCTCTGAGCAATCTGTTAGTAGTGCTATTGGCAGAAAAGAGCGGTCACGTACTGGTGTCAAGAACATTGATAATTCCATGGTCGTCGCCCTTGGTTGGCGTGAAAGACTCTCCGCCAAGAACAAAAACTCTAGTTCCCATGGACGCCATAGCATGTCCCGAACGGCCACTAGGCGCTGGACCCATATTTTGGAACATGTACCATCGCTGGTCTGTACGCGATAAGCTTTGAATACACACGGCTATCAATCATCACGTACTTGACATTTTGAATGCTGCCAAGTCGCCAAGGTCCTTGCCGTCTACACCCCGGCCACCAAATATATAAATGACATCGTCGACTACAGCGGCTGCGTGACCTTCCCGGGGTGAGGGAATGAATCCAATGCATTGCAGTTCCGACCATGTCCTGGTATTGGTATCATACGACCACGTATCATTGTAATGGTATTGACCATCTGTTCCTCCGAACCTGTAAAACGTTAATACGAGCCAGAATTGAATGAATGATGACCATACACGATGATACGATCCTGGTATGTTACACAGGCATGTCCTGTGCGTTGGGCAGGACGGGCGGCTCCGACGGGTTGACACAGCTCCCAAGCTGTTGTTGTCCGAACTAAGAGCATAGCATAACATAAGGTTTAGGAAAATAAGCTTAAATTGAATGGGACTTACGAGTATTGAGATCAAATGACCAGAGGTCATTTAGAAACTCGCCATCTACCTGACCTCCGAAGACGAAAAATTTGGTGCCGACCATAGTAACAGCATGACCATACCGTCCAACAGGTGCAGAACCGTGCATAGCTACCCGGGTCCACTCTCGTGAAACTGAGGTACGCATGAAGTATAGTTTGTCTGAACAGCTAGGATGAACGCACCGAGATTCAGAAGATACAAGCCATCATCTTGTTTTTCTGACTGATCGGACGAGGGGTCTGTTTTTGTGTCGCCTCCCCATATGATGAGAACGCTGCTAACGATTGCACTAGCATGACCGACTCGTGGCGAAGGTATTTCTCCTCCTGTTTGCACGAGTGTCGCAGAAAGATCGCGAGTAGAGAAAAGGTATAAATCATTGCGGGCGGTTTCGCGAACGAGACCACCAAAAAGATACAAGTCTCCCGAAGCAGTGGCTGTCGCGGGAAGTGCATGGCCGTAGCGAGGGAATGGTGAAGGTGAAGGTGAATTTGGTGCGGGTACGCCAGGCTTCGGGATTACGAGTGGGGGAGGGAGGAGTAAGCGCCGTGCAGACCAGGGATAAGCTGGCCGTTGTTGAGGCTGCTGGGAGGCTTGAGGTGGTGGTTGCTGCTGTGACTGAGATGGTTGTTGGGTTATGATGGGGCTAGTTCCGCGAGCTTGTTGACGTTGAGCGAGGGCTGCTACAGGGCCATTCGTGGTATTTGGACTGAGTAGGAATGATGAAAATGATGAACGGCTGTTGGAGGATAAAATTTGAATATGAAGGACTCACGAATCATTATCGCGTAGGTGTTGAAGTTGAGCAGTATTGTGTTGAAGTTGAGCAGTGTTGTCCTTTGCAGCCAGCTGGGCGAGAGCTTGGCTTGGAGTCTGAGCTACTGTTACGGATGAAGCAGCGAGCTGACTTGCGCTAGGCTGCTTCTTCCTTGAGAAGAATGACATTCTTCGTGCTCTGTTTACTAGGATGGACGGTATGGTTGGCTAATAAATTTTGTTTGAAGAATTAAGAGTGAGTATGTGAAAAACGGAAGCTATGACAATTTGTTGTCGTTGTAGTAAAGAATAGCTTTTCAATTTGATGGTATAAGCAGGTAGCACAAGTACCAGTGACCGTAGTTGTATACGACTATTTGCCTTCAATCCTACTAGTAGTATTGGCATTGGCATAGTCTTTAACCTAGCTACTACTTAGTATGAACATCACTTCCAACAATCTCCGGTCACCTTCGCAACGTCCGCTGCGGTGCGGCTCTTAAAGTAACCTCTCCTTCGGGAAACCAACGGGAAACCGTCTTTTTTTTCCCCCACACTCAGCCATCTTCGGCACCCATCAGATAATTCTCACTGCATGTCCATTGCAAGACTAACGCCCAGCTATCATATCTCCATTTGTACAAAAAGTCAGCTTCTTACTTTATTTATACCCCTTCTCTTACGCTTTCAGGAAGTTGGCGTGGACTATAACTCTCCGTATCAGTATTGACACATTCCAGAATCCAGACAAGAACTTCCTTACAGTGAATATGGTCAGATGCAAATGTAGATATCTGTCCACTCTATTGTCAGTACATCACTCCATCATCCAAATGCCGCAGAAGACGCACGAAGTAGTAGCTATGATCATACCCTTCCTGCTTCCTTACTCGTACCTGTACCTCATCATGCCCAGCCACACGCGCAGCCTCGAGGAACTTGTCCGGGTGCAGTTGGTATAGGAAATTATCCGCCGTACCCTGTTACTATATATCAGCCCCATCTAATAAAGGCCAACGAGTAGACAAAATCATGACGCACATAATCCACAAGTATATTCACCGCGCCTTTCACCTTACCGATCATCGCTGTTGCATCATATCGCTCTTTCCCCTCCGCAACACCGCCTGCAAGATACCCAGAGAATGCCTTTGTCCCCCACGGCACCTCGGACGGCTCGCAGATGGGTGAAAATGCAGATGCACTACGATATTGCTTCATCCCTGATAATAGTGATGCAAGGTACACAGTCAGCGCGCCGTGTCCGCCCATCGAGTGTCCAAAGATTGACTGGCGTGTGAAGTCCTGTGAATAGTGACGTCAGGGAAAGAAGGGAAGAAGATAAGAGACGTCGGGACAGACAAGAGGCAAGCCTGCTGTTTCGAGCACCTGAGGGAGCTCTTGAGTGACGTGGTTGAGCATATTATAATGCTTTGACCACTTGGGATTCGTTGCGTTCAGGTAAAACCCAGCACCTATCCAACGCGTCCCCTATTAGTAGGTAAGGATGAGCACCAAGATAGATTGCCCACCACTGCCAAAATCCCAATCTACATCTTCACCATCAATTCCTGCGCCACGCGGGGAGGTGTCAGGGAACAGCAGTGCGATGCCCTGAGCTGCCGCATCACGCATGAAACCGCCTTTTTGAGCCCTATCATGATGTTTCGTCGTGTGAGTTTGCGGAGGTCAACGAAAGGGCGTTTAACACGAACCCATTATCCTCCGTGCAGGTCAGTCCTGCAAGATAGACAAGTACAGGGACCTTCCCCTGAGCCGCATTGGCGGGGAGAAAGAGATTGAATTGAGTATAGGTATCGCCCAGAGCAACAGACTATTAGCCTCATTATCAGCGTGGCTGCGGCGTTGCCGCCACTGCCAAACGACGTACTCTAAACTTGTACTTTGCAAGCGTCCCCTCGTAGTGCTTGTTCGATGAAAGTTTTTCGAGCGACATGTCGGCGGGCTATATGTTAGTCACGGTGTTGAGATTCACGATAGGAATATCAAAACTATAAAGTGTGCGAGCTGGCGAAACAGACAAGAATAATACGCGCTTGTTGGGTGATGACGCCTGTCTCATGATCATGATCTCCCGCTTCTCCGGTCCACTCACCGCCGGTCATGGTATTAATTTGTCCTACTCCAACTCACATCGGATGAAATGTGTTTTATTCCGTGAGATACTAATCAATGCTGAATCTCAGTAGTAAGCAATTAGAATACGATACGACTAATAATGCGGTAGATACTTAATATTGTATTTACGGGTATGGCACAATGTGTGCAAAGTGGTCTAGTCTTGTTCTCGCGTATGTGCAGGCGGGGTTGACGATTTTGTAGGTGGTGTAGGTGGGCTCTCCTCATGAGGAGTTGTAGGGGGTAAAGATCTCTGCTTCGTTGATGGAGGTGCTTCTGGAGATGTCGGATATCTCGACGCTTCTGCCGGTTGTGGAGTACGCTGGGGTACGGACATTGATTCTTCTTGCACTTTTGATACCATCTCTCCAAGTGCAGGGTGCATTCTCAGCAGCGGGCTTGACGTCGACCTGGGAGATGGACTGCTACTCAAGAGGTTTCGCTGCATTCTCTCCCGGTGACCTTCAATCATGCCGTTCTCTAGCGTATCCTCGTTGCACTCATTCTCCTCTACTCCAGCCAGTAAGTCCGCAACACCAAGGTAGAATGAAGCAGGCTTGAACGGAATCTCCTTCCCCCAAATTGAGGCCCACGTATATCGCGCAGCGTTCGTCCATCCCACAAGGTCTAGATGGTTCACGGGAGAAAGGGTACCAAGATATGTGCCCTGTATGCGTATTCAGCAAGGTATACCCGAAGAAGGCATCCTGTGCACTCACCCATTTCGCTGATTCAACGCTAACCAGCCCATCGTTCGGACCCTCCTTCTCCAAGATGACACTATGCGGCCATTTCCACGTATCAATAAGCCCTGGTTCATAGCATGCACCCCAGCTAAAATAGCGCACGCCCTCAACGTCAGGTGTCTCCTCGTTGAACCGGCGCATACTTTCTAGGGTAAGACATTCGAATGCTTTTCCATCGCCACCACCGTTTGGCAGGAGCTCAAGTAGCGCGAGAACAGATGGAAGATGCTGCGAGGCGAGCGACATGAAGTGGTCCGCGAAGGAGGAGCCACGATGTGGAGTGGCAATTGTAGTTATGCTTATCACGGAAAACTTGCGTTGGGTGAGGTGCGTTGTAAGGTAACGGCAATCGAGGCCACCCTGCAATGTGTCAATAAGGGTGACCTTTCGCATCAGTCTCAGCTTACCATACTGTGTCCTATGAGATGGACAGCACGGCCAGGATAGACTTCTGAGACCTTTTTCTCAAGAACTTTTGCACGCTCTACAGGAGAACTTGTTGCAGGTACTCGTGTGATAAGAACTTCACAACCATTTGCCTCTAGTGCTTCCTTAATACCACGCCAATGTGCAACCTGTAAAGGTGCAAGAGAAGGTCCAACGGTCACGGTGTCAAACCCAAGAAGCCCATGACAGAACACAACGGGGGCTTTCGGTGAACGGTCTACACGCAAGCGGTTAGCCCAGCCCCACGAGTGGACTACAAACATACACTTCTGATGGATTTTATTCAGCGACGAAGCCTGATCTTCCTCATTGAGAAGCTTCCCCACGTTGTCCTTAATCCCCGAGTCTGAATCACTCTGGAACCACCATTTATTTTGAATAGGAGGAGGGGTAATCTGTGGTGCGGCAGATGCATGTATCGAACGTAGTGTGTCGATGGACGAACGAGCAGGTAGGGAGTGGTTTAGCGATATACATGGCTCATTAATGTGAGCTGCAAGATCTGCAGAAGATAAGGGCCCATTTTGAATGTGTGGAGGAATGGAAGTCACAGATGCTGACGGGAGAGTGGATAGCAGATTACTGAGTAATGGAGGTGGTCGACTGAGCAGGCGAGCAGGCGAAAAACATGGAGGCAGTCGTGCGCGTGGGGGCCTTGTCGGAAGGATGCTGTCACTCAACGCTTCGTTTAGTAATGACAATCCCGGAGATGGCGGACGCGACGATAATGGTGAGCCATCTGGGGTCGAAACTGAACTGGATGGTATGTCTCTGGCAGACGACGACGACGGCCACCGCACAACAGGTGCTGAATATTTCTGATCAGGACCAGTAGACATGGAGAGCGAGTGCTGGAGGGCCCATGAAGGAGGAGCAGACGCTGAAGAAGCGCTGAGCGACCTGCCGTGAATTCCACGTGCAGCCCTGCCATTATTGGCCTTCGTGATTGCAGCGGACGTTGACCGGGTACCCCACATCCCAGACCAACTTGCAGGCATTTCCTCGTCGTTTCGATTATTGACCAGATATTCGAAGCGGGAAGTTAGCGTCTTGAGAGTGGAGTTCACTGTGGTCGACGGTGATGAAGATATGTCATACATGCCCCTCCACAAGTAAGTACTGCGGCTTTGCAGGCTTTTAGTAATTAGAATTAGAAGTGGCTGTGCTATATAAGCTCTTCATCCTGTATTAATGCATGGTCCGTCGCTACCGTCTGTCCTCAAGTCGAAGCCTGCGACCCATGACAGTAAGCAAGGCCATATATGATGCTATGCGAGCTAATTGACCTTCTGAAAGCAATGACTACGCATGATCAGCTGACAGCTGGTCTCGCTCGTGTCACCTCTCCTCAAGAGTAAGTCATACTACATTGCACTATCGTGTTCTGATTTACCCACTGCTGTAGGACACCAATATACATATGTGCATTTCAAGGTACTCGTTATCATGATGTTGTCTGATATCTGTCCGTTCACTAGCACCCGTAGATTGTAACAGACTGTTCCCTTCACGCGAACGCGTCATGCTGCACCGTAAACGTGACCATAACTCAGAAGAAGATAGAGATATTTTTACATGGAACGAATAGCAGCTCAACATGTTCAGGACATCATATATTCATACTCAAGCCTCACTTGCAGGACGCCCCCGCAATACCTGCAGTTCAGAAAACGCCCGTTTTTTCACTACCACGCTGACGACAGATACGTTCGTCTCAATTTTGGCCAAAATTGGATATGAACCGTTGCAATTGAATACCACGAAAGCATTGTACAAATCTAGTGTCACAAAACGCACAATCGCAATAAAATTAGAGAGGAACGCAAACTGAATCACATGAAGTGCGCTCGGATCCGCTCTCGGTACGCTTGATCCAACTCTTCAAGGTCCATGCAGATCCACCAACTCTTGAGTGCAGTGTACACAGTTGCACGGTCCTGCGGGTCTGGGACGAGAAGATGCGAGACGAGAATCTTGGCTACACATCCGCAAGTAGTCAGGGGATTGTGGATTAATTCGAAAGATACGGCTTGTGGAGGACTCAATACAATAAGTAATCCTGGACACGCACCGTCACGAAGTGGACCCCAGATCGGTTCATGAAAGCAAATCTGTCCATCAAGGATACGTTGTTTTGTTCTTTCATCTTGAGCCGTCGCATGTTGGGATTGGACGAAGCCTTGGGAGTCCACGATATCTTCAAGTGAGATGCGAGATTGAGAAGCACTGGCAAAGTCGAATGGGTGACTTCCGCTTCAGTAATCCGAGCATTAACTCTGAACGTGATTTCTGTGACAACAAATATAGCAGAACACGCACGTCAACATCGCAAAAAGAGTCACGCCTGCACTCCAGCAGTCAGCTGGCATACCAACGTAGCCAAGATGTTTGTGCTCAAGTGCCAGGATGCCTTCCGGCGGGAGATAAGATATGGTGCCACAGACATGCAAGGTTTCTTGGTAAGCTTTTGGACGTGCAAGACCGAAGTCGGCGATCTGGACGCGTGGGTAAGGTCCAGGTGAGGAAAGTAGGATGTTTTCTGGCTGTTGATGACAGATTGAAGTCAGCAATCTAAAACACGCGCAGGGCATCACCTTAAGATCTGCTTTAAGCTTAACTAGGGCCTCGTGGGAAAGGCATGGAATCTTACCTCTGTGCGAGATCATACGATCGTGCAGGTACTTCAAGCCCTTGAGAAGTTGATACATGATGTACTTTGCCTCCCCTTCGCATAATCGATGCTTGGAGTGCGTGGTGATATACGTAAAAAGGTCACCGCCGGTACAGAGTTCAAGGATAATGTATCTGATGCACGCGATTTGTCGCTTCAGAGGTGAACCAAAAAACAAGCGACATACAAGAATTCCGGATCCAAATCGACAGCATATACCCTGTTAATGTTGGGCTGTTTAAATCAAGATCATGACATTTCAGGACAAAAAAATGAAATTATGCACGAACGTGGTGCAGGTTCATGAGCAATGTTGCCTCTTTCATCTCTTTTCTGAGGTCGCTACCTTCCTTGCGCTTAATAATCTTGCAGGCGGCTTGTTGGTGACCTGTGGTATCAAGTGCAAGCTGTACGGTGGCATAACTTCCACTCCCGAGGCAGTGAGATGTGATTAGGAATCGACCGAGATCCTGCGTGAACTCTTTAGAATCAATATGTTGTTTTGGTGAACGGTAGCAACTTTGTATGACTGTGTTTGTGACTGAGAAGGCTGTGATGCGTGTTTTTCATGAAGGTGTCTCCACTTGAGTATACATTGAAACGCTGGTAACCGGTCAGCAAGGCATAAAATGAAAGCGGCACATGCATACTCTGCGAGGCTGGTATTCTGAATGTATCGCCATTCATGACAATGACAGATGTTTTGCGGATTTTGTGCCCATTCAAAATGAGTCCATTCGTCGACAAGTCCTTCGCAGCAGTCAAGCCAGTAAGATAAGACGGTACAAGTAGCTACCTGGCACGATACAATGATTCCTCCGGTGCTAGACTGGACCCTGCTCAACGCGTGTCAGGAGACGTGTGAACACGTAAAACATGCAAGCTGACGCGTGTATCTTGCAATGTAGGCTGGACACCACGATATCTGGTATCACGTACGAGCTGCATATGACCAAGTGAGTAAACAAGATAACCTAGGGCAGAAGATGCGTCAACCGACCAAAGAGACGGGTTCCTTCCAATAGTTATCGGCTTCCCAATACTCAAAGTTATTGCTGCGCAGCAGATTGTCGTTAATGATCACTGCCGCAACAAGACAGAATTCATACCTTCCGCGCGTCCATCCGCGGTCGTTGTGACGAATTTAGCGCATACATCCGATCTTGACAAGGTCTGTGAACGTGCCGATTTTGAAGAGACAAACGATGGTACAGGCTGGGTCGGTCCTAGCGAGCGTGTCTGTGTTGCCATGCTTGGTAGATTTAGAGAAGAAACAAGAAGCAAAACGTAAAAGTGGCTCGAGAGATTACTGCAGAGGGGTTGTTGCTATATTTGGAATTTGACGTAACGATTCTCTCAGATAAATGTGTATTCCACCAGGGCGTTAGGCATCAATCATATCCCTTGCCGCTCCTCTGCTTCACTCTTTTGTTCTTTTTGTTATGCTTCTTCCCAACCTTACTAGCACTCGCTGACACGGAGGCTTGTTTCGCGCTCCCATGTCCCAACGGAGTACCATCGTCAGCCACCATATTCTGATGAGGATATATTCTTCCTCTCGAGAACTCTTGCCCGTTACGAGAGGTACCTTGTAAAAATGCTCGTGCTGATAGATTCGAATTGTGAGAGAAGAAAGTCTTGGTCAAGAGCTTGAGATTTCAGCCCCTGCCCTTGAGCAACAAGAATGGGAGACGGATTAGCCGGCACGAATGTATCCGCGCCTTTTCCAACTCTTGTAACGGGTGCACGTTTCTTTCCTGTCACTCTCAGCAACGATAGCTCGTGGGTTCTTTGGTTGAAAGATTGCTCAGGCGTGCTCGGCGGTGGGTGGCAAAAAAGCAGTTTCCCGTTGACATAGTCCTTTAGGACATACCGTGCTGCTCGTGCCTCGTCTGGATTACCTTGGCCGGACCGCATGAACCCTCGGGCGACTGTTGACTGATGAAAAAAATCCTTATTTTAACCAAGCGAAGAGTACTTACTCGCATAAGCGATCAAAAAGTCTTCCGCAGTGATCTTCCCGTCACCCCCCTCCTCCACGCCCTTGAACTTAATAGTCAAACCGTAAGTCGCTTCAAGCACCTCCTTTGGTATCCGCTTGGCTACCAAAGCTACCGGACCAGAATACTCTCTCATTTGGTCAATTGGTAACACACCGTCGCAAACCAGTGCGGCCTTGGTCGTTGCAAATTGCGGGAATACTAACCCAGGACAGTCGCAAAGTACTATCGCTGGAGAGAGATGAATAGTTTGGAAGTGCTTTGTCTTTCCGGGAGTCGAGGAGACGGAGACCTTTTTTTCTCCAAGAAGGGCATTGATTGTGCTGGATTTACCAACATTTGGATAACCAACGAGTCCAACCACCAGTTTTGTTGGAGGTTCTCCAGACGGGCCAGCAAATACTGCCGATTGGTAAGCTGTAAGCCTTGATTTGAATTAAAAAAACAATCGAGCTTCACTTGACAGATCTGGAGCAGCTGTGACGAAGAGATCTTCGAGCTCCAATACTGAGAGAACTTTGGTACGCGGATCCTTTCCATCGGGACTATCTTCCTCTGTGAGAACGTACTGATGTTCGTCCTCTGTTTCGCTTTCGGAGTGAGATAGCGATTCCGGCACTGACTCTTCTGCGAAGTCATCATCACTGACACTATCGCTGGGTGTATCTGGACCATCTGAATCGGACAGTGAAGCTTCGTCTTGAAGTTGTTCTTCTTCGGCCTGAGCAATAGCATCCCGGCGGGCTTGTTGTAATGCAGCAGCATTCGCCGCAGAGAAGAATGCGTATTGTATCCCTTGACCATCAAAATAATCTGCCCATATTCGTCTTGGAATGAAGTTCAAATAAAGATAAACATTTGGTTAGAAGTGAAACCATACTCACCGTTGTGTCGCAGTGAGTAGATCAGCCTTATTGATCAACAGAAGTGTCTTGCGCTTATCTCTTCCGGTACCCGCCTCGCCTTCTGCACCTTCCACATCTTTGACATATGATTCAAGATCCTCGCACCTAAATCTTAGTGGATTGCGAGCATCTACGATTTGCACCACTAGATGAGACCGCTCCAAGACACGCCACAATTGCCTCCAGACTTCGATATTGCGTTCGAATGGCGTTAAAAGAAATTTGTCCTCCTCCTGAAGTCTTTATCGATATCAGTCAGTGGGCTGCAGAAGATCATGTGTTTTCCCACATACTGTGCAAGCCCTCTTCGCCACTCGAGGAAGGCATCTTTCTCCTGTCGGTCTAATTGTGATGTTGTAATTGCTTTTGTCCACGGAGGTCTTCTGGGCACCCTGAGTCGCTCCTTATTCAGCTGGTGCTTCTTTAGAGTCGATTCCTCCTCTTGATCGGTGAGAAGATGGGGATTGTGTGTTGATCCTGCAGGGGACTGGATAATCTTGACATTTCGTCGTTCTACCTTTCCGCGTGAGGCTATAAACAAAAGGAAGTCATATTCACGCACCCGCGGTAAACTCTGTGCCCGCCAACTGTGCTGTGTTCAGGAATTCATCTAGGTCTCTCTCCTGCGTAACAGATTTAAGGCGGGTTGTCGAATCAACTTCAGTTGTATACTGAGTACATGAGTAAACGTATGCGGAACATAAAATATTGCGTACAAGACCAGACTCTTGTCTTTCTTTGGCATCCTTGAACTTTTTATTGATAATAGCTCGACCAAGCCCCGAAGGATTCTGGTTCTTCTGTCTTGGTGGCTGTCGTTGTATGCCGTCAGCAGTTAGCGTTTCACTCCTGCTTTTAACTCACCATATCCCAAAATTTCTGATCAGACTGGAGTCTGAATGAAGATGGATGTCCTCTGCACTGATTATCGATTGCTATATTTGGTTATGAGCTTTGACGTTGGTGCCAGACTGCCAGTTGATCGATTTGACTCACTGAGGGTTCTCAATAAACCATTCCGTTCACCCTTAAGCTTAGTCTTCCTAGTCCCAAATCAACCTAGTACTGCAACCAACTTGACCAGATTAAGTATTCATCCACTTGGTATTCTTCAATGCGGAAGGAACATCATTAATATTGTTGAAGTCAGTTGTAGAAAGGTCTGGCCCTGAGCCCCAAAAACATTCACTATGCAATTGAAGTGGAACGTGAAGCTTGCTGATCAGCTGTGATTTGGCGAACAAGTGCATTTATAATGCCTTTAATGCGCTTCTGAACTTACTCAAGTAGATTGTCTGCGCATCGAGCTGGTAGGGATTAACTTCTGCCTCGCCATTAGAACGGGTCCAAATAGACGCCGGTTCATCCATACGATCAGTGATAGAGACGGACAGCGATTTACCATCATCAATACAGCACAATTTCTTTGTTCTTCGTGCAGTCACACAATCAGACTCAGCCTGGCCGGTCGTCACTTCCTCTACCATCCTTGAAGACTGCACCTACCACGTCAGCTGTAAGTTTTTACAGCCCTTCCGTCTAATATACGCTTACTACAGCCCTACAGATGAATGCGCCACAAGTAGGGACAAGGACAAAACATCGTCCTCCCGAGTTTGGCGTTCAGTTGAATGCTGTACACATCGCCCATTGTAAGAGAACTCAAATAGTCCTCGATCAACAGCAACTCGCGTGGGGAACGATTTATGAACTGGCGCGGGGTGTCACTCGTGGCATGTGGACGTTCGAAGATATGACGGAATATCGTTTGCGTCAACTCAAGGGTTCAAATGCGCAAGCTGCATGGAAAGTGGCTGCTGTCATCAGAGATGAAATGGGTTCGTCGTCTACAACGAGAGCATCATCAGAAATTTGGTATAAAGTTCAATCATCTGAAAAATTCCAAGCTGAATATGACTGAAAGGCTTGAATACGATCGAGAGCAGCTTGCGATTGTCGAAAACAGAGGCCGCGGCCTGGGAACTATGGGCGACTGGGAGGGAAAGGAGAATTGGTACGGAGGCAAGATCCAGCAAGTTGCCCGTATTGTGAGAGCTGGAAGTTCGTTTAGACTCGAGCTCGAAAAACCCGAAATTCGGCGGTCGCATCGATTTGCTCGGTTTTTGGGATCTCGACGCATCCTCCAAATCCGTGTTCCGGCCAGCTTGACATATGACACAGAAGTTCCCAAATTTCTGGAGTCCAGCAAATTCATATTGTGCGGCCGCGTCTTCGTACCATTTCACGCGAAGGAAGGAAGTGTCTATCTCTTTGAAACCAACGAAAACATAGATCGGCAGACTAACCCTAGCGATGGTGATGATTACCGACTAACACTTCATGAATTTGTACAGTGGCATAATCCACTGAGGTTGAATTCAAAACAGGTAAATACCTTTTCGTCAAGGCTCGCATGATGCAGCGCTCACGCGCACCCCGACTAGCCTATCAGCAAATGGTCTACCCGATGGGCGCTCGGCTTATCAACTTCGGTACCAACAATCAAATTTGCTCCCGAGAATATATTCTTCATTGATGATCAGTGTAGCATTTCCTCTAGCTTGCAAACTATAGTGCATTGATTTAGATCTTGCAGATGCCGGAGACTGGGGCGAGGGAGACCATCCAGTTGAAAAAATCGTGACCGATGGGTGCGGGTTCATCAGCGGTGCAGCATTGACTGCCATCATGCGAGTAATCCAATATCCGAGTCGACCGACAGCCGTGCAGGGACGTATTGCTGGTGCCAAGGGAATGTGGGTTCTACACCCAGATCCTGAGTATCAAGTCGCCGATGGACCACTAAAGATTTGGATACGTAATTCGCAAAACAAAATAGATTGCGGACCGCTGCACAAAGTTGATACTGCCCATAGAATTTTCGATCTTGTTGCACCGTCTCGTGTAACTGGACCGAGCCGCTTATCCGGAGGTACTCTGGTAAATCTCGCGCACAACGGCGTCCCTACCGGTATTTTGAAGGAACTAATGGCTGATGGGCTGCACAATGAAGTGCGCCAGCTCACTGAATGGAATGGCCCCGATTCAATGCTCATGGTTTGGCAAGCTGTTGAGCGTGCTGGCCGAGTTGTGATCTGCAGACTGCGGCGGCGCATTGCTGGCCAGGCTCGTGCATTCGGCCTTGGCCAACTCCGGCCCAACGAGGAGCTGAGTGACGAGATCGATGATAATGATCATGATGTCACATTGGACCAGCGGGTTGCCTCGGATTCCCGAAGTCGCAATCCCTATAGTGGCCAACCAATCTCTCTACATGAATCTGTCCTCGAACTTCTCCAAGCTGGATTTCACCCCTTAAAGCTCGACCCGCTCTTTTGCAAGCTCCAAAGCGTGGTGACGCTCGTTCTGGACGATTATGTAAAAAATTGTCATATTCCAGTCAAGGAGTCCCTTGAGGCCTACATTATACCAGGTAAGTAGCGTCTTTATCAGTCACTGTTGCCCATCTAATCGGACCACAGATCCGTACGGTGTCCTTGAAGAGGGCCAGATCCATTTTCGGTCGTCGCAACTCATCACCGACCCCGAAAGCGGAACCCATATGGATATCATAACAGGACATGTTTTAGTGAGCACTTTAGTTTTGTGGAAAGCTTGTCCTGAGACTTCGGATTAGGTGTGGAGGATTCCCACGAGACTCCCCTCGGACGTCCAGAAGGTAAGAAAACTATTTTTCGTAGTACTGCCGACTCATCACGTATGGGTCAGGTCACTGCCGTCAGTCACCCAAAGTTGGCAAGTTACTTTGATGTCATTATCTTTCCGGTAAAAGGCGAGCGGTCACTGGCGAGCTACTTGGGTGGTGGAGGTTGGCATTTTCCCCATCATGCTTATTCCCGAGGCATTTGCTGACAACTCTACATTGTAGATTATGACGGGGGTGAGCTTCTTTTGGTTCCTACTTCTTTTGTCTCCTCGTTTAGTGATTGTTTCTCGAAGATACCGTCGTGTTGGTCTGGTCTAAAAGCCTCGTTGAAAACTTTAGCACCGCTCCGCTGTGTGAAGCACCCGTAGATTTGAGGAACGACTTCGAACAAGAGGTCGAACACCTTCTTGATTTTGACCGACGAGTATCCAAGCTCTCAGACAAAGAGGCTCAAACAGCTTTTCAAAAGGTTTTGCTGCTCGGGCTCGCGGAGACGAAGCGCGGACTGTATTCTAGCTTTCATGATGCAGCTGTGTATCAACGTGGCTATGACAGCACAACAGCCGTTCGACTTGCATATATGTAAGTACTTCAAGTTGTGTCGCTACGATGCTAGCCTTTTAATACGCTGGTGAAGGTTTACAACGTGCCTGGATGCAAGCAAGACTGGGCTACGAGTCAAACGCCATGTTTTCGAGGCAGACCGCAAATCTTACGGGAGCTGCAAACCATATTACAAAGAGGCAGCTCTAAAAAAAAGCGACTATCCCAGAGAAGACGCACCGTTATCGAAGCGAAAGGCATTATCATCTTTTATTCTCGATGATCTCGTGGACGAGGGCAATCACCTCCGCGACGAGTTTATGAAGAAGTATTCAAGCCTCCGCAGTTCCTCGTCCCGTAATTCGGAGCGTGATACCCATCTCACCTCTCCTTACACATCCTGCATCTTACAGGGCAGCACAAGCGGTGCATGTCGGTTTTCAAGGATTGCAGGTCAACCTAACTGTTGCCAAAAAGCATGTCGACAAAGCATACCAAGACTGGCTACGCGCCGTTGCAATGCAGAAAAGTGCTTCAAGCCCTGGGCGTTCTGATCCCAAGGAACAACAGATCCAAAAAGCTGCACAATGCTTCGCGCAGCGGCCGTTGTTCCAAGACGTACTCTTTTTTTCCGAGGAAGAACTCAAGACTATTATGGCATCATATGCTTACACTCTCAGCCAGGCGTTCGGGTTCTCTGTTGCCTTCGCAGAGCTTTGCGCCATCAAAGCGCGAGTCCAAGGCGGAGTCCTTTTTGAGGATAACTTTGCACAGGTTATGAACATACCTGGCAATGTCCTACGAGCCCTTTCGCAGGCTCAGGATAGCGTAGATGACTGAGGCTTTCATGTTTTCCATGATATGACAGTCATCCAGTACATTGGCGTATCGCATTGAAGCAGTTGTCTTATTTTCATATCCCAGAAGTACTTCAATATTTGTTGCCTGCGTACGATCTAAAACTATCCCCATGATATGAGGCATTAACAAACTCAACCATGACTATCTGACAGCTGGTGCACCTTCATTATCGATCACAGAGCAAGGCCAAGAATGTAATCGAGCAAACCTCGCTTCGAAAATCGGACAACTAAGCCCTTGTCAATAACCTGGCACCCTACTGATCTGTAATCATCGGCCCCAAGTTGCCGCGTATTTGACGTCGGCGGCAAGAACCCGCAGGTTTTTTTTCGCATGCATCCAGCATCTGAAATACGATCATGTACCCGACATTTATGCTGTGTCAGGTCTTGTGATGGATACCAGCTGTAAGCAGTGTTATATCTGCGTAGTGGTTTGACCATATGACACTGTTCACGTTGCAAGATATCGACATGGCGTAGAATTAAGCCTTTTAGAACTTCTCTGACCCGTCTGCGCACCGCCTGAACCTATGCGTCCGACGGAATGGCGTTCAATCTCCATGGATCCGAGGAAGAAGAAGGTTTTGGAACATAGCCGTCCAACAAAAGAAGGTACTAGTTTAGTTGGTATATAGGATAGACGACTGATGTAAAATTTTACATGAATGAAGCCCATGAAGGGCTATGCTTCAACAACAAGCCCTCGTTCCGGCCCGCGTTTCACCTTAACGACATCCAGAATCTTGCCAATGGAACGCGCCAAGTGAGTAGATTATCCATGATACAATGAGCGATGGAAGGCTTCTCTTCTTCGAAGTCCTCCGAGTTTGAAACGGTAAACCTCGGGAGTACGGAATTTGTACTATGTACAACTATCCGGGCCTTCACTTGTGCGGGCACGTGAAAATTGACGACTGTTGCGCCGAAGAATAGATGGCGTACGTATATGGACCATTTGGTGACATGACCGACTTCCTTGATCTGGGAATCGGAAACAATGAGGAACTTCATCGCACATTATGAGGTCCGGGACTGACCGAAGATGACTATATCTTAGGTTAGTTACCGCTAGTACATCACCGGACTACATCAAACATAGTCGGGTTTTGAACGCTTGAACTACCCATTAATGTAAGTATAGCCTAAGGAAACCAGACAATGAATCCGGCGTACCCATGACCTTTGACAACTTCAAACGGCCTCCGAAGATATACATCTGTCATGATGGAGTATTCCTCACTAGGCCTCATTGATTGACCAAGTCCGACGGTAGATTCTGAGGAGTCCACATCACGCAGATCTGGGCAAAGGCCACTGGGCGACCTGACAAAAACTAACCGACAAACAACTGATTATGTCAGCTCTTCCATCACCAAATCATGGGGTGAATAGCTCTACCTTTGTCTATGACTTCGCAAGCAAGGTGATGTTAACATTTTTGATGGGCATTTTTGCTAGATTATCAAACGAGTCGTAGCTTCTCGCGCACCCTGGGAATACAATTTAGAATCGTGTCGGTTTCAGGTTCGGTGGAGATGGTGTCACTGGAGCCTCGGAGACCAACGCACGTTGGACAGGCGTGAACGTTTGCGCAAATTTGCGCTTCAGACGATCGATCTTGTCAAAGTAAGTCCCTAGTAATCGACCTGCCCTCCAATGTCAATTTTGACGTGTCGTACAGGATCCATACACCTAAGGAATCATTTGGGCTGCTTCGAATGTTGTCTCGGTCTGACGCTTCATACCAACGAAGGTTCATACCTGGCTCATTCAGGGAAAGAAGCATCAGACAAACCTCGTCCGCTGTGCGGCTCGCGATGCTGAGGACACGCAGTTGATTGCTCCAACTCAAAGCAATGTACAACATAAAGTGTTCCTCAAAATAGGACGCCCAGGCTATAAAGTGACAAAAGTGCGGGACAAAGATACTGGCAAAGTGGGTTTGATGGTTCAGGTCCACCTTCCTCGGATCATAGCGGACGTCATCCCTCGCCGACGATCTATGAGCAGTTGAGAACAAAAGAGGGACCCTCTGAACAGGGCACACCAGTATCTAATCGTAGGTACGATTGCTTCCCAAGTCACGCGTTGCTTATTGGATGCTTGGTGGCTGTTGAATCGTATGAGACAATTGCTCTCCGCATTCCTGCACGCGAGATAGAAGACGAAGCTGACGATGCCGGATATTGGAACTGGTCATATTGGGATCCCGATACAAATCGGTATAACTTCCGTTTCACTTATCGATGTTGCCTGCCAATCGCAAGTCTGCGCGGTTTTCTTGTCATGCTCTACGTCCCGAATTATTTGGATCAACTTCGTCCTGATACATTTAGCTTCTATCTCATGCCGTCCTCAGAGGATGATTAATGTGCGCCGTATGATTTGTCTGATCCAAGAAACTTCGATTCATATTTTGGACGGTAAATTACCTGTCAGCGCCAAGGTTACCACTCCTGTAAACTTCCCCTTACTCCAGACTTATGGAACTTCTTAGGACAAGAAGTATGAGTTGGTTCCAATTGAGTTAGGGCCTTTAAGTTCGCATAATGTATTAAGTGCAACTCGATCTTCCATAGTCACCACCATCACGCATATTCGCGCAAGACAATATGCACAATCTAGAAATAGTTTCTGTCTCGATGGCCCCCGGCACAACTTAGACCAATTGAGCCATAAGACCTCGAGAGTTATTGAACATAAGCGGCGTTGTAACAACACACGTGAAGCTTGAAACACTATTAATAACAAGATCGCACTCTATCCTCGTCAATCTTTGGCCTATCCGTTGATGGCCCTCGCCCCGGGGGTGACACAACTTAATTCTTGGAGCTAGAGTCGACTCAATATTCAGCCTAAGTCCAAGAATGAAATTCTTCACACAATTTATTCTATGTGCTATTGCTGGAAACAATGAAGTAGTAAATAATGTGGTCATTATCTGGGTGTCTAGTATGCATGTGAAATCGTTACATTCAAGTATCATGTTGACCGTCGTCGTCTAAACATAACTTCTGCTTTCCGGTTTGGAGTGCAATTCATCATAAACCATTCATCTGGAGGACGCTCGCCTTCTTTCTCCAATTTAATATCATAGTTCAGCACAAGATAAGCCATCATCGCCTTCATCACATTAGAAGCAAAGAAGCGACCGGGGCTGACGAAATCGGTGAGAACTCAAAACCATAGATCGGGCAATTTTGGCGTACCAAGCATGATGTCCATACCCAAAAGGGATGTAACTTGCACTTGTGGAAGCTAGCAAGGTTTGTGGGTCTTCTACATCGTCCTCGCCCCGCTGTGAAAATCGGAAAGGTTGGAACTCAGTTGCGCTTTCGAAGTATTCCTCGTCGAGATGCATGGGTAATGAGGCGACAACGACGTGAGTTCCGCTGGGTATTACGGTACCATCCGAGAATACGAATTGCCGCATTGCTTTACGCATCATGGGAACTACCAGAAATCAGCTTAGTATCACCAAAAAACGTAAAACAACCTACAGAGTGTGGTGCTATTGAATCGTTGGGATTCCTTGAGAAAGCTATCCATCTTGACGAGTTTCGTCATCGCAATCTTCGTCCATCCATCTCGATTGATAACATCTGAAGCTTCCTCTCGAAGGGGTGTGCAATATTGAGGGTATGTAGCAAGGTTTAATAGAGCGTGGGTGAAGCTCTTTGTGAGACCAGTAAGGAGTCAGTAATCGGTTTGCTCTGAAGCATAACGGCAAACCTGAGCAGATGTATGTAATGCAGCGAAATTGAGGACTAAAATCCGCAAGCATATACTCCGGAGATTCCTGTGCTCATCGTCGGATACGTCAATGAGCCAAGTAATCATGTCATTCTTTACGGAGAACGTAATCAAGTGGCGAACCATGTAATAGGAAGATAACACACCGGTTGAGCGTTCCATTCGTCCCTGAATTGTTCATGAATCTGCAGTCGTTCCTGCACGATAGGTTCAAGAAGTGCCATACATCTCCTAATGCTACTTGGTGTGTTTGTCAATAATCGACCAATGATCCTATAAGTCAAAGTTGGGTCTTCGCACCATCGATTTAGCGACACTGCTTACGGATGTGCAAATTTGGGAAAACAATTCACGAGAGTTGCACGCAATACCACCTGTAAAGCGAATTGCTGTTGCAGGGCTTCAAATTCAGGGGATCGGCCTGTAAGCGGGTTGAGCAGATGAACCCTTGATCTAAGCGAACCACTCACATAGCGGAAGCCCAACAAAGAGGCGATTGCTTACGCGACACATAGCCTTCATGATCTCCGGGTATATGCGAACCTTAGTCCAACCTGCGCAAAAAGCACGTAAGAATAACCTTATGGAGAAGGTGGAGAGCTTGCCATCTTGGTCTAATGGTATGATGGTGCCGAATGCGTGGTTTATCTCGTCGTAGACATTAGGAAAGAGCGCCTGAAGGTTTCGAGAGAGATGGTTGCGAGTCACTTGTGTGTGATATGGATATTCTTGCGCATCGACACCAAATGTATATTTGACTTGAAGAAGCTGTGAAACAGTGGACCAAATCTCAATGTTACGGAACCAAACAAAAAAAACATCCATCTTACATCTCGCATAGCGTGATCAAACGAAAGCTCGTCTTCAGGCACCTTTCTCAACTCCTCTATTAGTCGCGGTCCAGTCAGGACCACCACCCATTTGTCAATCAATGGCACTCTGAACATTCCGCCCTTATGCTTTATCGACGTTCAAAACATGATTGCCTAAGAATAACATTGTTGCCAACCTTCTGGTAGCCTTCTTGCACCATGGCTGGAGCATCACTTATAAAGCGGACCGCGCCGAGCCATGAAGAGACTGCCCCTGACGGACCGATTGCAGGAATAGTATCAAGCTAGATTCGACGTTAGTCAGCCCGCTGCGACTGCATGAAAGTGCTTGCCTCAGAAAATCTGCAATGATCGTAAATGAAGAGGAGTAGAAGGGCTACTATAATGGCCAATCCATAAACAAAGAGACTAGTACTGTCCATGGGATGAGTGTCGGGGGCAAAAAAGGGGTAGAGGGCATTTCCGACACCACTCCCATGCGGGAGAAGGTATTTATGTTTGACGGGCACATCGATTAGTATAGTGGAAAAATAGAGTTAAGCACAAACCTCTTACCGAGTAGGGCAGGCTTGATTAGATACATACAAAACCCGAGCAGTGGCGCGGAGTGTTGAACATATGATTTTCCGTTCTCAAGGAGTAAGGCCAATGATCCATATTCTCGATGCGCATTAAAAGCTATGAGAAGGCACAGAGACGACCCAACCTCGTCGATAGGAATTTTGTCATGTCAACGAAGCCATGATCCATGGCCCGCATCAACAATAAATTTACAATTTTTAGTAACGGGAACAGCCAGGGACAGCCCTTGTAGCTTTTGCGAACTTATCCTGAGCTTCTGATGTGGCCAAAGGCCATGGAGTCAACACATCTCCGCTCATACTGCTGTTGAGGGCGTTTCACCTCCGCAAGAAATGAACGGAATTGAACGGAACTTTGCCGCGTATCCAATCGAGTATGCAGGTCGATCAGTCGCATTGCCATTGTTTGGGCTAAAGATGCAACGTTGAATCACCTCAAGGCCGCCATCATTGGTTATTGCTGTCGTAATTAGAGCGGAAGTTATGTGGGCTTGTTCAACCGCGGAAGGGGTGAGTTACTGCTTACAAATCATGAAACTACTCTATGAAACAAAATGGAGGTGTGAAGGTATCGATGTGGGCATTATTTCGCGTGTATCAGCCATTGTATGTAGCGAACAGAAGCATTGTATATGG
Organism: Suillus cothurnatus; assembly: GCA_016758765.1. Taxonomy (NCBI): domain Eukaryota; kingdom Fungi; phylum Basidiomycota; class Agaricomycetes; order Boletales; family Suillaceae; genus Suillus; species Suillus cothurnatus. The sequence continues at coordinate 250,568 of JABBWL010000067.1, forward strand.
TCAAGGTTGCAATCATACAACACCAAAATTCCCTTATTAGAATACATCTGGTAGGGTGGCAGCTTGAACGAAGAAACCGAGTTTAGCAGCTTTCAGCACCGGGATTTCCCTCAGTCTTACGTGGCAAGACCAATCTAAAGATTGGATATACTGGAAAAAAAAGTGCATTAATTCAACAGCCGTGCTAAAAACACATACAGAAGAATCAAGAACATCTAGAAATACTGCGTGGGTTATCGGTTAATGCGATTGGTGTACCAAGGTCCATAGTCAAGACACCTCGATAAGTGCACAGATCGTCCTCTATGAGGTAAATCAAATCAGTGAGATAGAAGACAGCTCAAACAAGAACACCAACCCATCTCCGTGACAAAGTCCAGAAGAAGGGTTATGACGCGAATCAGATATCATGTTTCCGTTTACTCAGCCTTCGCCGATGAACTACTTCCTTGACCTTCCCAATATTGGTTTCTGACAAGGACAAATGTTTTGTCAATGGAGGATTTGAGTTAACATGAGCTCCAGGCACATGCGTTGGCAAAGGTATATTTCCAGGGAAGGCGGCCGTTTTCTTTCGGAGTAGTTTTCGGCCTTGATGAATCACCGCTGCCGGTTTGTGAGTGTAGCCTTTGGTTGGTGGGAAGGGGTCAGGATCGAGGTCGGGATGAGGATCGTGGTGGTCAGCTCTGGGATATATATCCAGGGGTTGATTTTGTTGTCGCTGGGGTAGTGATTGCGGGGTCTGAAGAAGAGTAGGCATGATGAGGCGTTTTGGAAGGTGATGATTGCGCGGTGGCTGTAAGCTATTTTGAGCGCGAGATTGCGTAGTTGTAGTGGTACGCGTGAGCGAACTGTCCAATGTGTGAGTTCTACGATGTCGAGGAAGGATGTTCGCCAAGTCGATCGCTTGACCATCAGGTGGTTCAACGATGGGCGGTGATGAAAAAGGCGTTGCCTGATTTGTATCTCCGCGAAACTGTGACCGAGTTTCGAGATATCGTTCATTATTACCCGGCGGTAAGCCGGGCGCAGAATGTATTTGATGGAGGGGATAAGGCGTGAGCTCATCATGAGCTGGCCGTTGTGACACGTGAGGAATATTGTCACCAAAGCGATGGATCCGAGAAGCAGACTTGCTGGCGGGTGCACGTGACGATGAACGAGAAGGCGGCTCCTCAGGCGGAAGGTGGTCAAAAGGAGAGTGGTCGCTGGGGTTACTGGGTTTTAACTGGCCCGAGCCTAGATTATGAAGATCTGGGTTCGGTATTACAGTGTTGGCCTGAGTGGTATGCAAAGGCGGCGATATAACACCAGATGGAACAATTTGCCCAGGAACAAAATTCACAGACGGTCGACCGACTCCTGGACGAATTGGAAGCGATTTAGGGAGCTGCAGCAAAAAATGTAAAGATAAAAGTTTCATGATTCTTAACTACCAAACATACTTTCTGGGTCCGCACCTGACGGGGGGCGTTCTTTGCAAAGAGAAAGTGAATATGAGCCGTAAAGTTTGCATATCCAACCTACCTCACGCTTAGATTTAGTATGGAAATCGCCTCGCAGGACGTCAATGTCATTATACATGTGAGCGGGCCCAAGTTGCGCAAGATTGCTACCAATAGCTTCGTAAGAACCGCCATGTTGCCATCTTGCTCCCAAAGGATTTGTTTCATCCATTTCGTCGATTCGATCGAGGGCACGAGAACTTGTGAAGCATCGGATGAGATTCTTCATACGACGCTTTCCTGTAGACCTGTTACTACCATCTGCATGAACTGGAGATGAGTCAGAGCGCGTTGTGGCAAATTTCACCACTTTTTTTCGCTGCTCTGGAGCTGTAACAGTACGTGTTGGGATAGGACGACTAGAAGTAGGGGGGTACATGGCTGGCGAGGACGAGGCCGGAGATGCTGGGAATGGAAATGAAAACTGCGAAGGCGAAACAACACGAGATGTCTCAGGATGAATCGGCGAGTGGGAATGAGATGTAGCGGATGATACAGCAGGCGACGTGAAAGCAGCGAGGGCGGTGTGAGAGCCAGAATCTAAAGATACAGAAGTCGAGGCAGTTGGGGACGGGCGAGCTTCTTCCGAGCCGGGTGAGTGTGAAACAAAGTCAGGGTCCTCCATAGGACAGAGCACTCCCTGATGAGGTGAGATGTCACTGGGAGTTGTCTGAGTGGGTTGAGAAGGATCGCTAACCACCATAAGAGGAGATTTAGACGGGAGTTCCTTGTAGAATGTAGGGCTAACGAGTGGAAAATGTGGATGAACGCGAGGATCGGAGGAGAATGCAGGGTCATTTAAGATGGTCGTCGACAAGGGTCTTGAAAAACTGGGAGGGCTGTCACGATGATAATATGAAGACGAAGATTGATCGAAGTCAGGAGTGAGAGATGCTGGAGATACAATGGCGTATGGATTAGGATTATGGTACTGATAAGCAGCAGAAGTAGGAGACTGAAAGAAACCTAGAACACGCTCATCGTGAGCTGTGCTTGGCGCGTCCTGAAAATGATAGCTGGTTTGGTGTTTACGACGACCTGCACCCCAGTTTAAAGCCATAGATAGCTAGACAGATACAGAGCCTCGCAAAGCAAGCCTTAAAGAAGAGCTGTAGCCAGACAAAAAATCGTTGCCAGTTAACAAATGTTATCAAGAGAAGAAAGACTTAGAAAGGGACATGCAGAGCTTATGCCCACATGTGCAAGCACATGAGGTGAATCTGCCATGATCAATAAAATTAGACTGAACTTCTCTGTTTGGCTTGGCTTCCAAGTTGTGGCAAACCATTGACACGGTTTCACTGGTTATCTGCTGAACTCAACTAAATGGCAGACGTTGTATCTCTTCGGACAGAAATTAAAGCTTGGGAACGCGACTTTAAGTCAAAATTCTCTAGAGATCCTTCTATCCAGGATATTAAAGATCAACCTGCTATAGGTGCGTCTAATCGGTACTTTCATGTCGCGTCTTGTACTCAATGTCCTTGTAGCTGACAAGTACAAGTTATACAAGAAACTATCAAAGGCAGCAGCAGCAGCTACCTGCCTCTCCCAGACGCGTCGTTCTTCCTCTCAGACGCCTACCACTCCACCGAAATCTACTGTTCACCCAAGTCACTCCCGTATTATTTACAAGCCGCGCGAAATCGAAGTCGTCGCTCCTCTTCCGGGCTTTAATCCGTTCTCACCAGTCAAAAATAAAGGCAAGCAGAGGGATTCCCCCACTGCATCCTCATTTTCAACTCGAAAGGCGCATTTACCCAATCCTTTCGCAACTCCTTCCAAGAATATACTAAGCCGTCACTCACGGCGCGAATCCCCAGATAATTTCCCAGAAGGACAGCCACATTCATCGATTGGTATATCTCTCAGCTCCCAATTACCTCCCGCGCCGAACACGGCAGTCTCGCGCGCACGAAAGAGACTTCGTGGCGAACCTGTCTCGCCCTCGCCCAATAAGCAAAAACGTCAACGTATCGGTTCTCACTCGGCTTTACCCTTCCGATTATCACATTCTTTGTCAAGTGATGATGAAAGTGATGGGGTAATGGGTGGCACGGATGTCAACATCTCTTTTGTGGATGATTCTCCCGTAAAATTACCGGCAGGCGGCAAGTCATTCAGGCTCCTCTTCGAAGACACACTACCAACTGCAAGTGTACCTAAGAGGCATGCAAACATTTCCAAGTCACAATCACGAGGTTCGGACGATGCTGTAATCTCTACATGGGTTCGATTTGAACGATGCCACGAGTCTCGAAACATCTCCGGCCAATACCCATAAAGATTCTAGATGCTCGAAAAGTCGTCAAGATAAACAGAAATCAAAGGCGGATACAAAACCTACTTTGATGTCAAAAATCATCAAAAAAGACGAGTCTCCCAGTGCTGAAGGCCGGGTAAACCAGTCGAGGTCTGGGTCATCGCGTACAATTGTTGTGGAGAAACGAGCGCACAGCAAGTCCCAGGAACCGAAGTCATCGCTCAAGCGTGTCCTGGAGGCCGTGTCAGTGAATGATAGACTGTCATCAGCTTCTTTTTCACAGTTCCCCTTACTTCCGCCATCTCCCACCTCTGAAGAGGCCTCTTCAAATCGACGCGTTCCAGCAAACGGCAAGGGAAAAGCTGGAACAAGCCGAAAAAAGGCCAAGGTTGCGGATGAGGAGGATGAGGAGGAAGACGAAGACGATTTAGACGAGGTTGCTGTTAAAGTTATCAATCGGACCCAGACAGCACAGCATATGTCTGAAAATTCTGATGAGCTTGACTGGGATCCAATATTACATAGCGGTGCCCGTGACCTCGATCGATATGCCACGGCTGGCGACACGAGTTGTGACGAAAACGGGACGTTTCGTGTTGATTTACCTGATGAGCTTCGCCTCATGTTGGCCATTTCACCATCAAGAACCCACAACAGCAAGGAGGAGCGTGTCTTCCGCGGTTTACTTTACGGCGATCGTGTTGGCCATTATGACGCGTCGAGAGGTGGGGATATATGGGATATCGGTGAAGCGGAAGATGACATCCGAGGTAGTACCGAGGGAGAAGATGATTGGGAAGGCGAGCCTATACCATGGGAAGTTGGAGAGTTGTAGGATTTACTAGCCGTATGTGGACATGTTTTATGATTTCGGTGCTTTCACAGGACGTTTTCAGTGCTTCATATCGAGACGCTTCGTGCAATTATACTTGCTATCACTTGCAGGATCAAGTACACAATGAGGAACACATGCCAAACACGTGTCTGATGCCAGTGTCTGACCTAGCGCACATGGTGCCCGCCGCCCCAAGCCATGCACTGCATAGAGTGAGGTAGCAGTGTACTAACGTATAATCACTCCGCGATAGCTGAAAGGTGGGACTTCACATTCCCCAGTCTAGTCACCAATCATTCGCTTCTATTGCGTAAGGGCAAACCCTTGACGCGTGTTTCACCTCCGTGTTTGAAAGGGGAGCATGGCTCGGCTCTTGATGTCATTGCGCACATTCAATTTGTTATTTGAACCAGCCCTCATCCTGCTGGTGACTTCTCACATAGTCCGGGCGTTACGGCGTGTGAGCGCAGTAAGTGGTTTAAAACCAGGTGCTTAACCCAGGTATCCATGTCTTCCACCACCTTGTTTTCCGACGCTTTAGCTTCTGTATCTCTTCGTCTTCGCCGCTCCCGCGATTCTGATAGTCAAAGCAAACAAAGCAATCGAACTTCATACCGCCCTTACTCTGTCCATCAGCAGACAATGTTCCCTACTATCCTCCGGGATCCTGATGCAGCCAAAAAGCTGTTTGAGACTATCATTGACTCTCCTAATGGCCGCCGCTCCATGTCACGCCTTGCGCGGACCTGTAGAGCTATGTGCGAGCCCGCTCTGAATGTACTATGGAGGGAACTGGACTCCTTACTTCCAATTATTTCGCTGTTTCCCAACACCCTAATGAAGAGAGCCCGCCGCCCTGGGCTCGGTCTGGTGGGTTTTCCTTGACATAAACCTTCTCGATTACTCAACTAGATACCTCTCGCAGGCCTAAGGCGCCCAATGCCGAGGACTGGAGCCGAGTGCTCGCCTATGGTGAACGTGTACGCCGCATTGCGTACATCGAGTCCTCTCCCAGCGTCTCTCCATCTATCTTTGCAATCATCGCAGAGAACCGACCTGTACAATACATCCTCCCTCACTTGCAGCAACTCATCTGGCGCGTGGACACTGCTGCTGGTCTGCAACGCTGCACTATTTTCCTGAACCCAGAGCTTCAAAGTCTGGTTTTGGAGGTTAGTACGAGGATCCCACAACTTGCCACTTTCCTTGCGGAGGTATGCAGCACCACTCAGCTGTCATCCTTTTCCTTCACGTCGCCCACGAGCCTTCCCGACACGTTCACTGATATTTTGAGGTCCCACAACACGTTGGAAAAGTTGGTTCTAGTTGCACCTGGCGCGCTCTCATCGAGTGTTGGGCAATGGGCTGCATCTTTGCCTATGTTGCGTGTTCTCGAGCTTGATCTTACTGGTCGGTCTGTCATCGCAGTTGAAGGCTTCTTCGACGATATTGTCGCTTCGGGAGCTTCCACTCCCAGTGATGCGTCGTCAGACAGTGGTGTCTTCTCTGGGGATGAGATAGACTTCACGGAAATCCGCAAGTCGTCCTTGCGCTTGACCGGTGACCTGCGCTCGGGTGGCAGTATTTACAGATCTCCGTCAACTATCGTTGACTGGAGAGGTTGCAAACATCGCGGTTTTCCTGAAACACCTGACGAGCAATCTCACGCACCTGGAACTCGTCATTGAGGACCCCCCGGATATGGCTGACTGGCAGGACCTCTCTGGTCTGATATGCGAGCGCTTCAGTAAATCGCTCCTCTCCCTGCGAATCAACGCAACAGGCTCATCCCGTTTCAATGAGCTTGTGAGATCAACGTCTCGAGGCGGAGACCCACCTTGCCGTCACCTTCCCCTCCAGCACTTCACCTCACTCCCGTCTCTCCTCCGTCTAGAAATAGACCTGCCAGAATCAGTCCTCTTCTATGACTCAGATCTGCAGGCTGTAGCCCAAGCATGTCCTAACATCGAGACCCTCCGGCTCTGTCCTATGGCACGTTTCCCCGCGTCGTCTGGGCCCAGCCTTACGTTAGAAGGCGTTGCAGTCCTGACTCAGGGCTGCAAGCGACTACAGACGCTTGCACTCGTGCTAGACGCCCACACGGAATCTGAGGAGACGTTTAACTCCCTCAATGTATCCTCGCGGTCACTTCTCCGCTTACACGTGGGCCACTCCGTTGTTAACGATTCCCTTCAGACGACCATTCTTCTCAGTCACCTTGCGCCCTATTTGGAGACAATAAAGTGGTTCCATGAGAAGAACCGCCCCGGATATGTCGAGGCGAACGCAACAGGTTGGCAGAAGGTTTCGGACTGGCTGCCGCACATGCAAGGCATGCGCTTGATGGAGAGGGCCAGGGCTGTGCATTTTGCCACGCAGAAGCCCGAGACCCGGGAACAGAGCATTGACGCCACTGTGACGCGCATCACTGTGGACAAGTCTCTACAGGCCAAGCCTCGTTTGGTTCAACGCTTTGTCCAGGTGACGCCCAAACTGGTTGACAGGTCAACTGAGGCTAAGCCAGAGTTGATCTCGATGTCCATTGATGCCACACCGTCAATCATGGATACAAGCGTCGATGCTACTCCGGCGGTCTCACATCAGTCCGTCTCCATTCGGCCCAACATGGTCTCTACCGAAGTCGACGCATCGGTTCACACGGAAACCAAAGCTATCAGCGCCATCCAGGCACTACCCTTCGAAGACTCCAACTCAGTTAACAGATATCCTGACCCCTTCTATGCCCTGCCTTCTGTCATCCCTACGGTCCTTGCTGGACTGCTTACCTTCGCATGTCGTATTCTCACATCTTACCCTCTCACGATCCCTATGCATATGCTCGACAAATCTCTCTCCATACTCCATGCTCAACCAAAAGAAGGGGACAGTTCGTCCTCAGAAAAACACGAACTCAGGCCTTCTCCTGCGCACTCGGTTTCATCATCGACGTCAGAGCTCCTGGATCATGATATTCCTCCTGTTTGTCTATGAATTCCTTATCGCGACGGGACGCTTTACTCATTTCGTACATGGTGCTGGCGCTTATTATTAGGGTTACTATCACGCATATTATTCTAACGCAGACTGGAATGGCATGAAATTCACGAATGCTGTGGATGGTCAACAAGACATTAAGGATGTTGTCGGGGAGGCGAGTATCACTCGTGTTCAGGGGTCAACCCAGAAATGGATCAGTGCAGAGAAACAAATAATGCCAAACATTTTTGCGACGCGTCACTGCACACCAAAACAAGACAAGCCGTATTCTAAGTCTCACTACTCAATTGCAATGGCTGAGGTCAGAAAACAGGAGAAAGACTTTACAAAGGAAGTCGACGAGCTCTTATCAGAGACTTCCGCTCTCGTCAAGGTGTGTGCAGAGTTGCGTGTGTCTTTCTATTCGGACTGACGGAGCACCTTGATTTAGTCCAAGTCTGTCCAGCTGTCAGATGCCTTGGAGAGATTGCTTGCACTGGAGAAGCAAACACGAAATGTATGTCTTATTACTTTGACGACCTCTTCATACTCAACGGTCTACGTATAGTCTAATGATCTGCCTTCCACGACGCGTCTAGCTAAAGCGGCACTTGAACTATGTTACGAATCCCGAGACTACACACAACTCAACAGCACCATCAGCTTACTGAGCAAGAAACACGGCCAACTCAAAGTCGTTGTTCAGGCCATAGTTGAACAGGCGATATCGTGGCTGCCCGGGATTCGGCAAGAGCAAGGTGTCGAGAAGTGGTTAGAGTTGGTTGAAACTTTGTGGTCTGTGACAGAGGGAAAGGCTAGTCCAAATGCCATGGGCTATCAACACATGCTCATGGTGTTCCTCACAGATTTTTCTCGAAACACCGCGTGCTCGTGTGACTCTCGCTCTCTCCCACTACCATGAAACTCTTTCAAAGACTCCAAATGCTTCGGCAGCTACAATCAAAGAAGCATTGCAAACGGCTTCTGATCTCCTCAGCGACCTACAAGTGGAAACTTACTCTTCGATGGAGCGGAGAGAAAAGACAGAGTTCATTCTAGAGCAAATGAGGCTATTGATTGCTGTCGCTCGATTGAAAGACGCGGAAGTTCCCGCGAAACAGGGGAAGAATGCACTTGGAACTGGTGAGCCGGAATGGGTCAAGGCTAAAGTTGGGGGCCGCAAAGTCAATGAGTCGTTCCTCAAGGAGAAAGCAAATGAGGTCTGTCCGTTGATCATGCGACCTGATGGGCGAGACGCTCAATGACTGACTGGATCTAGGATCTCAAACTCAAATATTATGATCTAATGATTCAACAAGCTCTCCATCAAAGTGCGTATCTGGAAGTGGCGAAGCATTATAAGAAGGTTTGGGATACGCCGTCGATAAAGGAGGACGAGAGCAAAAGCCGTGCTGTGCGTCCTTCTAATTCCCATCGGGCCTATAATGACTGACGAGTTACGATCTTCAGGCCCTCGAACACATCGTTTATTACGTGGTGCTTGCGCCTCATGACAACGAACAATCAGATATGCTGCACCATCTATTTACTAACCCTGCACTTGAGAAGCTTGAACTCCATTAGTGAGACCATTGTCCTGTGCTAACGTCAATACTGATTCTTGGGCAGTAACCTTGTCAAGTCATTTGTGACCCGTGAATTGATGAGGTGGCCCGGAATTGAATCCTTGTATGGACCTTTCTTGCGAACGACGTCGGTGTTCTCAGTTTCCAAGCAATGGGAAGACCTCCATACTCGCGTCGTCGAACATGTGAATTTAATTCATTTATTCAACCGAGTGTACCACTAATTCCTGGTTTTTATTCAGAACGTACGCGTGGTCGCGCAGTATTATACTCGAATCACGCTTTCTCGTCTCACGGTTCTTCTCGACCTTACACCACAGCAAACGGAAGAAACGCTTGCTCGGCTGGTTGTTTCACATACCATCTGGGCACGTGTAGACCGACCAGCAGGTATCGTCAACTTCAGGAGTAAGCGCAGTGCAGAGGACGTGATGAATGATTGGAGCTCGGATATGCAAAAGCTACTTGGACTTGTAGAGAAGACTTGGATAGGGATGAACGCGGCACAGGCCGCCCAATCTCGCATCAAGGCATAGTTGTGTATTATTACTCGCAGCTTACGCTCTTAATATAACGCTCTAAAACATTAACAAGTCGATGACTGAAAATTGCAAGGTAATGATCTCTATGGGTTTGAACTGAGTATTTTGGTAAACTCTTCACTCGCGGCGACATAACCCTGCTCCATGGACTGCACAGGCTTCCCAGCTTCCGACACAACCGCCAGTTCATCTGCCGGAAGGTAAGCCGGACGGATACCTTGCTTCCAATTCCTGGTATACTTGCTGTCCTCTGTCAAAATTTCCCATCCCACTGTCCACATCCAAGATGGCCTTCCACCTCTTGCGAGCGAGAAGAGCACCCCTGTCAAGCTCAACCTTACGGTCTGCCGATTGGTAGACTGCATCTTCCTTCTCGAACGTCCGGTCAATTTCAGATGGGAAAACAGTCCCATAAGCTTCAGCCTCCATTCGAGCAAAGGTGTTGGCAAAATCGTGCCCAGCTCGTAGTGATCTGAACTCCGCAACAGCGCGTGTGTATGCAATGCTAAGAGCCATTTTATGGTGGTTGTGCAGATTAACAGCGAAGTGGACAGCGCTGACAAAATGGGAGTAGTCATGTTATTTGATGGTTGACTGAAATAAAGAAATACTTACTCCTCCGGGGAAGGGTTGAGTCCTCTTTGAGCTAGCCGTGTCCAATCTGTTCCTCGTATTGGATGCTCATCCTCTACTTCGCGACCTTCAACAATGCTGACAGGCCTGAATGCCTCAAATGGATGGTCGCGGAAAAATTGCCGACGAACTTTGTCCTCCAAGTAGAATATAGGTAACGGTTCAGTTTTTGGTTTCCGCATTTTTCTACTAGACGGTAACCGACAGTCTTCGCGGACTGGGGGAGCTCTTGGAGGGAGAGGAAGGGGAGGATGTTCGAGTACCGCTTTAAACCACACAGGCTCGTTCTTGATGTAATTCGCGCGCATGAGCCGCGCGGCCTGCTTGTGCACCTGTGAAGCAATTCGGCGTACCATTTTGACGACGGCAGCAGTAAGACAAGAGCAAAGGTAACTGTGAAGTTTGTTTGGATCACAAGCCTTTGCCAAACAACTGTCACATGGAACAGCAGTAGCTTTTATCAACGTGATGATGATAATATTAATCCCTGGCAAAATCTTCACGTAGATTTCGCGTCACTAATTCTCTGTAAACTCCACACTGCACATGAGCACCAATGGACGAGGAGGAAACTGATCTCCGTAATCCCTTTCCCTCACCGCCATCTCACTACAACAACTACACATTGCATAACCTGAAGCTGCTTGCTTTACTGAAGGAACGAGTCGGGGATCAAAATGCTGATCTCGCGATAGTGGACCAGCATGACTTACTCTCAGATCAAACCAATGTACCTACATGGTCGCTGTCCCAACTCGAGAAACCACGAGTAGACTGGGTCCTTGAAGACGGCCACTATAGCGTCTTCGGGGATACGTGGCATGTATGTGTGCTGCCTCGCATACAATATAGTGTTTAGTTTTCTCCCAACCAGGTGAAAGAGACTATCCCGTCTCTAGCTGAATTTGGGGGACATCAGCTCTATCCTCCTGATCCAAGTACAGGTGAGATAATCTCCTTTATACGTTCGGTGTCCTGAAGTTGTACTTCCCTAAGATCGACGGCCTGCACTTCTTGCTATCCTGAGGTCAATACTGGTCACATACTCCAATTTGACAGATGCAATTCTTGCACCACCACCAACACCTTCATCCTCAGCACAGCCAGAATGGCAACGCCAGCTTGAATGGATCACAATACTTGCCCAGAATCTTATGGCAGCTGCAAATGATCTACGGCCCGTTCAGGTCTTTACTCTCACACTCTGACCCATGCAATTGACTAAGATTTAGATAGGCTAGAGGAAATCTTGAACTCATGATGCAACGACAGCTGGAGCTGAGGCGCGAGGAAACGAAGAACATTCACTCGTGCGTGCCCCATTCTACGATTTTAATGTGATCGAATACGACAAGTTAGGCAATGTGATGCTATCGAGGCTCGGCTTTTGGAGCTACGTTCTTCGGCTCAGGAAATGGCAGGTTCAGACCAGAAGTTCGATGCGAAACCCAGCGGTTCTCAGGTAACATTTCTTCGTGCATATCAATGTAAAATTGATTTCATGTAGGTACAGACATCTACGATCAATGTATCCCTTGAGGATATGTTGCGTTGGGCAGAAGAGGTCCCATAAAATTTGCAGGTTCTTTTCTGGCATGGTCGTGATACTTGCTCATGTTGGGCGTCGTGTTTAAAAGTCTGTTGTGTGTATGCCCCACTAAAGCACATGGTAGGACATGTGAACTTCTTGATATGCGCTGGGGTAGCAAATGAGTCGGGTGGTGGTTGTATTCTGATGTCCATCACTTTGTCCCTTGTTCACCATTACAAGTCTTGATACAGGTCGTATGCAATCCCACTTCTGCGCTACGTCCCCTAGACCATGAAGCGATCCCCATTATACCACCCACTCAAAGCAGCGGAAGACTTCGTCCGCTTCATTTGAACCTTCCAAGTCCATGCGTATGGTGGTGACGGTTCTGTTTGCTGTTGCAGCTCATCTTTTTGCGAAGTCTGTCTGGCCATTCGTTTGACATATGTGTATGTTATACTGAACAATTCCTAGTTGAATACACATACGCAGCTGTATCATTGCAAGGGGTACTAGTAGCTTCAAACGGTTGACCATTTATTGGTACAGCACTTCGAAATAAATTTTTCAGGATGGTCATGACCCAAGACTCTTCCAAATAGTTGCGCAGTTCTACGTTGTATTACATCGACCCTTCCCAAAATATCACGCTTCTTCAACGGCAAATCTTGTCTCTGCTAATGCTGCACCACGTCCCAAGCTCGAAAGTTTCGTCCTGGGTTGGCGAGGAAAGTTGGAGGAAAAGGTGTTATCTCACCTGGTACTGTACACATGGCATCGCTGTGAACTTCAGGGGTTCGCAAGGTGCCTGGCGCAAGTACATTTTGTTCGAACTTTATTGCCTCGCTAACTGCTTTCACCAGTATCAGCTCCTTTCTGTCATGAATCCACATGCGATATTGTTTAATTTGAAAGATGGCACATATCGGTTTCCTGAGCACAAATGCGTGCGTGTCTGGTTTCGTGTACTGTTCAGAGACGGTATTATCCCGGTGGAAGGTATTAAATCTATCCACTGGTGTATGTGGCAAGGCGAAGAAGCTCATGAGGAGCAACGGCGTATCGTAGGTCCTAACGATCACGCTATCTCGGTGGTAATTTTACCTTCAGTTCGTCTTCGTGAAGTTGCACCAGTATAGCCAATGTAGACATCTTCTAGATGTTTGCCCAATGGCACAGGTTTTCTGATACTCAACATGACAACGCAATCACAATTGAGTTTGACATATTTCCTGTAAACAATGTTGGCGAAATTCCTCGTGTAGTAAGCCTGATGGTAGTATTAATGAGTCATGGGTGCTCGTCCAAACGGTGACCCCCAAACGGGTGGCAGAAAACTCTAATTAACTTTGGTAGCGTCACATTCGCCTTCATAGATTCGTTCAAAACAGAATCAATCACAATCATTAGCCCTTTCTTTGTCTGCATTCATGTCCACTAGGCGGAGAATCGGCGTCAGCATCGCAACAACGGAGGCTGCAAGACGCCAACTTATGCAGCCAGTTGTCTGCTGGGAGAAAGTATGGACCGTTCCAGAAAATGCTGCTCCAAATTCTTCTGTGAAGATTTACAAGTGGGTGAAGACAGACAGAAAACAAGTAAGTAGTTTGACCTATTGATAGAGTGACTTCGAAATTCTAGCCAACCTTGAAGCAATTTAGTGATGATGAAGGAGAAGTGGACGAACCACTAGCACCCCTTCCTGACGAACCTGAGGTAGTGGAGGGAGACGAAGAAATGGACCAGGACGAGCCAGTTGCCTCTGTAGCTCCCGATGCAGAAGTACCTGTGGTGGACACGGAGACGAACTCAGTTAATCAGGAAATTCCATCAGAACCCCAAACCAAACCATCCTCCCCAACACCTCCTGCACTTTCGCTCCAAGCTACTGAACCTATATTGGTCACAGAGGAGGTTGTGGACATGTTGGATGAGTCACTCAAAGCTCTCGATGGCGGTGTGGATATCGAAGTCGGTGTACACGAGAACACCAATCTTGAAGAAGTTGGAGACCTGGATATGACAGTGCTCGGGCCTGATGGAACTGCGTTTGAAGGCATTCATGACCTCAGTCAAATGGAAAGTGGCGACGCATTATTGGGTGGACCTCTTATGGATCACACAGTTGACCCATTTGCTGTAAACCTGAATGATGATGAGTCTGTTGATGGAGTAGCTCCATGATCCCCATTCTGATTGCACCAGGTATAACTCCATGTGGTGATATATCATTCACCTTTAAACTGACTCATTCTATAGCTCACTACTTCATCAGTTGTAGCTGCTCGTCTGCAAATTGCTAGCCGCTTCTTGTTACGACAATAGGAGACGTAGTCGGTTATTCTCGACGCCGACCCTGGAACCGTATTTCCATTCCCGAAATTGACGTAGTATCCGGTCCTGTACTGCTGCTCATACAAGAGCAGTCAAGGTTTAAATTATTGCCATTCTAAGGAGGAGGTTGTACTATGAACGTCGGTATTTGAGGCGGTGGTGTACTCTACCGTGGTTTCTGATCTTCGTAGACACTTACGTTTACCCTTTGGATTCTCGTGCTCATCAAATGCCCGAGCGCTCAAGGGCAACCGTAGTAGCTATGTGGCTTATGGTCTCGATATCCGATCATCAATCACTACAAATGACTGGCACCGCCTAGCTAACACGAGGGAAACGTTACAATGCCTCACAAAGTATGTAACACTTATTTTGCAGTTGCAAAGTTCGCGCTTGCCTTCATATTGCTCATGGGTCCCCATCGCCAACGTTCGTACCGTTGATGTTACTGCTCACAATTCTCCGTATACACCAGTGGAGCCCCGAATCATATTTACTCAAGAATTAGAACCAATGCTCTTCTGGATCGCTATCACAACCTCATCTTTGGCTTATTACTCCTCCGCTACTAATGTTTTGTTAAGCTCACTCACTCATATGTGCTATCACAAACTTACGCACTATTGCAACACATTATGTAGATATCCGAATCAGTCGTTGACTCCAAACAACATGGGCTCAGATCACTTGCTTCGAATTTTTATGGGCCATGGCGTCTGTCAGGAACGACAGTTATGCTCATGAGTTCCAGCAAGAGGAGGTTCATCTGCTCACCTTTACCGGTGCACGTCAAGTCCGATCCAAGAGAGAATCTTCCTAGTACTAGGGACTCTACTTGCCTCTTTACATGTCAGTCTACCAACTCGAATTGATACATCTTTTGAAGTTTCGTCATTTGGTGTTGCCTGCGCTCTCCCAACTGTTTGCCAAGGTCGACACCCAGCTCTTGGTGACAAGTTTACTACTGAGACCAACTTCGCAAGCACACCAAATTCTGCGGCCTGAAAGCGCGGTAGTGTCCAACAGTCAGGAGGAGGATTGCGTCCGAGGAATTCGTCCCTCGAGATCCGTCAAACCCCGGTGGATATCGAAAGAGGTGTAATTGACGCTTGTTCATCGCGAACCAAAAAAAAAGGAGGTCGTTCAATATTTCAAGCAGAAATTGATACCATGTAAGGTAGAGACTAACTACTAACTCTCTAACTCCCTAACAAAGCCTCTAACAGTAAAGAGACGACGAGAGGAGAGCCCCACTCGCCCAGGCAAAGCCTCAAATCTAAACTCCGCCTTAGGAGGAGAACCCGGCCTGAGAGAAATACGTGAGGCTGTGCGGCCATGGAAGGGCTTAATACCAGCTGCGCCCACGCAGGCCAGGTAAGTCTTGAAAATACTCGCAAGGTCCTTGACAAAGTCGCAATTACTTGGATCCAGGTATAACTTTCATTAAACCCAATTCAAATCAAATTTGAATTATAGGTCAGAGCTTAATTAGTCGTCGCTTTAAGTTTCGAGCTTACTGCACCAACCATTTCTGCAGTGCATTCACTGTACTTGTTCAGCTTTTTATTCTTTCCTGGTTCTGTCTGCCCTCCCGTACTACCTGTTTATCCATAATCTATAGGGAAATGCTGGCATCAAATGTGCCCACAGAAATTTTGTTTGTCAATAATGCTTGTGCGCACGAGATAGATCAGTTTGCGAAACTCGGTGTTTAAAAGTGCAGATGATAACGGCAGAGAAAGACACAGTAATGAAGGGTAGACAACTCGAAGAGTTGACAGTCGGTGAAAACCGAGGGTTTCGTGGAGACACTTTACGGATGACACCCTACGAGACAGGGTCAAGGCTTCGGGTGTAGATGGCAGAGTGCGTTTCGGCGATGCATCGAGTATATATATTCGCCGTACGCCATGGTGTTCACCTCTCGAAAGGAAGTGTGGGTGAGTCTGACGTCCAAGTAACGGATGACCCTGAGGTTCTCGGAGACGCCCAAATCCCTACAACTGTGATAATAATTGATCAGCCGTATATCAAGCTTTCATTCAAAGTTTCGTTAGACTTACTTACAATGACAATATACAGTGAATTGAATTAAATGCTGTTGGCGGATGTCGTCCAGCATGTCATTGAAGCGATGCTGAGAACGTTGAATACTTTTAGAGTCCGAGCTTTAGTACCATTTCAAGCCAAGCTTGCTTCTCGTTCTCATCATATAAAACTTGCCCGCAGTATTCATCTAGTCTTTTAAAGTCTCACTCAGCAACCATCATCATCGCCTACATATCATGGGGGGCACCTTGCAATCCCTCATCTTTACCACAAACCAGACCCTGATCTTCGGGGCCTGCGAGTTTCTGCTCGCATTAATATCCCTAAGCCCAAGCCCGACGTTTGTACCGTTGGTACTGCTCTTAACCGTTCTGCGCATTCATGGCATGCGCATCGCATACAGAAGCACACGAGTATTGGATCTCATGTGTTCTTGGGTAGCCGTGACGGCCGGGGCGTCCTTGGCACGCTATTCTTCTGCAACGAATGCTGTGTCAAGTTCGTCGCAGGCATTCACTGCGGTTGCAGTTATGTCTGCTATAACATACGTGCTAGCCATCATACCCTTTTATGTAGACATACGCCTTCATCGCAAATTCAAAACTACCTGGGCTCAAGTCACCTTCTTGCCTGTTGTGTGGGCAACGACGTGGGCCCTTGTATCCCACCTTTCTCCAGTGGGGAGACTCCTAAATTGGAGTCCAGTCTCCTCCTCCCATCCTTTTGCTTGGGTACTTCCCTATACAGGACCAATGGGCATCGACTGGGCCGTCGGTGCCTGTGCGGCTCTGTCTTCGGAAGTTGCAGCTGCCTGGCTGATGGGCACCGATGACGATGAGCACCCAGTTCAACTGTCTACTTTGTCCAATGAAGCGCAATCCAATAAGCGCTCGCGGAGTCTTCTAGCTTTAGGAATACTCCTTGTCGCACTCGCCCTTCCATCATTACATGTCAGTTTGCCTGCGCGAACTGATACGATACTTGATACTTCACCGCTGGGTGTTGCCTGCGCCCTCCCACCCTTTGGCAAAGGTCGACCATCTCTCGGCGACTTCATTGCCGAGACCAAAAAATTAACTTCGCAGGCCAAGGTAGTTTTGTGGCCTGAAAGTGCTGTAGAGTTTGGTAGTCAGGGGGAGAGGGAAGCTGCGTTTGAAGAGTTGCGCAAGGATATCCAGAAATCAGTCATCGGTGTCGCCTTCGAAGAATTCGTACCCCAAGATTCGTCAAACCCCAGTGGATCTCGGATGCGTCGCAATGGACTTGCTCTTGTCCATGAAGGACAGAAGAAAGGCGAAGAGGTTATACAATATTACAAAAGGAATCTTGTTCCATGTACGTCCTTCTCTGTGATCGTGACCTTGCCGAGCGTTTGACAGTCAGATAGTCACAGAATCCTTCTCGGCAATTCCTTCAACGGAACCTCCGACTATATACAACTTCGAGCTTGGCCCTCCAAAATGGGCGACGAGATCGGAATGGTCCTCGACGCCCAATCATACCCGCCCGGTCACTATTACATCCTCCATCTGTCTTGATTTCGCCTTCTCGTCCGCATTTAGTTCCCTTGACTCAAGGCCAGCTTTGATCCTGGCACCGGCTCGCACATGGGACCCCACCATCAGTCTTGCGATGTGGGAACAGGCGAAGTCTCGCGCAAACGAAATTGGGAGCATGGTGCTGTGGTGTGACGGAGGGTCAACGGGTGTCAGTGGTGTTGGAGGTGGGGGAATTTCGGAGATTATGCAACTTGGCTCCGGATCATGGACTCGCACCATTAGCTTGCAGTTCCCTTTTGACCAAAGAAGGACTGTCTATGCCGTGGCTGGAGATTTCGGAGTGCTCGTTTTGTTGGTTGCAATCATGGGTGGAGGCTCAGCTTTTCGGCATCTGCCGGCACTCTCCGGTAGCCTCTCTGGCAGCCGTTCGGTGCTGCAAGCAGTGCCGCTCTTTCGGCGTCTCTTTCCTGATAGACGGAGGGATCAAGAGAACTTGATTGATGTTGCAGTACCGGGTGAGAGGCAGAGCTTACTGCACTAATCTCTCCTGCAGTATTGTGAACGTCAACTCGTTTTTTTGTTTGATTTCTTGTTCGGCTTGCCCTGTGTACTCATAGCTACCAATTTCTAACGTATGCCACCCTGCTTATCACGAACACAACTCTTTACATCAGCTTGTTACTTTCTTCAGATAAAACAATGAAAATGATTGATGTCTCGGAGCTGAATCAGGAGATGCCCATAGCAAGGGTCGATCATGATACTATTTCATCCGTTCTGGTCCTAATTACTCGCACACCTTCCTTGTTTGCAGTGGTATCCATCCGATCAGCGCAGCACACAACACCGAGGTCTGTGCCGGCCTGGGTACCTTCAATTTGAATCGGATGTTTTGGGACTTACTTCATTCTCCGACCTCGCCTGGAGCCGCACGTTGCTAGATCTCCGCAGCTGTAAGGCGTGCCTGCAAAGCATCTACAGGGGTCATCCAATCGAGAAAGTCGTGCGTTCCTTTTGTAAGAAGGGTTTCTGATATTGTAGATATGATCCGGATCCCGGACGTTTCATTGGACCCAAGCATGCGTAGGGGCGATGCTGGCTTCGAATATTCCAACTCATAAAAAACCCTGAGCTTGCCAAGAGCGAGTGGACGGTGTAGCGCACGATCACGAAGCTGCTGTAGTCGTCACGCGACGTCCTGACGACATGAAACCGGGCTTCCGCGGTTTCGTAGTACGCAGTACAGTTGTTGCAGATACTCGGAGGAGCAGAGGGGCTGGTGAAGAAGGCGTACGTGAAAATAATGTCCGCTCAAGCTGACATGTGAGCTCATCTCCGATGAACATATGACATGTTGGAGCTACTCGGACATTGAAATAGTCGAGTTGGGGTTTAGATGGGGATCTCTATGAATAATACATGATATCAGAAGTTGAAAACGCTGCTTTGCTCTGATCGAGGAGCTTGAATGTCACGATGCCAGAGCCGAATTGGTCGAAGCAGTCTGACACCGGCAAATTCTGCGTATCTGATCAGAACATATAAGAAGACGGATTCTTTTTATGCCATGGCGGACTTACCGCCAGTAAACTCGAGTCCAGCATCACCCCAATGTATTGGATCATTGAATCGTCATTTTTGGCTAACATGTATGTCATTCATGATACCACGCACCAGTAATTTACACCAGGATCTACTGCAGCACGATGCATGAAACCTGACCGTTTGCCCTGTGATACTACGAGAAAACGTTATCGATGCCTGTGCGTTATCAGTATGAGAATCATTGTGGTGCTGATAGCCAGTGATAACAGTGCAGGCAAGGCAAGCGGTTGTGATGCTTCTATCAGCATGCGCAGCTCAACGTTCAACTCCAAAGGTTGTCTAGGAAGAGAACGACTTGAAGTTTGGGCGTGTTTTTCCTGATCAAGAAAGAAAAGGCGTCATTGCTGCCCCATGCCTTGATTAATCTGTGTGTAAGTGCAAGAATGAAAATATCAAACCTATTTTGAGCCAAAATGAGCGCCCTGTGGAAACGGAGAATAATGAGTAGCTTATCTGAGGCAGTACTTGCTCATGATACTTCTGAAGCATGATGTCCACGGGTGGTTGGTAGACGTGAGTGAGTTCCAGCGTAATAATCATCGCAATCTGAAGATTCTGCCAGTGGACGTACTTAATCTAAGGTAACAATGCGATGATACGGTCAAAGCTTATGTAATAAATTGATACCGAGTGCCGATCACATATAGTTTGTAGCCTCGAGGCAGGTCAGCGGAAAACTAACAAGTTTTACAGAAAACACGAGGACAAGGACTGGTAAGTAATTGAACCAGATGTAGCTTCTCTTTTGCACCTCCTAGTCGTCAGGAACCCACGTTACAATCACGCTGACACAGCGCCTGATTTTCTTCAAAGGTCACTCCTCCCAGCTCTATTCTCTTCTCCTTACAAGTCCATATCACAAGGACTTGGAGCAGATACAACGTCGCCATCAACCTACTTCCAGTCGAGACTACCTCGCGGCCTTCGAGGGTCTTTGCGCAGCTCGGCTCATACTTTTGATCCAACTCGTTTACTCTCCCTCACTTTCAAAGGGCGAGGTAACTTTTCAAAGAAACATCAAGAGACTACCACAGAGCAGGAGCAGCAACTACAAGGTGAAGACCCTGAGGAGTTTGAACTCGTAAATCGAGAAGATCTTCCAGTTCATCTTGACGACGAGTCTCTAGCTCGTCCTAATCCAGAATCTTCCACTGGGGAAACGTGCAATAAGCCTTCCTCTGATCCGTCCACCCCTCCTAAACAACCGGGACATTCACGTACCAAATCCGCTTTATATCGCCTTAAAAACTTATCCAAGGCATCCCTTCACTTGTCGGCTTTCAATCCCGGTCGGCAAACAGTCCAGTCCAATCGGGCAGCGGAAGTCTCCGACATCTATCTTGCATTCCCAAGACCCCCAACTCACATACCTACTCCGATCGCTTCGGCCTACGCAACATCATCATTTGCGAGCTCAACACTTGTCACTGCCAATCAAGAACTCGACGACACTTGCTCTACCCTTCGTGTCTCCCCTCCATTTACAAACGAGTTCATTCTTCGCGGTCCTCCTCTCGTTGACTCACCTTCCGACCTTGACGCAAATCCAGAACTTTCTAGCACTCCGACTCAGACTTCTGGACCATTTATATCTGATAATACACTTGACTTTGACGTCAGAAGCAGTCATAAAGATACTGGCTCGTTGAAGCGCTTTAGATCTTTATCAAGGTTATTGCACGGTCCTTTCAACTCTCGTGTTTCAGACGTTTCGTCTGGTGGTACCATTAGAAGCAGGAGGAGAGTATCAAGCAAAGCAACCTCACTATCCCTCTCTGTTCAGTCTGCATTCACAGAACCTCTTCATTCTTCCCCTTCGAATCCTGTCATTGAGCCTGCAGCTGAGAACTCTTCAAACCCTTCTGAGGCCGCACTTGTCGTTTTAGCTCGCAGGGCAGCTATAACAGGTGAATCATCATCACCAGCACCCCTTCCGATACCACCGCCTGCCAGTGACGCCTTACATCCAGAGCAGGTCGCGAAACCGTTTCCTTCCGTTATCAATCACGCGTGTGTTGATCCATCGGAGCTTACCGCCTCACCATCACCATTCACTACCAGTTCACTCCTTAGCCCATCATCACGCACGTCATTCATTCCACCATCCCCTTCTTGGCTCAGTCGAAACGTACAAAACCGTGATTTATTCGACTATCGCACTATCTTTCCACCTTCAAGGATATCTCTCCTGACAGACTCGGAGCACTTAAAAGTTCCGGAGATCAGCACATATTTCACTTCTGCACTTTTTGCTCCCGACTCCCCTAGACCCTTACCCGTTCCAATACCTTTCCTTCCAGTTCCCCCGCCACAACCTCTTTACGCTCCCGCATCGCCTTACAAGCCCGTTCTCCAACGAGTAGTCACCGATATTTATTTGGAGACACCCGAAGTAGATCGGGACTCACTTGCAACTCCGCGTTCCCTTGCAGAATCCTCTTCCAGCGATTCAGGCACTTCAAGCATAATATCAAGTTCTGCTTTCGTATCGGCGCAACCCTCACCTTCCGCGGCACTCTACCATCGATTATCAACGATCAGCCGTATCAGTACAGAGCGTCATCGCCAATCAATCGCTGCCCGGAAGACCCGTCTGAGTAGTCCTGGTTCTAGACGTTTGTCATCTAAGGAGAATAGACAGTCTCTGAATCCTCTTTTCAAGGCAAGGCATATCTCTTATTTCCTCTTAGGCATCTCGCTGATTCCGATCACTCGAATTCACAGGAGTTATCTCAATCATCGTCTTCCCGAAAACATTTCTCACCCTCATCTAACACTCTCAATCTCAGTGTCCCCACTTCTCTTTCTCCACTTCCGTCGTATGTCCACGTCATATGCCACATGAAACGCTTTGGCTGACCTTCGTTTTGATCAAGCGAGAACTCTCTCAATTTACACGCTATCTTCACCCCTTCCTCTCGAGCACAAGACTGTGCCCCGCCTGATTCGGTACCTTTACCAAAGGACCTCACCGCACTACTCGAAACTTTACGTCTTGAAACCAGCCCTCCTCCTAATCGCCGAATAATGGATTATACAGCGAAGAATGCCGAGCACGTAGATTTTGGTGGAGAAGTAGACTACTCCGGACACCAGTGGTTCCAGGAGCCGCCTCCAAGGCCAGAGGTACGTCCTTACCATCGCCACTGCCTTCAAGTCAGACGCTAACGCCTCATACAGCCCCAGCCCGTGGTCGAACCATACATCCCAGAACAAAGCGTCATCATGCAAAACGAAGCATTCGGATTTGCACTGGGGGCAGCACCCAACGTTCTCTACGGTCGTTACAAGCAATACGGCCAAGTAAGTATCCTCTCCCTCCAAAGCACAACCAAGTACTGACGCACAACAACAGCTAGGCGTACTAGCCTGGTGTTCCGAATTCGGAGAGCTGATCGACAGCCTGAAAGAGCTCGGGTTCCGAGGCAACATGTTTGTCACAACACGCACGCAAGCTCTCCGCACCTGCGAAGAAATCCTCAAACTCAAACTTGATATCGAGATGCAGATCATCCTCATGTACCTCTCATCGCAAGTCATGCGGTTACGTCGCTTCCTCGATGGAGAACGCCAATGGGACGATTACCCCGCGCCCAAGTTTCCACTGGACTATCGACAGTATGGTCCCTCGTAATGAAACTGTGAACTCTGTACACTTTTCTATTGTTTTACTTACTCTTACTTACTTTTTGCTGGTTCTTTTTACAATGTTTGGATTGTGGCATGTCTCGTTTGTTCAATGGTTTGGCTCATGTGCATAATGTCCACATCAAGCTCTCTCATAATCGCACTTTGCATATCTCCTGTATCGAGCTCAAAGCAAATTGTACTTATAGCGAAATTCGATCATTTTCATTCTTTGCCAAGAGTCACTGAGGGAAATCATGATTGTAAATAGTAGTCGAAACATTGCGCTCAATTAATCGAGCTGGTACATAAAAATGTCTCCAGTCCAAATCAATAACAACTGAGTAGCGAGACAAGGTGAATGGGAAAAACAGCCGCCTAATCACAAAGTCCCGAAGGAACTGAAGAAAGAAAAACAATTTGCTATATGAATTAGTACTTGTATCTGAACGCTGAAATATGTGATCGTGAGCGGTGTGGTATATCAATGTGAGGGAATGGGTAGGTAAGTTACTTGTTCGTCCAATAATCCGAGGAAGCTCCACTACCTCGATCTGCAAGCGTTGACAAGTGCGTAGGTTGATAGGATGATTCACGTGGCGGACGTGGTAGAGGGTTCTGGCGAAATGGGGGATCTGCCGGAAACTCTGATGAAGGGAATGTGAAAGAGTTGGGGAGGGATTGGTAAACAGACTGGTGGGAAGCCTGATTAAGCATCTGTCCATACGGAGACGAGGCAGTGTAGATAATTGGGGGAGGCGCAGAAGGCATGTTGGCATAAAACACGCTTGCGGGCATAGGATGTGCTTGGAGCGGCTGAACAAGGTATGACGTGTGACTCGAACCGTGCCCAGAGGTATCTACTCTGAACTCTCCGTTGACCTGCGGTGAATCGCGACTGGACGGCGAGGCAATCATGTTGGACTCCTGGTGATCCATGCTTCTGCCCTTCCATAAACGATCCATTGCCCATGCCTCGCGTGCGCGAAGGGCATTGATATCTGCAGCAGGTGGGAGTTCGGAGGTCGGACGAGTTACGTTTGAGGGCAGGCGTTCGACATGTGCAATACCAGAAATAGGATTCGGACCAGGTCGGATGTGCTTTGAATGGTAGGAGTCGCGTGGCCGGTCATCACTCATGCGTTGACGAGGTGGATCGCCTTGAAGCGTAAACACCATCGGCTGACTAACACTCGTACGAGAGGTGGTGTCAAGACTACGCGCTCGCGAAGGACGTCCCGAGAGGGAGCTAGTGTCAGCTGTTTCTGGTTTTGTCCGTTTCGCTCGACCTTGGCTACTACTACCCGCACGTGGCTGGTTCTCAACAGCATCCTGAGAAGTTTTATCATGCCTTCGCTGATCTCTCCTGCTGCTCTCACGATCCTTCGTGGAGGACCGCGACGAAGGCTTTTCCACCCTCTCGCTCTCACGGTAACTCGTCGAAGACCGCGACGAAGGCTTCTCTACCCTCTCTACCCTCTCGCTCTTCTCTACAGGCTTCTCCTTTGTCCGCCTCCGGCGAGGAGCGTCAGAAGAATTGACAACAGTCCATTGCTCACCGTCAGCAGGGATAGCATTATCAGAGGGTGAAGCCTTATCAGACGGGTTCCGCATCAACTTGAACGTCTCCGTCTTCCGGCTCGTTGTGGAGTTCGACTTGGCCACGCGTATTTCCCTGTCGCCCTTCTTGACGGGAGAGTTATCCCGTGAGGGTGCCTTGCTCGGTACCCTCTCGATTTGGGGCAATTCAAGTGGAAGGTCTGGGTGTAATTCATCGGGGTTATGTGGCGTAGGTGGGTTGACCAGGACTGATGCCCTGGACAAGGGCGAGTCATCCAACGTTGATACGATGGCGGTGGTGGTGATGGAATACGCATGAAATGTTTTGACCTCCGGGGGTGCCACGGGCGAGGTGAACAAGGAAGATGCGCCCATTGACAACGAGGGAATAGACGGGGGGCGGTGATAGGTGGATTGCGGTGGCAGTGACTGAACGCTCGTGGGAGAGCGAACCGCGTCAGGAACAGAGTTTGAAGGTGCGGGCGCGGGCGCAGGGCTTCTGTGTTTGACAGGCGATGTCTTGCTACTGGGATGAACCACCGACTCCCTGCTAGGTTTCCTATCGTGATGTGGCTGCACGGGCTGTAGTAACGGTGAAACGTCTATGCGAGGCAGGTCCTCAGGCGGCAACGCGAGACTTTGCCTAATCGAAGTAGTCCTTTCAGTACTCGGCGAATCAGGGTTTGCTATCGTTAACCGTCCAGGCGAAAACGGCACTTCCAACGAGATAGACGAGCGATGGTCGGGTATCTCGCGCTCCAATTCTGTCGAAGGATGTAGCCCATCCGATGACTGCAAGTCGATATCTATCCGTGGCGGTGGTACGCGCTTGGATGGATCCGAGTGCTTTTTTTCCATTGACGGCTTCTCTGGAGAAGGCTGTCGTTGGGAGAAAAAGGAGCGGCGAGGCTCAGAAGGTGCAGCACCTTCATCCTCTGCTCGTTCACTGATGGTAGGTCCCACGTCTTGAGCAGACTTGGTCAACATGCTGAACTTCCTCACCAGTCGACCTAGAACACTTGTTCGTCGCTCCTTCTTTGACGAATGGGTTGATAGAGCTACAGTGGATGCATTAGGCACGGAGGTGGGAGAGAGAGCGGAGTGACGACGCGCAGATGTATCCGGCACTTGCAACGAGTCTTGTCCACCAAACAGGTTGCCCAACACGGGTTTTCGGCGTTTACTGAGTTTACGGGTGACGGTCGGTTCAGATGTTTGCGTGTGTAGTGCGGATGTAGACTGAGACAATGGAGATGGCGTGACTGTCTTACGACGAGTCGGTGCAGTATTCATGCTTGACAAACGAGAACGAGAGCGAGCCTGAAGAGCGAGATAAGGTTGAGAGAAATTACGGAAGTAGAAGCCACTTGCCTCGGGAGGGTCAACTGAGACTGGACTTATGTTTGTGCCTGTGTCATACGGGGACCGGTGATGCCAGTGAGTACCCCAGGGGTCAGAGGCATCGAGTAAATCGGCATTATCCTGTGAAGTTTTTCTGCTGCGAGGTTTACCAGCTAATTCTGGGATGCGAGTTTGAGAGGAAGATGGAGTTTGAATGGAAGTGCCTGAGGGAGTGCGGCTTGGGCCAGGCAAGCGAATAGAGTCCTCTGAACGGTCATTGTTGATAGTGGAAGCCATTGGTGGAAATGAAGGGGAGAAAACGGACGGAGGACGATTACCAGGATTGAGCTGAGCAGGGGGAATAAGGTGGTAGTTCTTGTACCACTTGGGACCTGTTGGATTATGCAGAGGATATTTTATCCTGTAAGATGATGTGTTTGCAGCAGCCATGCCGTTCTCTTTCTTGAACCAAGCTGGTAGTTCACCCAAAGGATCTGGTATTATTGAACGGGAGACGAAAGAAGGAAAATCGTGGTCTTCGTCAGAAGTGTCGTTTGCGAGTTTTGAGTCCATAGAGACTAGAGATTGAGACGATTGTAGGTCCAGGTGTTTAAGTGCAGGTCCAGCGGCTGTAGCTGCTTCCAAGCCAGCTGCGGTGGTCTTCTTTGTGGATTTTCTTTTCCATAATAAAGACCTTCCTGATGTATTTTTGAAGATCTTCTTGAAAGTTTACGCTGTGGTTGAGATTGTTGTTCCATGAACTCTTCATGAGGGTTCGTTGCAACGAAAGGAGGGTCAAACACGCCGACGCCTTGACTCTAGTTACAAGGGAAAAAAGAAATTAGCGATCGCGTAACACGGGAGAACCAAGAGAACCGTAAGCCGGTTAGACCGTCATCGCCGTCGGTGACTTGGTCCTCTCAGCTCTATCATAGGAGACTACTGTACCTCTTCAAATGGTTCAAGAACGCTTGAAAATACTGGATTTCTGTAATTCACCATGATAGACTGATCAATGACACCTACTCCACCCGCGTGAATCAATCGGGGTCCTTATATTTATCTTCCTTTCATCTTTGCGATGAGCACGCAAATCTTGATTCTTGGCAGTGGAGGCAGAGAACACGCTCTCGCATGGAAACTTGCGCAGTCCTCTATCATAAAACATATATTCGTATGTCCCGGTAATCCAGGATCTGCTAAAAATCAAAAAACCTCGAATCTTGATCTTCCGCTCATCCATCCTTACAAAGATATCGTGGATTTCGCTGTAAACAACAAGGTGAATTTTTCTATATCTATTCAATCTAGCTAATAAACTAGTTTTAACTAGATCGATCTCGTAGTACCCGGTCCAGAGGATCCTCTTGTTCTTGGCGTAGAAAAATGCTTTCGTGACGGTCATTATCCACCCCCCATCATCGCTTTGTATCTACTCAATCTTTTATCCAGTTGGAATACCCGTGTTCGGTCCGACACAGCTAGCAGCTAGGATGGAAGGCTCCAAAGCCTTCTCCAAGGCGTTTATGCACCGTCATGCTATACCTACCGCTAAATTTAGATCATTTTCTTCTTCTCAGCTTCAAGACGCCGCTAACTACGTTCAAACATGTGGTCATCCTGTTGTTTTAAAAGCCAGTGGCCTTGCAGGCGGAAAAGGCGTCCTCATTCCCTCCTCTACTGATGAGGCTCTCCAAGGCCTGCGATCAATCATGGTAGACAATGCCTTTGGATCGGCAGGTTTGTTCCTAGTCCTTATCTGTCTATATAGATATAATCATACTATTTCAAAGGCGATGAGATCGTGATCGAGGAACTTCTCGAAGGTCCCGAAATCTCTGTGCTCGCGTTTTCTGATGGATACACTATCGTACCATTACCAGCCGCGCAAGATCACAAGCGTATTGGTGAGGGGGACACTGGCCTCAATACTGGAGGCATGGGCGCCTATGCCCCTGCCCCTGTTGCAACACCTGCCATCATGGATCGTATCATGACGGAGTCTCTACGTCCCACCATCGACGGCATGCGCAAAGAAGGTATATCCCATCTCTTTTCTAGCCTGTCTCTCGCTCACCTTCTTCAGGATTCCCTTTCGTTGGCCTCCTCTTCACAGGTTTCATGCTCACTGCCGACGGGCCAAAGGTCCTAGAATATAACGTGCGTTTCGGGGACCCCGAAACCGAGGCACTCATGTTGCTCCTGAGCGACGATGTCGATCTCGCTGCAGTCCTTATCGTGCGTCCATCATCATCAGCTTTTACGAGAGGCTGTTGATTCCCCTATCAAACAGGCGTGTGCAGAACGCCACCTCGATTCAGTCCAGATCAACACGCGTCCAGGCTTCTCGGTCTCCGTTATCCTCGTTTCCGGAGGATATCCCGAGAGCTATGCCAAGGGGAAGCCAATCCAAGTTGGCAAGGTCCCGTCTGGTATAGTCTTTTCTATTTGTTAATCTTGAGCGATCGATTAACCTTTTATGTTAGACGTGGTGGTGTTCCATTGTGGAACATCGATGAACGGAAATGATCTGGTTACATCTGGTGGCCGGGTCATGGCAGTAACATGCTCCGCACCAACCCTGGAACAAGCTCTTGCGCAAGTTTATACTGCCGTCGACAAAATATCATTCGAGGGCAAGTTCTACAGGCGAGACATCGCACACAGGCAGGCACTTGATCCATCGGATCATAACTAAAGCTGACAGATCATAGAGCGCTGACATCATCAACTCAAGCTCCCTCAAACGGCTTGACATATGCGCAGGCCGGTGTCTCGGTAGATGCCGGAAACGCGTTTGTAGAAGCCATCAAGCCATATGTGCGTGCCACTAAGCGCTCCGGTGCTGATGTGGAAATAGGGGGTTTTGGTGGTATTTTTGACCTCAAAGCCACTGGTTACAAAGATCCCGTGCTGGTAAGCGGGACAGACGGCGTGGGTACGAAACTTCGTATCGCTGTCGATGCCGGTATCCACCATCTCGTTGGTGAGTGGGTCGCATCTGACCTACTAATCAAATATGACAACTCTATTCCCAGGAATCGACCTCGTTGCGATGTCAGTCAACGACCTGCTTGTGCAGGGTGCCGAGCCACTTTATTTCCTTGATTACTACGGATGTAGTAAACTAGACGTGGCTACGGCCGCGGACGTCATCAAGGGTATCGCACAGGGCTGCCAGCAAGCTGGCTGTGCCTTGGTTGGTGGAGAAACGGCAGAGATGCCAGGAATGTACCAAAACGGTGAGAGCGTTCTCCACCCACGGAATCATCATAACAAAACAAACAAACAGGCGATTACGACCTCGCAGGCTTCGCGGTCGGCGCGGTCGAGCGTAGTTCGATCCTCCCCCGGGCAGATATCATGCCAGGTGATATCCTTCTCGGAATCGCTTCTTCTGGAATCCACTCGAATGGGTTCTCGCTCGTTCGAAAAGTCATCGAGATGACAGGCCTGTCATACTCCACGGCATGTCCGTGGGACGATCAAAAGACTCTTGCACTCAGTCTTCTAGAGCCGACTAGAATATATGTTAAGCAAGTTCTCCCAGCTGTACATCAAGGACTTCTAAAAGGCATGTCCCACATCACAGGGGGTGGCTTTATCGAGAACATCCCGCGGGTACTGCCAAAAGGAATGGGCGCATTCATCGATGCGTCGACTTGGCAGCTCCCCCCCGTGTTCCGGTTCCTGATGCAGCGTGGGGGGATCGCCCCTTTGGAAATGGCTCGTACGTTCAATAATGGTATTGGGTTGGTGCTTATTGTGGGGCGAGAGGATGTGGATAGGGCTGTGCAGGTCTTGCAGGGGACAGCTGACGCCGCTGTTTATCGAATCGGTGAGGTCACGGATAAAAGTGGGGTTGAGATGAGGAATTTGGAGTGTTGGAGTCCTCAATAGCAAAACGCTTGGTTACATGTACCGCTGAAGACGTAGCAGGAACGAATGGAGTTTGACAACTCGACCAAATATCAGTAAGTCGTTTGCCTTTTACGTTGGAAGTTACATTCAAGCACATCAGACCACATTCGCTCAATAGACGAGACGCGAAAGTGCCTTGTATTGCATTTACTTTCGCGGAACGGTATCTCGATCATAGGTACAGTATGCATGAAAACATTGCGATATTGATACTGAATGTGAGCAAGACATGACATGAGATGGGAGAGGGGCCAGTGTCACAGTAATCGAAAGTAGATGTAAATAGTATGTGTACCCCAGCAGACGGATCAACACCAGTAGATAAATGAGACGAGAGCGCAACGAGGAAAAAAAACGTACTCTTCTAGATATCAAGGGTACCGAGTGAAAGAAAGTGTAATGCTGTATTGACCAGACGAGAAAAAGACAAGTGTGAAACCATGGCAATGGATAATGTGTATGCGGAAAAAAATCCAGAAACAGAAGGGAAAAGAATATGGTAGCAAGGATAAATAAACGGAGTCGCATGAATGAACCAAGAAATATCATATTAAAGTAAAGCCAAAACCCGATGATGACATAGATGTAAAGATAAGTCCGTCTTACGCGGAGACAGACACCTCCTTTGCAACTTCAGGCGCGGTACCCGTCGCTGCAGCCGCGAAAGAGAGGGGCAACTTAGCAGGGGGTGGGACAGTAGCAGGCGTGCCATTCGGTTGCACGCCATTGACCCCAGCAGGTTTCGATTCCTAAGAACCAATCAGTCCAGTGGATAGAGCTACTGCTAATGAAACTCACAGCCTGGTTTTTCACAGAATTCTGTTCCGGAGATGCAGCACGAGTTGCTGGGTCTTTCGTCGTATCTTTGCGGGCAGGAGCGGGCGCTTGAAGCACTTGTGCTGCTGTCGGACCGTACGACCCATTGACAGAGCTTCTCGACGAATTCGTCGAACCGCCAAGTACAGGGAACTCATCTGCATTGGGAACCCTCTGCTTTGGAGCAGTTTTTTTCTCCGCTCGAGGTGGACCATTGGACTTCGTTCCCCTCGAGCGGCTGCCGTCCGTCGATTGAGATCGGCTAGAAGCTGCGGTACCGTTCACGCGAGGCTGTGCATCCTGTAAATCGAACACGTAAACTAATCAGGACAAAACTTGGAATCACAGAATGTTCATACTTCTCGGACGTTCAAGTTGGCCATTTTTTCATCAATCGTAGGGATACCGTTCGGTCCGTTCCGCGCGTTATCCCTTGAACGTGGTCCACGCCCATTAAAATGAGGGGCTTGAGTATTCGTAACGTCAGGAAGAACATGAGGGAAACGACAGTCGTCGCTAAGTGTTTGTATTACATATAAAGCAATGGATAGTAGAATCAGGATGACTCACCCATTTCTGCACCTGCCTGCAGGATAAAAGAGGCAAGCCGGTTTACGACTTCCGCCAAAGGATCCACGCCTCATACTACCCCGGCGATTGTGGTTAACGCCCTGGCGAAATACTGGGCCGTGGCCAAAGCCCTCATTATGAGGAGGTGGCTTCGGCCCACCATTGGCTTCATTGAATCCATGATGGTGCTGGTGGTGTGGGCCGTGGGATTGATATGATGCAGGATCTTGACGAACAGCGAATGGAGGTGCAGAAATCGGCCCATTCGGATATACTGTCTGCGGAGATTGCGGACCTGGCGCACTAGGTGGTTGGTGGGGAGGCGGAAGTGAAGGGATAGAAAGTGGAAGAGGTACATGAGATGGTGGTGGGTACGATGGTGATACAGGTGATACAGCGCCATATGGTACTGGTGCAGGTCCAGCAGAAGGGCTGAACGGAACCTGGACAGGCGATATCGCTTCTGAACCAGATCTAGCGTGAACTATCGGTGGGTGCGGGGAAGCATGAACGGGACCTGCGGTAGGCGACGCGGGGTTAATATGAGGGGGGACCGAACTTGGTGGGTGATATGCAGGTGGGGGTACAGCGTAATAGTTAGGGGCGTAAGGTTGTTGAGTCATTGGATCGTAAGGAGCGGGATATTGTGCAGGGGGCGGCGGTGGAGCAGAATAATACTGGGCCAGCTTGAGGATGCGCAAAGAGACAAGAAGAACCATAACGACACGCAGGGAAGTATCTGCAAGGAATGAAACGTGCCACTTCCGGCGGAGGGAGGTTTCCAAAACCTCCGTTTTCACCCATTTGCATGGGGGGCTGCGGATAATACGCAGGAGAGCCATCGGGCAATGTCGGCATAGGGGGTACGCCTGGGTAATAAGCATAAGGTCCTGCAGGGACGGGATAGTAGGGCTTCGCAGGATTAACCAATGAATCCTGGGTGTAGCCTTGTTCTTGTGCAGGTACACCATTTGGCGCAGGCTTGTTTTGGGCATTATTGAATAGCTCCAAGATCGTAGGATCAGATGTGTACATTTCTGGCCGGCCATGCACAGATGTAAAAGAAGGATCGGCACCTGATCATACAATCAATGAGATAATCGCAATTTGACGCGTGAATTATATTACCTCGGTCGAGTAACACCTTCACTACATCAACATGTCCGTTCTTGACTGCTTCGATGAGGGGAGTGGACCCGGTATGATCTGAAAGAGAATTCCAGGTGGAGACAAAGGAATTGATATTAAGTTTCTGCGAGCGTGGCATTATAAAATTAAAAATGCGAGCAACACACCTCTGATCTCGATATCGACCGAAGATGCATCATTGAGTATGCCAAGGACTGTTTCGAGGTTTCCCTCTGAGCAAGCGGTCCAGAGCTGTGAGACCATATCGCAAATCCTATAGTGAATCTAATGGATGAAGAAAAAGAACAAATAGGGCTACGCAGAATGAACCGGGCAGATCTGAGAAACTGAGCGAAAGGAAGAAAAGATGGCTTAGACACGTCGACCTCAACTTTGGCTTGAATCGGCTTTCGGAGTGCGCGCCCCTACAAAAAATGTAAAAAAAATGCGTGTGAAAAATACTGACTTGGATACGCTTACGTAATTTAAAAATTAATATATTATTAATATGATGTGACAAATCAACTCCGGTTGACCCGATCTATCACTTCAGGCTGGGTTTTCAAAAGATCTGACTATTGCAATCAATAAAATTTTGCAAGTGGAGGATGGTCAGTCGTCACTCGCGTGACATGTATACGTCGGCGCGTGGGTTATTGACCTAGGTACCGGGTGTAATGTTCCTTTTTAGGAAGACGTGTTATCAAGTTACGATCACATGCTATGCGGAAACGGGAGCCTTGCTCGAGACTTTCAATAATCATTTGTACTATGTATATGAAAAGGTTCATGCGTCCAATCCAAGCTTCCGCATTAACCTTTTGGCAGGCTCCCCTGCTTTCTCCGGTAGGTCCAACTCACGCGATGGCGGGCGACACATTAACTCTTGTATACCTTCATGCAAGTCTTTCCCTGCACGAGACATTCAGATTAGGTATATCAGTCTCCATCTGCACCCACCTTCATAAAGAAGAGCATATATCTGTCGTTACAATCGGGCAAGCGTAATTGTTTTAGCTGAAAGATATAGCAAAGATAGGGCAGACCGAATTACGCACCCCGTTGGCAAGAGGCGCGGACACTTGCATCTCATCGATGATCTTCTTCAATCCTTTCACTGTTGTCACTCCCTCAGCTACACTACCAAGCGTCTTGATAATATCTTCTAGTGGTTCTCCTTTACCCAGACGATAACCCACAGTGTAATTGCGACTGGTCGGCGAACTACACGAGAGAAACAGGTCTCCCACACCGGCGAGCCCTAAGAACGTCAATGGTGACGCTCCGTATGCAGTTCCGATTCGCGTCATTTCTGCGAGACCGCGAGTAATAAGACCTTGCCGTTCAGCTATAAGTAAGCTTCTGATTCTGCTTCGAAGAATGTAACAAACTCACCGGCTCTCGTGTTATTTTCGAATCCGAGTCCATCGGCGAGGCCTGTGGCGATAGCGTAAACGTTTTTAAGGGCGCCTGCAAGTTCTAATCCTATCGGATCAGATCCAGTGTAACTACGGAGCACCTTGAACCAGAATGCCAAGATTGGAATAGGGTAAGTCCTACCACCGGAACCACGGCTGATGAAAAATCTCTGACGCTTTCTTTGCTTGCGATTCTGTTAGAGACGCGACAGAAACAGAAGTCGGTTGTCTGCGAACAACTTGGGGATCCTCTCAGAAGGAGTCATGATTCATTTCAAAATATGAACGTACTTTCCTTTGCAAACGACGGTCCAGACTACCAGAGTCACGACTACGGAAATCAGCGGATAAGACAACGCTTACAATAAAAGTTGCCGCGCGGGCAATCTCACTTCCGCAGGTATCAGCAATGATCTCGAGCGTTAGTGCCTGCGTATCTGTTTCAATACCTTTGTTGACAAAAATCATCAAAGGCAAGTTTGCGCGGTCTAAGCTGTGTTGTAGTTTGACGAGTGTTTCTCTGTTGGTTCCGATCCTAAATAAACTACGGAATCTGGGACAGGTCTACGAGAAATTCACCTGACACCTTGCGTTGGTATTGCAAAAAGTAAAACATCCATCTGTTTTATCATCTCCTTGCTGGGTATCTCCGGGCCAACAACGCGAATATTCGTTGAAAATTCGTGATCTTTCAGGTAGTCTGGGTTCCGGTGATGCTTGTTAAAGTATTCTACGAAACGAGCTTCCCGAGACCACATGGATACTTCATGTTCTGAGTCTCCGAGATGGTCCGCCAAACAGCTTCCAAAATTGCCTGCTCCAAAAACGAGAATTTTTGATTTTGGGGGCGGGGTCGAGGGCAATGACAGCATGGTGAATTTCGCAGTGGAGAGGGATGTGGAGTGAGTGCTGCACCTGGAGAAAAGGGTATGATGAGAGTAGAAAAGAACACTGGCTCGTGGATGTGGCTTGCTCTTGACGATATTATTACGTCGAATGGCGATATAACGCAGCATATACAACTGACCAAATGATCCCGATGATCCGCTAAAAGAATTAGTCAAGTAGTGTAAGGTAGCAGGGAGTAAGTAGTACTATGACACACGGATCGGATGGCCCGGCCTGGACTTAATGATTACGTAAATGGCCGGCCGCAGCCCGTGTTTACAACTTGCCCTTCGTCCAACCGAGTCGGGCATATACCACTGACCACTCATCGTTTATATTTAATACTTTATTCTTCTCTTTATAGACAAGCTCTTTTCAGCCGCCATGGCAATACAGGACAGAACACATGAGTTTCGTTCATGCGTCGAGTCCATACGAAACAGGTCCGCTGTACCACCGAACCGCTGAGGCAAAACAGAGGTTGCTTCAATCACACAGCAATGGACAAGCAAAAAGCGAGTTCTCGCGCATGGCCTCTGCCATCGGGAAAGATATTAGCAGCACTACCATAAAGCTAGGAAAGCTTGCGCAGCGTAAGTGTAAACTCTCATCGTTCACTTGCCGTTTGTTGACCAGCTTCCAGTCGCGAAACGGAAGACATTGTTTGACGACAGACCAGTGGAGATTAGTGTATGCTTGTTCACCGACGTGTCCGCAGTACGCTAACGTGGATCTTTCAGGAACTCACATTTATCATCAAACAAGACATTGCAAACATAAACAGGCAAATAGCCGCACTGCAATCCTATGTTAAGCAAAGGAACGCACAAGCATCGAAATCTTCAGAGGGAAAACAGATTGACGAACACAATCACAATGTCGTCATGATGCTGCAAAGCAAGTTGGCAAATACAAGCATGAGCTTCAAGGATGTTCTGGAAGTTCGGACACAAGTGAGTGGCCAAACGACGCGACAGCACCTCAGGCTAAATGTGGTTCTAGAACATGAAAGAAAGCAAGGATCGTACAGAACAGTTTATGTTCTCTACGGCAGCCGCAACCCACCAGGCTCCACCGAGTAGGTCACAATTGGCGCATAAACGAGCTCTCACAACCAATTTGCCTATCAGGTTCGCTACTTCTAAACGGGAGACAGGACCCAATGGGCGACGGAAGCCGACCTAACTCCAAAGGCAAGGGCCGGGCCTTTCAAAACGAAGACGTTCTCGCGTTGGACCTTGATTCAGCCGAGGAAGGCTCAACAAAGCACGGAGGCAATGCATTCATGCAAATGCAGCAAATCGAACAACAGGTGATTCAATTGAATGTTCAGCCATACCTTATACTAAGGGACTTCTAGGACTCGTATATCCAATCGAGATCAACAGCCATAGAATCCATTGAATCGACAATTGCAGAGCTAGGACAAATATTCACTCAGCTGGCCAATATGGTTGCCGAGCAACGAGAAACAGTACAACGTATCGACGCAGACACCGTGGACATCGCTTCGAATGTGAGTGGTGCGCAGAGAGAACTACTCAAGTATTATGCGAGCATCTCGAGCAATCGCTGGCTGATGCTCAAGGTATTTGGCGTGTTGATTGTTTTCGTGAGTGTCTTTTTCGAGAAATACGGGCATGCGAGTTCTAAACCCCTTTATTAGTTCCTTATTTTCATTCTTGTCTCATAACTGGACGCTGAGCGCCGTTTTGTCATATTTACTGGGACAATATTCATAACGTAATTTAATATCCAACAACATTGCAAGGAGTTACAGAATGCTCTACAGAATGAAAGTTCAGCCAACAGGGATAGCATTAACGCCAGTACCCCAATCTTTGCTTTTGGTCCGCCGAGCTTTACCAGCCTTCGCGTGCCTCTTTCCCCCACGATGTGTCGTGGAGTCTTCTCTGTCACCGACCGTCCATGTCCGCTTTTTCTGCACCTCTTGATCAGCGCCTGATGTTACGGAGAATCTCTTTGCTCCGTCCATCCCAGACGCTAGCTCTTCGCCTTTTGACTTGGCTTTCTTCTGGAGTTGTTTTTGCTGTATAATTAAAGTTACTTAGCACCAAGTAGGTTACGCTGGAATTATGGCTCACTCGCTGACTCTCCAACTCTTTGTTCCGCTGCTTCAACTTTGACAGTCTCGCCTCGCCCTTGCCGCCGCCGCCAGCAGTAAGTTCAACATTGATCTGACGACCATCTAGAGTGGAGTGATGGAGCTTGAGGCCCTGTTGAAGAGCATTGCGATGTTTGAATTCGAGAAAAGCGCATCCCTTGGATTTGATCGCGGGTGTCGAAGATGGTTTATTAGCGGCTGG
Organism: Suillus cothurnatus; assembly: GCA_016758765.1. Lineage (NCBI taxonomy): Eukaryota > Fungi > Basidiomycota > Agaricomycetes > Boletales > Suillaceae > Suillus > Suillus cothurnatus. The sequence goes on from JABBWL010000067.1 coordinate 287,522, forward strand.
TTTAGGTGCAAGTAGACGGACAGTGGGTGGTGGATCTGAGCGCCAATATTAAAATGTCGTTGCATGCACAGATTACTATGACTTACCGCATGCTGCGAAGTGAGCTTGAATCGATTCTAAGGTGGTGGTATATTTAAGATTTCCTGAGGTCATGTGTCAGTGAGCGGAAGGACTCTTCAGAATGCTCGATCATACCAAGAAACAGAATAAAGCGTTGTTTCGATTTCTCAGTTTTTGACTCTGCCTCCTCAGCTTCCTCTACATCCTCTGGAACAGTCCCGGCATCTCCCTTCGTTCTCTTAACTTTTCGCTTCCCCGACTGCCCATCCTCTCCCTCTAGATCTCCGGTTCCTTGTGCATCTTCCGCAATCTCCCTCTTTCTCTTCTTCGTTGCCACCACCAGCCCTTTTTTTTCTCCTTCCTTCTGAACCACGACCTCTTCCCTTCCCTTTCCTTTCCCCCCAACACTCTTGTGAGCGACTTGAACGTCCTCCCCACCCTCCTCACCGCTAGCCCGACTGTCAATAAGGTCCTGAAGTTCGAGAATAGGGACATCGTGCTCCAAGTCTCCTTGCTTTTTTGCTTTGCCTTTGCCCTCGCGGAAAGCTATGCCCTTCTTCTGTCGTTTGGTGAGCTTGGGAGTTGAAGTCATATTTATATTTGATCCTGGGCGCGTCTTTTGAGGGGTGGCACGTTCCTACCGGGTTCGCTTGAAGCGAATAAACGGAAGATTGGATATAAAAAGCACGTATGGTGGCAACTTGGCATGTAGAAGTTCCAATTATATCACGTGACGTTATATGTAGTGCGAAGTGCGTAAGAGACACCCCACCTTGAAGCGACTTGCCAAGGCAATTGCGCAATGCGGGATAGCTTCGCAGTGAGATCAGCCCATTAAACGAATGGGCTTCAAACACCTTGGGAAGCAGTTCCATTCGAGCGTGCGTGGAAGCAAAATGCTCGCAAAGTTTGAGCAATTTGCCTAGCCAGGCCAATAAACGCAGATAACGCGAGCAGGATTACTATTCTGTCACTTAAGGTGACCCCCTTACGGTCACTCAGCCTAGTGATAATCCATTCACGGCTTCGCCCGCACCCTCTATTTCTCTTTCCTCGCCATCAGCTCCCCTCCGCGTTCGCAGAATCGGCCGTAAAATCGGACTCACAAGCCCTAAAGAAGGCCGAAGTACAGGGCTAGAAGATAAGCTCATGGTTCCTAGGTTTACCTGCCGTGAATTCGGGTATGCTTGGAAGGGGTAACTGGACGTGACAGTGGGCGATGAGGTAGCTGGGGTACTAGAATTGGATGGAGGGATAGAAAGGGGAATCGGGACTGGAGGCCTGGAATTAGGTGTGCGAGGGTACGACACGAGTGAAGGGTGTGTTTCTCGCAAGTACGATATGGAAGGCGATACAGCACGGCGTTTCGCAGATGTAGGATATGGGTCATATCGATCGTCCACTGCCACGAGTTGTTAATGTGATGCTTCTGAATGATATGCGGAAACCTTACATTTCCGCTTGTTTGAGCGCACGGCGCTTGTAGTTGGTGGTGGCGTGTATCGCCATTGAATAGACATGGGCGTGGAAGTGATGGAGGGAGATACCATAGGCTGTCCGGCGGTTAAGAAGAGATAACAAATGAGATAGTGGAAACATACAGGATCTACATCCATGGCTATTCCCATCGGGCTTTCTGCCAGGGACATGTTCAGATCATCCCCATTTACGCTCTGAGCAGGAGTGCAAGGTTTCACGTTGATTGATTCGCTCTGTGCGTCAAAAGCAAAGAGACCCTGGACGTCGTCGTCATCATCATCGTCACTCAAAGGATCCTCGTGTGAATCCTCGTGGCCGACTTCTTCAGGGTAGCGACCGCGGTCTGAGGGTGCACGAGGTGTACGAGGTTGTGAGGGGAGGTCGGAGTACGATGCCAACAGGCGTTGGAAAGCTGCTTCAGATTGAACTTCGTCCTCTTCTGGACGTGGTTCTGCTAGCAGATTCAATATACGCGGAGGTTTCAGCTACATGAGACATATATATTAGCATAGAATAACAGCTACGCAACATAGCACTCACTGGATAGGTGGGACGGCGCAATATTGGGATAGGCGTGTCTATGGCACCGGCTGGTAGTGCATTGGTGCTCAGACTACGACTTGGCGGCGGCGTTGAGGGACTGGGTTCACCACTGCATGTGCTAACGTTGCTTTCGTCATCTCCTTCCGGTGGAAGAGTAATTGGGGGTGTTGGATTTCCCGAGCTGCTTGATGGAGAGCTTTCAGACCACATTCTCTCTCGGTCGCTTTCTGATTCTTCGCCATTGCTCCCTCGTCTTCTGGAGGGCACAGTGAACGAAATTGCCAATGGACTTTGTATTCTTTTGTCTGAATAGTACGACGACTTGTTGGGTAGCGTTGGTCGTCGCAGTCTCAAGAACAATGGATTCGGTAATCCATCGTCGGCTGATGTGGAAGATGCCGCGTTCGACGTTGATGGGAGTGCAAACTCTTCGGACGAGGTTGGGAAGGGTAGACGATGAGAAGATTCGGACATGGTTGAGGAATAAGAAGCTGGTGAGCACTTTAAATGAATGACAACGTTGTGGCCTTCCAACAGTTACCAAATCCACAGGGGCATGCCCATTATGTTACATACTTGGTTGCTTTGTTAAGGCATAGGCTGACTTTGTGGATGATAACGGATACGTATCCCAGGAGAACAAAATAGCACCCATTTAATGTTCGGCCGACAAGTGGGGAGACAATTCACTCAGAACAATGAACTTTAACGAAACATTGCAGTTAACCCGCGTAGCAACCTGTAGTATGAATTGTCAGTGTGACACTAGTACCTGGCTGTTGCGAGCACGTGAATCGCAAGACCATCCATTTTCTGCGAGTCATCATATTGTCACAGACGAGTAAGTTGTTATAAAATCACACATAGTGCAGAGCACGGGGGTACCACATGCGGTACGCCTCGTGGAAAAGGCCACAGATCGATGAGCTTGCCAAGAAGAATGATGACTGAGGGTATTTGATCCTCTTTCGTGAGACAAACTGCATGGATTGAGTTTCAGCGTGATAAACTAGTCACAACGTAATTGGTGTCGTGGACATTAACAAGGAGGAAAGAGCTGGTAAGCAACACATGTAGCGGTCGACAATAGTCCTGAAGAGACACGGTAAGAGAGGGAAGACAACATCATAAGGCTCCTTACCGAGCATGGACAAATTGCTGACGATACTCCCATACGTCCGCTGTGAAAACAATTGAGATGATGTCTAGTATTATGACAAGACAGAAAACGAACCCTCTTTGGTTGGCCCGACTTGTATCCAATCGTATAAACGACGCGCCCGAAGGAATATGCAGCACATATGGCAGCAGCTAAGGCAGGGTATTTCAGACCCGCTACGACAGTCCTGATGACAACTACTGTTCTATGTCGGTTTCTCCTCAAGTGCAGTACAGACTTACGAAACGAATATCACGGGCGCCGATTCAAGCGTATTTTGGTGTGCACCTAGGTAAGGGGTGAGTGAATTAGAAGCCACGCAACTACGAGTTTAAAGAAAACATACGCTGCATGCAGTTGAAACGAAGGGCTGCGGCGGAATCTTTGACTTCAGCTTGCTCGGCATACGCTGTAATAAAGAGTATTTAAGAGTCTAGACCGAGAAAGAAGTCACTTCGACCCACCTTGAGGATACTCGATCCCTGCTTTCTTGCGGTATCTTCCTACCATGCTGCTCTGCCACAAAAGGACCCACCCTATGGTGATCAATGAGCTCGGAATGTATCCATAACTATACCAAATGAAGTCGTTAAAATGGGTATGGTAGTTAGTCAGCCGACACACCCTTCAGGTAGAGACATTATTTGCTTGAAATTTGAGTAAAAGTAGCTTGGTAAAGTAGCTTGGGATGTAGTTTATGAAGATTGTCGTGCTGAATTGTGGTCTGTATTTATAGTAAGCCACCACAGTACTTCAGGCCTCCGGGGGTACCCTGGATACACGTACTTGGGTACGCGCGTCGTCCTATAGGATACTTACGTGTCCTTTGGCTTAGCAAAGCAGATTGATAATTACCGGGGTGCAAAGTCCAATGCTTGTGGTCATCAGCCCTCGGCATATGACATGGGCTGGTCATTTATAAGGTCGTGTTGCCAACGTGCCGGGATGACGCGCAAAGTGTATGCCGATCAGTAGCCACGGTCAGGCACTATTTTATGTAAAGGAACAGTTACACATGGAACAACGGTATTGGTGCGCAGCTACACAGATCGTTTGTACCAGAATACATACCTGTGCAGACCTGTAAGACACTTGAACACCAAAAATTACTTATGTAATCAACAGTCCAACCACGTGCTCGATAATTTTGTGATCTGAGTAGTATCTGCGAGGAAAGCAGCCTTCAATTCGAGATGTCCAAACGAAGTGCATCCGACAGGGCAATAGACGGCCAAGCATTCGCGAAGGCCTCCGGAAGTGGGGCTAAGCGTGATGAGAATGAAGTAAATGATATCGGTGAGTTCGAGGATGCTTGGGAGGATGAAATCGAATCCGAAGAGGAGGTGGTTGATGGAGAGGCTGGGGACGCCGAAGATGGTGCGTGATAGTGCTTTTCATGTCGCTTCGTAATGGAACTCACAAGTAATGTCATTTAGGGATGGATGTCGATGAAGTTATGCCCGCTATCGAAGAATCCGAAGAACTGCCCCCTGCTCCAGAGGCATTTATCCCCGGAACGCATGTCCTTGGAAAGGACGAGATACTGGAGCCCGACGACTCAGTATATATCATGCGCCATTCGATGAATGTGACATGGCCTTGTTTGTCATTTGACGTCCTCCGGGACAGTCTGGGGGACGAGCGGCAGCGTTATCCAGCAACTGCATACCTTATCGCTGGAACACAAGCAGATCAAGCAAGCAAAAACGAGCTCTCAGTCTTCAAAATGAGCTCACTTCATCGAACGCAAAAAGACGGAGGTAATTCATGACCACACGTTTTCGCCAATCGATTCTCACAAATTGACATTTGCAGATGATTCAGATTCGGACGAGGACGAGGATGCGCTCGATGAAGATGCTATACTGGAATTCCGCTCAGTACCTCATCACGGTGGTGTAAACCGCGTCCGTGCCCAACCCTTACCTCCATCATCGCCTCTACCTCCAGCATCACAGCCCTACTTTACCGCAACGTGGGCCGACAGCGGAAAAGTTCATATATGGGACATCAGGCCACTGATCGAATCTCTTGACGTTCCGGGATACTCGTGGGACAAGTCGAGAACTAACAAGCCAGCTTTCACCATTAACTCGCATGGTCGCGCCGAAGGGTTTGCGATGGACTGGGCCTCATCAGGAAATGCAAATCCCTCATCGCTACGTCTACTCACTGGCGATGTGCACTCGAAGATATACTTGACGACAACCGCTCCATCAGGATTCAACGCTCTTTCTCAGCCGTTCACATCACATACCTCCAGTGTTGAAGACTTGCAGTGGAGCCCATCCGAACCCACTGTTTTTGCATCATGCTCTGCGGACTGCAGCGTGCAGATCTGGGACGTGCGGAGCAAAGGTCGGCGAAGTGTGGCCGGAATCGAGCCAGCGCATGAAAGTGACGTGAATGTCATTAGCTGGAATCGAAATACTAGTTACCTCCTTCTTAGTGGTGGTGATGAGGGTGGAATCAAGGTTTGGGACTTACGCAATGTCCAAAAAAAAGGGTACGTCCAGGTCAAAGTGTATGTTACGCCCATGCTTACAGATCGTCAAGGACAACAGTGGTGGTGCCTAGTCCTGTTGCCTCTTTTAAATGGCATACCGCCCCCATAACCTCTATCGAGTGGCACCCGACCGAAGACTCTGTATTCGCTGCGTCTGGCGCAGACGACCAGGTGACCCTTTGGGATCTTGGGGTCGAACCAGACGATGACGAATTAGGCACACTGATGAATCACGCACCTGATAGTGCACGAGACGTTCCACCACAACTCCTCTTTGTCCATCAAGGTCAAAAGGATGTCAAGGAAGTCCACTGGCACCCACAGATTCCAGGCGCAGTTTTGAGCACTGCACTTGATGGTTTCAACATCTTCAAAACAATTTCAGTATAGTTGTGCGCCGGACGCCACACAGGCCATTAACCAAGCTGATAAAAAAGTAGAACTTTGAGAAGTTACATACCTGGAAACTATAATAGATGTCACTGGCTAACAGGAAGAACACATTAACCGAAATGTCAACGATTCCTTGTAATTATCAGTATGGATACGGTAAGTACTAGTCCAAGAGCATCTATGCATCAGTATAACCCGACACCATTATTTCCCTTGGGTGCCCGAATCTACATAAAACATGAGCGGAGGGAACGATAGAGTGATGCGGAAAACCTGCCTTGGCAATATTCTTATGCAGGATATCGGTGAGGACAGCGTAGACATTGCGAATGTCTACGAGGTTCTGACGAGTAAAGAAAAACTGCTTCTCATCATGTTCTTTCAAGCCCAGCTGAACAATAGTACCATCAGCGCGGTTAAAGATTATTTACACAAGAAGCACATACTGTGTAATCTTCTACGTAGGGATACTTGATGAGTTTGGAGCAAATCTTTGCTCTTGCCAGATGATGTTGGCGAGCAGCATCACGTATGTTATACGCGCTTTCCTGCGAACGGAGAAGTTCGCTAAGAACCTCTGAAAGAGTATCAGACCAATGGTGCCAGGGCCAGTCCATGATTACTTACCCTCTTGGATTTGAACACCTTAGGTGTCAGACAATTTCAGTTTAGCCGCCACAAATAAGACCCATAAATTTAATTCACCAAAGTTGTCACCACTGTTCGAGGGAAGACGTCAAAAAGCGGCCCACTGGAAGAGAAACGAGCTCACTCTTCAATCCTGAATGTTGTGTCAATACAGATAATAAAAAGTATTGAATAACACGTACTTGGGCATGGTCAAGTTCACCCATAATTTGACTTTGTCCTGTTTGATTATGTATGGTCAACAAATGCCCAGATGAATGGCCAGATGCATACACAAGAGTCGGATAGCTGTGCACACTCCGATTTGACAGTCTCATGCAGCTTCAAAATGATTTTGTTGGTATGCACAAGCTCCGGATATCTTGCATTGACGGTCTCGTTCAAATGGGCGGGAGCGGCACTTCCGTCTTCATTGCGCTTACGCTTGTTAGAAGATGGTCCATTTTTCTCTGCTGATGAAGGTGGGGGGTAGATTGTAGCGTCTGTGGATGCAGCTGCTTGTGATATTTGGTAGGGTGAATCATCAGCATTCGTAGACTCGATCAGGCTCGTAAGTTCACTGTATATAGGTGAGCAAAAGGGGGGAAAAGAAGAAGAAATTATAACATGCATTATCTACAATAAACATGAGCAACAAGCCAGAGAGTACACAGGAAGTAGCTCACTTTGTTTGGGAACACGCGGAAGACGATGCCCTCTGCAGTCTCTGCAACCTTTGCGCGGAAGTCCTATATATCATATATTTATTCAACACGCGTCACAGTTGCAGCTGGTTGTGCTTACCTCCATACTTTTGGTAATCTCTTTACTCATGGACATGATGGTCAGAATTATGAGACGGCGTGCCAAGCGCTGGTACGGAATTGCCTTTTATGTCAGCAACATTTGTAAGCTTCATGTCAATGCTACTTAGTATTAACTTGAATTACTCTCGCGTCCACCGGATTTTGTACGACGTCTGTACGCTCCAACGTAGGTGTGCTACATCTGCCAAAGTACTCGCGAATTCGTCAATTTGCCCATAAAGATAGGACATTCTATATAGTAGTAATTGCGCAAGCAGTTATCGAAGGACATGGCAAATCAAGTGAGTCTCGGGTCTATGCTTTAGCAAGTGGCTTTTAACATTGGATACAGGATGAAGATTCAGTGATTTCAACACTGACAGGATTCTCTTTGAATAGTGTTCTGTCAGGCCTATCCCTCTCTACAGGCGATCTTCCCAACAGCCTTGGTATTTCCGGGTTGACTTCCTTGGACGCTAAACAGATTTACAATGACAAGTGGGATGACGACGCCGTCGGTGCAGATCAGGGAGAGGACTTCGAGGATGAAGTAGACAAGGAGTTTGAAAGCGAAATGCCGGAAGACTTTGTTAAGATGGAGGTTCAATCCCCTATTGGCATGCGTCCTACGGAGAAGCGCGTCAGGGTAGTGAAGCGGCTGGTGGAGAGGCCAAAGACCGTTTATGAACGCTTTCCAGCCTTCGAGAAGGACAAGGTCCTTGACTTTTCAGAGTTATTCAAAGGATACACAGTCAAGAAATCGAGGATAACAAAGAGGCCTTTACAGGGTATGAATTGTTCCAGATAATTTTCAAGGGTATTGACCGTTGTATAGCTGAGAGTATCTACCCCCGGAAACGCGATATTCCCAGGGGTTTCCTTGATACCGTAGTCGGTGATACCAAGCGGCAGGTCGAGAACAAACGCGTGGAGGAGGTCATGTCCGCGGGCAGCATCGAACATGACTTGCTGCGTGCTTTAGAGGTGAGTCCCAATCGCGGGTGCTCCTTTTAATTCCCTCATCACGCGTAGGAACGGGAAAAATCAGATGTACCTGTCACTACTTCCTTTGCACGACAGAAGTTTTGATTTGGTGCTGCTATCTAATTGGGAGGACGAGATTGTGTACAAGCCGAGCCACACGGCTACGCCATCCACTCTGGAAGACAATAATCTCACCACTCCGGTCAACAAAGCTCTGGAGTCGGGTGCTTGGACGCAGAGCATTATTTGGAGCCGAAATGCCCCTTTCCGCGATTTCATTCAACTAGAACTTAATGAAGAAGATATCGCAGAAGAGCATCCTCAAGGTAGTCCTTCTATCTCACTATTGTCACGGGTATTTCTACTAATATGTGGTGGCATTCAATTGTAGAGACAGTCAGACCGAAAAAGCGTATTAGAGCGCATGATGCTCAAATCCGCGATAAATTTAACCTGTCTAACGACCACTTTTACGAAGTGTCGAAAGAAGGTGGCCGTCACCGCGTGCGTCAGACGTTTGGACAACTTGTCGTCGAGCATGCCTATCCCGCTCAGAAGCTCCAACTTCCATTTGTGCGTAAATTGATTTCAGCATTGACTGTAGCTATCTTCTTATCTATCTTCTCAATCAGTACAAGACAAGGCTTTCAAAGCAGGAAGCCCGCTCCTTCCATCGGCCCGCCTTGCAGTTTCCAACCAATATTGATATCCGCTTTAGCAAGGTGCGCACGGCGAAGAAGAAAAAGGACAAGGCAGGCCGCAAAGTTGGCAAGGGTGGCAATATCGGCGAGGGGTTACATCGTACGACCGACTTGAGCCTCAAGGACACCAGTAATTTTGTCCTATGGGAGTATTCCGTGAGTCTTCTTTGTCTCTTGCCTAATGGAATCGGATATAGCGAGAAATCCTTTAGGAAGAACACCCGCCAATTGTGCCAAACTTCGGTATGGGCAGCGCGCTGGTGAACTACTATCGTAAGAAAGACGAGAAGGACGACTACATGCCGAAGGTAAGGATCAAATGACGAGCCAGGACACTTAATTGAATTGACTCATTAAGCTTGACCTCGGGGTACCGTTTGTCCTCGAGCCACAAGATGAGTCGCCTTTCATGAAGTTTGGTTATGTCTATCCTGGCCAAACATTCCCGGCACTATACAACAATCTTGTGCGGGCGCCACTTTTCCGCCACAAACCGTATTCCACAGACTTCCTGGCCGTTAGGTATGGTCCCCCGATTTCACCCATATAAATTTATTAATTGAGTATTAGGAGCACTACGAAAGGCGAGACACGGTACTACTTGCGTGAGATCAAGAACCTGTTCGTAATCGGGCAGACGTACCCTGTTACCGAAGTACCAGGACCACACTCTCGGAAGATCACTAACACCATCAAGTATCGCTTACAAATAATTGCTTTCAAACTCCTGAAGAAGAGCAGTGAGGAGCGGCTAAAAATATCAAGATTGATGAAGTACTTTCCCGATCAAAATGAACTCCAGATGCGGCAAAGGCTGAAGGAGTTCATGGAATATCATAGACGCGGTCCTCATCAAGGTTTTTGGCGTCTCAAATCTACCGTAACCATCCCTAGTGATGCGGATATGCTAAAGATGGTGGGTCCCGAGCAAGTCGTCTTGATGGAGAGCATGCAAGTCGGGCAACGCCATCTCCAAGACTCTGGCTATACTCAAACCGCTGAAACTGCAGAGGATGACGAAGGCGAGACGAAGCTCTCCGTCGAACAACAACTGGCTCCTTGGATCACAACAAAAAATTTCCTATTTGCCACCCAGGCCAAAGCCATGCTTCGGTTGCATGGTGAAGGTGACCCTACTGGGCGCGGCGAAGCCTTCAGCTTCATCCGCATCTCCATGAAGGATATTTTTGTGAAAGCGGGCGAAGATTATGAACAGAAGCTTGGCGAGTTTGATTACTCTCTTGCACCACAAAGCCAGCTAATTTTTTTTTTCATCAGCTGAGGCGGATAACAGACCAAAGTCCGCACACCGTTATAATGTTGCCGAACAGCAGCAGATTTATAAATCAGAGATCGAGCGGATATGGAAAGCTCAGTTCGATTCATTAAGCAGGAAGGACGAACCACAATTATCGGAGGAAGATGACATCCCTGCCCCTGTCGAAGTCAAGAAACTACAACGGCAAGCTTCGCTCAGAAATGAGACACCCTTTTCTCCCGCAATGTCACCAACACCGATTGGTCCTGGCCCTGCATCACCCGCTTTCAGCCGCGGCTCTTCGTTGGAACGGGAGCGGGAAATGAGTTTGGGACCGAATGACAGTCGTAAAGTTCTCCGGATTAAGCGACTGGTTTGTTGTCTACCTGTTTCAAGCTCGGAACTTAATTCATTCCCGAACTCAGGTCGATGAAGAATGGCAGACAGAAATCATCCGCGATCCTGCCGTCATACGTGCTTATGTGCGTGCCAGGCAAATATTGGAGGAAGAGGCCACGCTCGCCGATAATCTCGCACCCACGGGTGACGTGGATAAAGACAAGAGGTACAAGAAACGGTATGTGGTTACATGTCTAACTGCATAAGTAACGTGAAACCGAAACCCGATCTCCTCGTAGGTTGGAGGAACAGATAGCCCGAATGAAGAAGAACCAAGAACGGCGTCTGCATCGTAAGAACGCCAAGATTGTCAAGGAAGGTGGCACCCCAATGCAACTCAGCCGGCCGCTCAAACCAGACACAACCGTGAGTTCTGGGTACAATAGATAGCACGAGGTTTGGCACTTACGTTTGTTCAGAGACGCTGCGGTCATTGTGGTCAGATGGGCCACATGAGTACGTCATTCCCATTAATTCACGAGCTGTACCTGGTGACTCCTTTTCTGATAGAAACTAACCGCAAATGTCCTCGTTGGGCAGAGTTCAATAGTGGAACGGCACCTGTACCTGCCACTCCTACATCCGTAACAAGTCCACCACCCAACTCCGCCGGGATGTCTAGTTTAAGTGGGTTTAATAGAGCTAACGGGGCCCTTGGCTTTGGTGCACCGGTTCCTTCTCCTTTGGCAACTAGTCCCCCAGTATCTGCAATGGAGGATGTAGATCTGACGGTACCCGGTACACCTTCAGGTTCCGGTCCAAAGATAAAATTAACGCTCAAAAGATCATAACGTTCCCTGTTTCCCTTGTCTATTTTATTTGCATGCTACTATGTGTATCGTATGTCTCGCAATAAACTCGTGTACAAGTAAAGAGTGCAAAAAGCAGAAAACAGTGATGAGTTCGTAATAACTGATAAATGTCCATCGCCTATGCAGCGGCCATCTCCACATCTACAGAAGGCAGCCGGGTTCGCAAAACCCTTGAGGGCTCTATCTGGGGACTGCCGAAGCGTTTCCGATAATCCTCGTTAATCTTCACAAGCAGATTACGTATAAGCTCTGCATGCTTCCGCCGGTCTTCCGGTGTGACTTCCTTCGTCAGGTGATCTAGCTGGATCTTGCCAACTTTCTTGACGAGTTCATCACTCTCTGATGTCTCAGTGATTGATCGCAGACCGGGGATATTTGTATGAGTGGACACGGGTGATGATCGTGTCGAACTAGGGGTCGTCCCACGAGATGTGTCCGGAGACCGTGATGCAGACGTCTGAGGTGATGGCGGGCGGTACATATCCTTAATGGGTGGGAGCCTGAACGGACCTGCATCAGGCTTGAGTGACGGTAACTTCAAATGAGAATCTTCGGGAAGTAGCAAGGGGTACAATCTACTGGAAGAAGGCACGGATGATGATGGCGACGACAACAATGCATTGATTGATCCGCGGTGTATGGTGGTAGGCAGGGCAGGTGCTACCGGTTCGGGGGCATTAGCAGGGGCTGTTTTTAGTGGGATCATGGTCCGCATAGCTTTGTGATGGTACTCTGGTGCAGCCATTTGCACGGGTGGGGGAGCACCACGAGGCCCACGAAGCGAGCTGAACTCAGCAAAAGACTCATGTATCGACGAGTGATGCGGGGGCGTAGCATTGGAGGGGGTGGAGCTAGAAGAATGCGGAGATGTCGGGTCGAGCGGGGGTGTAGGGTGGAAGTGCCCTGGCGGAGTGGATGTTGAGTTATACGCATATGTTGAGGATGGTGTGTTGAGACCATAGTCGTGGGAAGTGGATGCCGAAGCACGACTTGGATGGGAAGACGTGTAATGATCTGAGTAGCCACCAGGGGTGGAAGCATGCATAGGTGGATAAACAGGACTATACTGCACGGATGGGTGCGAAGACCTCCCAAGTGAGGGTGGAGAAGGGTAGCTAGCAGTTGCATATTGGTGTGGCGGGTGCGCAGTCTGTGCGTATGCAGCATCATGAGTGTATGCTGTCCCTGGACCCAGCAATCCAGGCATTCCTGTAAGCCCAAGTTGACTGAGGCTGTCAGCATCAAAGTATGACGTTGGTGAGAACCGTCCGGATAGGTCCTGGGGTGCACGATTGTTTGCAGTCACGTCCCGGCCAAGGGTCACAAGAAATTCATTTACAGCAGCAAGCTCCTCTGGTGTGCGGACGTCGAAAGACACCGAGCGAGGATTAAACTCGTCATACTGTGTACCGTCTTGTGCATATGCAAGACTGTTGAGACGCTCCACCATGTCTGTTAAATCGTTATATCAGATATTGCGCATTAAACAACAATATACATACGGTTGTCGTAAGCCGGATTGACCTTCCTCTTCTTCATTTCAGTGAAAAAATCGTCGACATTGTATTCAAGCGACCTCTTGTTGCGATTTGAGGCGCGTGCGTCGGATTTAGCACCATCCCATGAAGGTTCCTGATTATGGAGAAAGAGCTCATATGACGAATGAGGCACATGACGAGAAGGATGAGGTTCAAGCTCCGGAGACGGAGTGGGCAAGGCGCTATAGTGCCCACCTAAGGTCCGATGTCAGCGGATGTAATGTTGGATATTATGTGACTAACCGTCCGCTCCTATACCAGAACGTGTGTGTGTACGAGCGAAAGGGACTTTGGGAGGCAACGCCCCGGGTGCTGCGCCCTGGGGCTTGCCAGAAAGCGACCTATTGAGAGCGCCTTTTGATGGAATAGCATCTCCGCGAACACGGGAGGCGTAGGCAGGATCATTTACGGTAATTGCTTTGGAGTGCTTGTGCTGCGCGTGGTGCTCCTCTGTATGGATTTTCTCGTGCTTTTTGAGATCCTGCGGGCGCTTAAAAGACTTCTTGCATATCTGGTGAGGAGTGAGCATAAATCGAACGGTGAAAGAAAAATTAAAAAAATTAAATCGAACCTCACAGACATGCGGCTTCAACGGAGTGTGAACTATGAGGGATATCAGATTAATACTGATTCATAATAGGCGATGAGAACGACATACCCCGAAGATGACTTGTGATATGATCACGTTTCGCACAGGAGGTCCCACAATCCTTCCATTTGCACGTGAGACATAGATTATTCGTACTCTTTCGACCGATATGGTCGTTGCAGAGATGATTGTAGAGAATTTCAGGATCTGTGAAACTGGCAGAACAATCGACCCATTGACAATTGTAGGATTCTGAGTTTGATGGAATAGAAGGAGGAGAGACAGAAGTGTCTGGTGCTGAAGGAGCTTTCAAGGATGAAATATTATTTTGAGGTGAGGCTGGAGGAGGAGAATCTGATGGGGGCTGCATGAGTTGATTGTAGCAGCCAAGGGGGTCCTGTAATAATAAACGGTCAAGGTGACACGGAGGGATGAAGTCTGGGACAAGAAAGGTCGCGGAGTGTAAGGAACTCATTTTGATTTTATAAGCGGTCTGAATTACTCTCCTTTGTATGCCAAGACAAGATCTAGCCTTGGCGTAAGAATGCCAGCGTGCCAAGAAATTTGCTTCCTTGGCACCAAGACCGATCATCACTGCATCGGAGATCACCGTGTTCGATCTTCTCATTCCAAATTAGGTTACCCTCCCGGTTGAATTCGGAATACATACTTGACTTGAACTACTCACTCTATGTACAACCTACACCCTAGAAGTTAACCCTTGACAGGGATTCCCCAACTCAGACCGTGTTCTAGGGCGTTTCTTCCTTGGCGCTCATGATACCCTTGTCATGAAACTATAACTTCCGAAAAACCTTCCTTAAGCTTCTTAGCCCATAGGTCAGAACGTTTGGCGTTTCGACTTCATTCTCACACTGCAGTGTGGGAGCCCACAAGCCAGGAAATCTACAACCCCAAATCCCTTTTCAATCGGAGCAGAACGGAATAAATCAAACTAGACCTCGACGACTGCAAGGATCCTCGAGGATCTCACTTGCATAAAGGGCTTTGCTTATTATTGTCGATCCAGGGTGCATAGCTCCCTATCTTGGCACCCCTAGACCCTCTATCCACATTTCAATGTACCAAAACTTATCATTGTTTATTATGAATCGTCATGCATCATGATCAGTCGTAAGTACTTCAGCTTTTCGATCCCGGATGCTGCCGAGAACAACCGTGAATCCAAATTTCTCATGGTGGAGCAATACTACCAACATGTTCCGATAGAATTGCCAGCGTTTTGTCGTTTTGGGATAGGAAACTGACGGGATGCCAGGTACCGTCGTCGTGGACAAGGCAACGAAGCCGACATGTGAACAGGCTACTTCAGGCTGCCTCTGAGATATTGTTGTGTCAATCAATGATACCATCTGATAAAATTCAGACTACCAATATGATATTTGGGTTATTGCGCACGCCATCAACGATACTCATCATCGGACTTGACAAGATTCGTCATGTGCGCTGGCTCTTCAGTTCTTTGCAGAGTCGTTGGTGCAATTATTGCTCGACCTGAGAAATCATTCAGCCGTGAAAGATTACGGTTACCACAATTCACCGTACACGCGGCGGACTCTCGCCAAGGACACGATTACTAATTGAGAATGACATGATTTCATTTCGAATTGGAAGCCTGACAGACTCTGACTTCATTTGCCAAGCCAGGACAACAGGAATTATACAGGAGGACGCCAAGAACTTCCAGCGCCAAGGAACTGCCTTTGGTGACAATTCAATGCTGTCCCTTATAAGATCCTTGAACAGCCTTTTCAGCTGAAGCAGGTGTGGCAAGCCTTCTACTGCGCAATGATGTCGGCTTCATATTTTTAAGCGGCGTCTGATATATCGAGTTATTCGAGTTCGTGCTGACTGTGACTCGGACGGGTCCGAAGGATGAGGCACTAAGTGAGAATGAACTCAAACTTCCATACTTCAACAAAGTTAACTTGTGGAACGGCCTTTCCATAATAGCCACTGCTTTCGCAGTATGACCGCAAAAATCGCGCTGATCCGATTGCCTAGAACAGCGTTGCCCTCAGCGAACTGGAGATGAAGAAGATCCGCCGCATTGTCAATAACTTAATGATAAAGACCACGCGGTAAAATTATTTCATGACCACGCGTACGCAACAAACATCTAGTATGCATTACGACGCATCTTCAAGTAACGACACGGGGAACAAATCGCATTCATGAAGATAGGCTGTAAGGTGGGTTGTAATGAAGAATTCGAATGAGTGGATACAAAGTGGATACAAAGTTTGGCACCTTGTGCTCCAAACCCTGAGATACAAGTACATCCTTTTGAAGAATGACGTTGACCCGAGTGACCGTATCGCTGAGCGGCTATGGGCAATTTGGTTCGTGAGACTGCACGATGTTACACCATGGTCAGGGTAATGAGTCATGGATAATCTCCTCGGAAGGGGTACCAGCACGCAGTGGACAATTTGCGCTTACTGAGTACTGCAGTACTGAACCTCAAATTCAGATCTTCTTGAAGCCGCTCTTGCGTCGAGGTTGCTCTTCGCAAAAAGTGGGTACCTCGCTTGCGTAAATACCACCTGTGTGGTCCTTTCGAGTAAGCGAGGCCAGAATTATACGCCAAGGGGGTGAACAAACCTCCACAAACTCATGCCATCGGAAAACATAAGAAGCGTGGGCAACCGTCACCCCGCGTCCCGGCCAGGTACACATGTCGGCAATGATATTCATTGCCATCCATGCTGCTAGCGCCTGCAAACAACAATCGATGTATTACATGACCACCCAACGACTACCAAAGAACATTCATCTGAATGATACGTACAGCACGAATATTTTTGGGTGCTACTCCATTCTCCAAGGTTATTGCCAAGTGTGTCCTAAACACCTGTACCTAATGAGAAGTAACCGCTTCAGTGGACATAGCTCTAAGAGGCGAATCTATCTAGAAGACCTACAGCACGATATAGCCCGTGACATCACGTTTGGCATGAGGTGGGAACAGTAAGTCCATTCACGGTATGGTGGACTAGCGAGAATCACTACTATCACTTATCGTGTGTTATACGTGCCGATTTATCGACTCTCATTTATGTGTATTAGGAGACATTAGGCCAGCCAGTGAAGAGTATATTGGATGTGCTTACCGAGGTGCATCTAAAAGAGACAAGTCACTTATGTAACTCGGTGGAAATGCGGCATCCATATGTTAAAACAAATGAGTTTCACATCCTGTTGGTTACCATCGGCTTGTATGAGCTCTGTGGGTATTGAGTTGCACAATAAGGTTCATAGGTAAGAAAAGGTGCTATATGCATACCAAGCGGCTGTTCACGACAAACGGCGGCATATACTTCCGTACCCGAGAACCCCCGATACTGGCTGTTTGTGTACGCGAGAGCCCGCCGAGAGGAAATCAAAACCTATCAAAAGTCATTTGAAGCAACGTACCTGTAAACTGTTCGCACCCATCGCTACGCCACCGTGATCACGGGTTAACAATAAGGAGGTCTCGGCCCACGCAAGACAACCCACCAACTAGTCGGATCTCTCGGGAGCCGTGTTGGTGCCGCTGGGACGGTCGTGCGGGGTACTAAATCGGTGGGCGCACGGTGGAGGCTAGGAGGCTATCATTGGTGTCAAATTGGACAGAAGGTTTGATCATCACGGAGAGATATGGCAGTGGGCTAGATATTCAGCGATTGAATTGAGAATACACAAAGTGGAGATATGATTATCTCCCGTTTCAAGCACCCCCTCACTGGGCTGCTACTGAATTATAAGTCGGATGACTATTATCATCGTGTGGACTCAAAGTCCGGCGTATGCTGGACCCAGTGCGGGACTCCACTAGAGCGATGGCACCCTCAGGGAGTTCGTTGTCGGTATGGGCATGATCCAGATCCTTATATGTGTGCAGACTGTCCTGCAATAACGGCGAAATGAACGAAAGGAACACGGTGTGCGCAGTGTCACGTGCAAACTAGTCCATTAAGTTGCTTTCGAATATAATTCACTCAAACACCATGTCGCGATATCCAGACTACCTTTCGCCGAACGCAACCCCTTCTAAACTGTCCAATTCGCAAAAGTCAAGAACAAGACGCGAGCCATCTGGTGTTTTCTCCTTATTTCAGGCACCTCAGATTCAACAATTCAAGGAGGCATTTCAACTTATCGATCACGACAAGGATGGCTGGGTAACGGAATCTGATCTGCGAGAGATATTTTCAAGCCTTGGTGAGGTTGCACTCGTTATTTGGTGGGTTAAGTACTCAATCTGGAATCTGGTTTCAGGTATTTCACCATCGAAGAGTATGCTAGATGGCCTGCTCAGCGCGCGCCCTGGTGGCCCTGGGCACAGCAAGTCGCCTCCTGTGACCCCTTCACGCGACTCTTCAGTTTCATCAGACAGAGGTATCAATTTTACCATGTTCCTTACGATGATGAGCGAGCGACTTTTCGAGTTCGATCCGGAAGCTGAGTTGAGGGAGGCTTTTGAATGTTTCGATGAGGGTGACACGGGTACGGTTAAATCTGATGAGATGCAGAAATGGATGGGAGAAGTAGGAGAAAGAATGGGTCAACAGGAAGTTCGTTTTGCACCTGCTCTCACCGTCCGAGTGGCTGACTTCGTGCCCAGATTGACAAGTTCCTCCAGAGTTCATTCACTGATCGTCAAGGGAATTTCAATTACCGCGAATGGATTAAAGTGATACGAGTGAATGATGGTGATGAAGCAGGACCAGACATGACATGACACAGACAAGGCAAAATCATAATTTGTGCGAACATTTGTACTTTACCCGTTGACTAGCATACCATCACTACAGCATTTACATTCTTTGCAGGTCCGCAACAAAATTCGTGATATGAAATTGAAGGCCACGTAGCTCCGTAAGACCGTTCATATTGATCGCATTAGGCCCACTCCCCTTTGAGAGGCTCCTGCTGGGAAGCGGTCCTTATGAAAGGCCAATTCCTTGAAAATTTGTTCGACTCGCTCCCCCGATTCGCAACGGCTGACTTCTTCCAAGGCTAGCTGCATTAAATATTTAGATTCGGGAATATAAGACCAGACCTCACCTTCTCCCCGCCCATTTCCGAGGCTCTGATCATTTCCTTCCGTTCCCGTACGGGCGGGGATAAGAAGCAATTCAGCACCTTGGTGGTCCAGCAATTCGATACTGTTACAATTGGTGAATCGGAGTCCAATCGACGAACGTCCTTTTTCACCCCTTCCAAATACGTGTTTCATGATGTCTTCTGAATAAATTGCACGTCGACTCTTGGGCAATCCTACACGTTGACTAGCCGGAGCTTCTGCTTTAGGATTTTTGACTTGGATTACGAAAGATGATGCAATATGGATCCCAAGTGCTTTCTGGACATCTCCCATCTCGGTCGGGTGTGAAAGGTGGTATCCAAGGTGAGTGGCATTTCTTGATGGAACATTCCCTTGAGAATTGACAATCGCATACACACCACGGCCTGCAAGGCGAACAGGCGGTGTGTGACGTGTACCTAACAACGGTTTCAGAATGCAATCGTCACCAAGGGTAAAATCATACCTCGGGTCTTGGTCTCATAGGTCCTTTCCCCCAACTTGTCCTCCAGATCATGTAAATTGTCGCCCACGAATATTACTGTCGCCCAAATTGGGGCGTGCTTTTCGCGTTCAGGATCAGGGAGTTTCTTCTTGCCGACAATGATCAAGCGGAAATGTTTTTTGTCCTTTGTCGTTGATTCAGATGCAGGTGCAGCGTCTGCGCCTTGTGCCACAAGATTCATCTCGTCCGCATCTGCACCGGAGACATCTTTACTCTGCTCACTTTCGCCTTGCACGCTGAAGGATCCGGATGAACTAGGGATAAGGAGTACATGGAGCTTGCTGACATCGTCCATGGAATGAACTTCTTCACGCTGAACTTTTGGGCGATAGAAGAAGTATATATGTCCACGCTCTGTTACCCCTAAATAAAATAAGTTCAACGATGAAGGGCACTTGGATTCCAGAATACACTAACCTGGGGTGAATGGATATTTATTTGTGTCGACCTCTTCTGTCTTCGGCCTCTTCGCCTCCACCTCTTCTGCCTCAGGAGCTTCGCGCTTCTCACCGACCTCGGGTTCCATCTTCACTTTTGTGTCCTCATTTTCGCTTTTCTTCATTCGCCTTTGCCTTCGAGGACCAGAAGGAGTCCCACTGAAACTCCCACTAGGGGCGTGTGTAGCACTGCGTGTCTCCACTGGCATTTTGTTGTGGTGTAAACGAAAGGGTGCAGCCCGGTTGACGTCATGAGTTCGCTGTGACTGTCGATATTAATTGCAAGAAACTTTAATCTTTACAAATAATATATCCATCCCAATTAATATGAAACTGCTCAGAGACCCGTTAAAAAGCCTATCTACCACTTGTTTCACCTTCAGTTCCGCGACAACCCGCCAACACCAATGCATATTCGTGACAGGGGCGTGACGTCACGCCCCCTTGGGCAAGATAGGCTATTTAGGCGCTTTCCCTTAACTTGGTCGTAATTCCAAGCTTAAGCGGTTCTTCATGTCTGCTCTCAAGTTTGCAGTTTCTGCGCTGAACCGCGAGAAACCTCATGTGCGTTCAGGATACCTATCGCTCTGACTTGCTCAGACAATTACGATCCGCTGCAGTCATCTATCACCGATTGGGTAGACATCCTCACCTCACCTTCATATAGTGACGAGGCATATGATGGGTAGGGACGATTCCATTTCTAACTGGATAAAAAGCTCATTCAACGATTCTCAGAATTCCGGAACTAGTAGAATCGATTGCGCTACAACCAACAGGGTGCGTTTAACATCCGAACCTGACATTGTTTAATAGTGACCGTGGATGCGTTGTACATATACCCCTTACCTTAGGACTCCCGAAGCATCCAGAGCAATACGGAAGAAGCTCAAGCATGGAGATGCACACCATCAGTACCGTGCACTTGTCGTTCGTTTAAATTCCTTATCGGCGGAAATAGATTGACCGACAGGACTAGATACTGAAAGCACTTGTCGACAATGGTCCTCAGAAATTTCAAAGTGAGTTTATACGAAAATGTAATACTGACTATGGCTTATTGTAACAGCCACGTTCGCGGACGGCCAGCTGGTTGACGCCCTAAAGCAACTCGCATCTGATCCAACGACAGATCAGAAAGTCAAGAAGAAACTCATGGCTGTTCTTGCATCATGGCATTCCCAGTTCAAGGATGATCCATCAATGTCCGTTGTTGCAGGTCTCTTCAGACAATCTCGCCCCGCAGATCGTCGCAGCCAAGGATACTCGAATAGTCCAGATCCACTCAGTCACGGGCCATCGTCTGACTACGAAAGGAAAATGAAAGAAAGGGATGAGAAAGAGCTCGCAAAACAACGAGCTAAGCAGGAGAAACAAGAAGCGAAGCAAAGAGCACGTAAATCGGAGGAAGACGCAAGGAAGAAGAAGAACCGGTCCCGCCGAGCCCCCTTTGACTTTGAAGTTGTGCGTGACCCCTATTATCAGGACTGTTATCTGCCACCAAATTGACATGATAACAGGAAAAGCCACAAATACTGACAACCATTGCTAATGCAAGTCAAGCGTCCAGTAATCTGGTGAATGCCATAATGCTAGTGAATGGCGAGAAAGAAAGCGTAGTCTCGAATGAACGCGTGCAGGAGTGTCTCGGAAAAGCACGTGCCATCCGTAAGCCTATAGTGCGATATATCCAAGTCTGTATTTTCTTTTGTTGTTGATCTAGTTGCTCATGACTTAATCTAGCTCGTGGAGAATGAGGAAATGATCGGAGCGTTGATCGAGACGAACGAGCGTATTATCACCGCCCTGCAAATGTATGTCAATGTAGGTGGCTGCTTTCTACCATAAATTTGTTGCTCAGTGATCCGCGTTCAGCTTTCAACTCCCGATCAGACGACGCCGTTAGATCCCACAGCGAATATACAAGCCGCAATGGCAGTGACGCATCTAAGCACAAATAGTACAGGCGAGCTGTCAGTTCAACAACGAGCAGCTGTAGAACAATACAAGCAGCAGCTACACGATTATGAAGAGCAGGAAAGCAGTCGGAATCATATCCACGAAGATCTCCAAGATTTATCGTTTGGGTCTCTGGGTAATGAAGAGGGGAAATTGCCCCCACCCATGAGACCAACCGCACATCGTACTATTTCACCGGATTCGGAGGTGTGGGATCAGAATAGGGGAAGTCTCTCTGATTTCAGCGACTATGAGAGCGAGGAAGAGGAACAACCGAGAAACGTTGCATCTTCGAGCTCGCGACAGTCAGAAAGAATCGTGGATGACGAGGACCCATTCGCCGACCCATTCGCAGATTGATATCGAGGTATACCTGGAGTAATCGCCATGGGGTAGGCAATATATCTATGTACATGTAGTCGATCTTTCGCCATCTCTTGTAATAACAGGTCCAGCCGGATCCTTGTTGGAATTATATGATGATACTAGGATGAATTATACTGCATTAGAAGAGTGTTTGGTACATGTGCGGTACTCCTGCCGAAGTCCCGAGGAACAAACGCATGCAAAATCCACTAGACATCAACCTATCTTACAGTACAGCTTCCAGGGATGAAGCTTCAAATGACGGTGATGGACGAGAAAACCAAAATCTGGGTTGTCAACCACTTTCTATACCGCTATCCATTTCATTGTTTACTACTTGTTCACCGTTTTGAGGAGATGCACCGTTCATTTGCTGTTGGTGTTGGCGAACATCCTGATGTGATTGCTGGGGCTGTTGATGCTGATGAGGGGCCATCGCGCCTCCGTGCATACTTGGGCCAATAACTCCAAAGCCTGGGCCCCCTACAACGCCCATCGGGCTTTCCAAGTATAATCGAATGAGAACGCTTTCAAGAGCAACAACAGTAGGCCCGGGGTAATCGAATGCTCGAGCATGTTCACGAATGGAGTTAAATAGAATGCTCATGCGATCCCACAGTTCTTGCTGAGATGGTGAACCTTGAGGAGGACCGATGTGAGGATAGCCCATTGTCGGAGGTCCAGGGAAAGCAGGGAACGGATGGGGTAGATGAGCGAGTGGAGGGTTTGAAGGGTAGTTTTGGACCTGTGATTGAGATGAAGTAGATGAGCCCTCCTGCTGCGTGGGAGCAGGGGCTACGGAGGCTGCTTGTATGGCGCGTTTCGATTCCTCTTTCTCGGCTAAGACTGTTTGTCGCCTACCGCGACGGGTAAAAGGCAGGTTTGCTAGCCCGATAGGATGTGAATGCTCAGCAATATCTATGAGATCGTTCAGGCAAGGCGATACTCCTGACATTTGCATGAATACTCACAACAAACTCGAACTTCATCAGTATCATAATAAGTCTTGTAGCTGATGGATGCTAGACACCCCTGCCCATCAAGCTAAGGGAATGCATGAACAGGCCATACTATGGAGCGTGCTACTAATACGAACCTTCCGACTAGGTACCTTGCGAACGCGCTCTGGATGTTTCTTCACATACTTTTTACGACCGCTCCTTGAATGTCGGGCACAAACTAGCTTGGTATGGTCTTTGAAACGGGGAGGAACTGCCTTGCTGCCATGAGTATCGCCCTTCACGAATTCAACCATTTGTGTTTCTTCCTCATGAACCCTCCATTCCTGGAATGCAGCGAGGTTTGGAAATATAAGAGTGTATCCATCATCACTATCGCCACAACCGTAAGGTGACCTTGCAGTTGTCGACTTTGGAGGCGCCGGTATAGCAAGACTAGAAGGCGCCGCAGGCGTCGACGTGGACGACGGGGGATTTTGTGAATAAGATTGCTGCTGATTCTGTTGCAAATGTGGAGGCAAAGGCTGGGACATGGCCAGTTGCCCGAGCCTGAAATGCTGGAAACTCATTTTTTGACAAGGATTCCGAACAAAAAATGGTTGGGATGAAAGCAAAAAGGTGGAAAACTGGTCCCGCGTGTGACAACTTTATACAATGTCACGTAACTTTTTTGTCACACGCTTTCCTTTTTTCAGCAATGACCTCCTCCCTTAGAAATTCGTTGCATAGGCGAAATCATAAAGAGCGCTCCCAGCTCCCTCACCGCGCAAAATTTGGCATTTTAGAAAAGCACAAGGACTATGTCCAACGTGCACGAGATTATCACTCCAAGCAGGATCGTATAACGCGCCTGAGGACAGAAGGCAGCGGATAGGAATAAGGATGAATTCTACTTTGGGATGATTAAGGAGAGGACGGTGCAGGGGGTGCATGTCAAGGATAGAGGAAATGTTTCGATGCCTATGGATATGGTTAAACTTCTCAAGACACAAGATGAGGGATATGTTCGGACAATGAGAGCTAACGGAATCAAGGCATACATTCTATGCGTGCTTGTATCGTTTATTCAACTCATTCCTTGACAGAAAATCGAGAGGATCAAGAGCCAACTCACTGCCTTGGCTAACCTCATTGCCCCGCAGGATGATAACATACAGGATGACGGCGAGGACGCATTGGACGAGACCGACCTGAAAACACTTCGAGAAGCAGGTGTCATACCTCCAGAAACAAAACGGCGTCCACCCCCACGTCATATTATCTTTGCTGAGAACGATACGGAAGGCGAGTGTATCTTGTAACACCATATTGTTCATGACCTGACGAAATATACACTGCAGCAAAACAACTATCTCAGCGGCGATCTTCAAACCAAGTCAAAACTACGACTGAAGCGGATGTCGAACAGGCTGAAGTTGACCTCGGTTGGAAGACTGTGGAAAGTGCATCTTCTCGACGGAGACGGAAGAACAAATCCTCAGCCGGTGCATCAACGGATATTGTTGAGGGTGGTGAAGAAACACGGCAACTTAATGTGGTATGCTCATATGTTTACCTGCTTGTCACCCACTTCTTGAGAATTTTCATTCAGCAAAACCGGAAGCGCCTTCTAAAAGAACTCGCAGCACGACTAAAACGTGACACTCAATTACGGTGTACACAGCGTGAACTAGAGATGCAAAGGCTTTTGGCAGGTAAGGGAGGTCGTCGAAAGCTGCGTGGGATTGAAGAAGTGGGAGCTGAGAACAAAGATGAAGATGAAGATGAAATGGACGACACAGCAGCTTCCAAGGCAAGCAAAGCGGATGAGAAGACTTACAAACCTCGGGTATACAAGTGGCGTATAGAAAGAAAACGATAGTATCATTCAAGTCCATGACGATCTATTGTGTAGTGCGACGAGTATAATGCTAGTATACATTGTACGAGTTCAGTCCCAGATCCGGATAACTATATGGTAAACTGCAAGCGGTGGATATGCACGACCAGCATCAGATGACATATTAATAGATGCAGAAGGCGCCGAACGCTACGCTGCCAATGACCACCCAAACTGAGCTCCACTGACTGAAGCTAGGCGGGCTGGAGTTCGATGAGGATGACGAAGGTGAACTTGTTCCTCCCGGAGTCGCAATGGGCGTAGTAGGTGAATAGGTGACGCCATTAGCGGTAGCAGCGACTTCGAACACAGATCCACCACCGTACTCGTAGAACTTGGAACCATTAGAAAGAAATCCACGAGAGAGTTGAATGTACGTACGTCAACGAGCATGAAGTTCGGGTTTCTGCCCTGTTGGCCAACGCAGAGATCGAACTGCTCACCGAGGGAATTTGTACCGGTGACAGCATTGGTTTGATTAGCTTGACTTGGGTCCGGAGCAGGTTGGCCAAGGATCAAAGTGTCCAGAAAGTGATTAATAAGGTACATAGATGTAGCAGTAGGGGTGTTGGCGTTTGACCGGTTCACACTGCAATCAAACGTCGTAGTGACGTCAAACGCAGTTTCCCAGATGTTAGTGAATTCTGAGGGTAAGAGTATCAAGCAGAGTCTCCGCGGGCTCATCTGTGTAACACACCGTCAATGATATAAGGAACGGAGTTGAAGTTGGCATTGGAGTCCATGAAAGTTATCAATCGCGTTCCCGAATTGATGAGGCTGCCAAGGGTCGGCCAGCTACTTTCGAGCAGCGATGAGGAAGGTGGCGAGTAAGACATTGTGTCGAGCCCAACCGCTTTGAAGACAGTATCGAAACTACTCGGCGGAAGAGTATCAGAGTTGACAATGAGCAATGAGAGTACTGGAAAAAAAACATTTTGAGAAATGCCAGATCCGGAATCCTGCCTTATATCATGAACGCTACCGACCTTCGTTTGGATTCGCGTCTAGCCAGGCTTTGACTGTATACAAAGGGATAAGAAAAGCAAGTTGGAGGCGAATATTTATTCTTACCAGTCGTAAGGTAAGCCTGAAGAGTTCCGCCATCAAAGAGTGACTACAACACAGTGAGTACGGCATGATTGGAACAACATATACGTCACGTACACAGCTCGTGTGGCAAAGGTGAATGACTCCACTCGAGTTATGGGCCTGCATTTGCAGCATTCGAATCCCGTCATTCAATTGTTGTGTAACTGAAAGGGGTCATTGTGAGTAAATGCGGGGTTCGGAAAGAAGTTTATGCTCACTGTTGTAGTCCTGGGTTACGAAGACTAAAGGAGGTAATTAAGTGAGGCGTCTGCATGTACAAGGACAAATATTGGAACTCACTATTGTTGGTACCGACTGCATAGGAATCATGGGCACCGACAAAGGTGACGTTTCCAAAACTACGGGTACACAGATCAGGACTTCCATTGCAAACCGTGGCACGGCGAAACGGCGATTCGGCGGGCGAAGCATAAACGAAATCAAAAATGGATGACATCATTGCAAAAGTGGACAGAACGACCTGCGCTCTGGGAAAAGAAAACATCATCATGAATACTACTTGGGAGGACGTTTGAAGTGAATGTGGTTTGAGACAAGGTAACGGGAACTGGTTTGCATAGCTATAACCCCGCCACTGCGGTGGCGCACGAAATTAATATAATATAACATAATCACTTGGTTATACATGGTGAGATGGCCGAGCGGTCTAAGGCGCCAGACTAAGGATCAGCTCATCAGATGAGCAAGTTATCTGGTCCTCCGGGGCGTGGGTTCGAATCCCACTCTCATCAATACTTTTGCTGCATCTTGTCATGATTTTTTGAGTGTATTAATTCTTCCCCAATTCGATAAATTTATATTATGTACATGAGATTTGCAAGAACTACCGCGAAAGCCTTCCTCAGAAGGTGGTTGTGACGATCATAATAATACACGGTGCGAAAACGAACGCAAGAAGTAGCCGATTAATTTCCCAGTAACAGATAGCTCAATCAAGTCAAAGTTTCTGTGATACTAAAATGCACATGGTCCCCCTCGCCTAGGGTAAGTCTGACTGGCAGACGAGGATCAATGCGCACAGGAGCACTCGAGCCAACGAAAAAGTCTCCACGACTGAAATTCCTAGTGATGGCAGCTGCCTCTTCTTCTGTGAGATTACGAGGCCGCTTGTTAGGCCGAAAGGTAGATGAAGAGGCGCCAGTAAATGCGCCATTGTAATCATAATATTGATGTTGGCTGAGAGTAGGTGCTCCATGGACATATCCAAGGGGTGCCTGAGCAAATGTAGATACACCGGGAGCTGGGAGATTACAAGATCGTGAATGAGTAGACTACATCTCAGTAGAGTCAGATAATTACTTTGATGCGACTGATTTTGGTCGCTTTCAGGATCTGGATATGCGCATGTTGCGCCGATACCTCGTTTTAAGCAGCTCTAATAGGAGGTACGCGGTCAATATGTCAAAGTATAAATCTACTTGTTCGAGATCTGTACCAACCTGGCATGGTAATACCTCGCTACAACGAGTTTTACCAGTATGACATGCAGTACATGCTCGCCTTACTGAAGGGGCTTTTGCTGAACATCATATACGTATATATATGACATCGTTGATGGTTATGGCGCGAAAGCTCACCTTTACGAGTTGCTGTGGAATCGTTGACTGGTGATGGGCCATTGGAATTATGTTGTTGTTGTTGCTGCTGCTGTTGGGCGTCGGCAGCATGTTGGTGGAGTTGATGAAGTTGTTGCGCGTCCATGGCCGACGCCGCGTCATGCGCCGGTGTAGATGCCTCACTAAGAGCCGACATGGGTGTAGCGGAGCGGTGAAGTTCCGACGCTGTTCGGTAAAGCGGGAATATAAGTAATTCATCGGAGCGGATATGCCTATTTAATTGAAATTTATACATATTTGTACATCCGGTAGCTTCCGCCACACCGGCCAGGGCACGGTTCTATGCCGTACTCCGCATACCGGCAATCGCTTCATTCCGGCTCGGTAATAGTTCCTGCCTATACCACCATGTCCCAATCACCGTCTCAGCCACCACCTTTCTCCGATTTTGAGTATGTATTTGATCCTGCTCTCGCAGCTTTATCACCTCCTCTGCTTCCCATCCCATCATCTGCAGACCTCTTCTCTCCATCTGAAACAACCGATCTGCTAGGATTCTTGGACAACTTTAATTGGGATTTCGAAGCAGACTCCGCTCTCACTACGCCCTATATCCCACAAAGCGCGGGTGATCTGGATAATTCGGGAGAAATTGTGTCACCGATACGCCTAGAGCAACCTGAGATGCCATCAGATATATCCAATGCTAGACCTTCATCCTCATCATCCGCAACTTCATCATCTCCTTCAAAACAAGATTCCACAGGCACAAAGCGCAAGAGAGCTCCTGCAGCCTCGTGCCAGACGGGGAGAGCAAAAACCCTCCTCTCAACCCCTCAGAAGAGACTCAATCATATCATGTCGGAGCAAAAGCGTCGTAATGCCATTCGTGAGGGATACGCCCAGTTGATATCCCTTCTAGCCCCAGCCGGTGCACAGGCTATTGATATGCCTACTAGGGGTAGACCAAAGGGAAGCGGAAGCAGGGGAAAGGGTCACAGCAAAGGCAAGAGCGGAGTGCTCTTTCGAGCAGTCGAGTATTGCCGGTGGCTTGAAGAAGGAAGGGATGCTTTGAAAGATGAAGTACTTCGTCTGGAGGCTGCCGCAGGCATTGTCTACCCGTCGTAGTAACTGCTATGCACTGACTTCATCAAGACAAATTTCCGAAACCGTAGTGAGTAGTTCGGTTTCTATGCGTCCGGATCTCACCCGTCTTCCAGAACACAGGAAGTGTATTCCCCTTATCAACTACCAGTTCATGGCTGCAGTATCCTGTCGGCTCCTTGTAAAGCATATTCGTAAATTCCCAATCTTTGTCCAGAGCTGCAGCTATCTATATCATATACTTCGTCGAGCGACGTACACCGAGAACTGTATTGTATTTTTCCATAATTCTTATCATGCTTTTCAACGTACTGGCACATGAATACACTTCGTTTCTCTTTCTTAGGGACCGCATATTGAATTGCGAAGCTACGATTTCCCGTGCTTGTGTTGTCCACTTCCCACCTGCTGGTCGACATAAATCAAACACTTTAAAAGCACATGTTTCAGAGAATACCACCAGCGGCGTCAAGGGCGTGTGTTCTGAGATTCGCCTTAATGCCAGCTAGTGGTACGTCTATTTTCTGAAGTGTGACGATATTTTGTTCAGGATATAGTTTGACCGACTGATATTGTTTGGCACCAGCAGCCTTTTCCTCTTGCAACCGGTTCGTCGTTTGGCTAAATACTAAGGGCAACGTCATGGACAGAACTCTCAGCATCTGTTCGCCTTGGGCTACGTATTTATGCGGGTATGTATCAGGTGGCATCGCGTAATCCTCAGCG
This sequence comes from Suillus cothurnatus, assembly GCA_016758765.1. Classification (NCBI taxonomy): domain Eukaryota; kingdom Fungi; phylum Basidiomycota; class Agaricomycetes; order Boletales; family Suillaceae; genus Suillus; species Suillus cothurnatus. The sequence goes on from JABBWL010000067.1 coordinate 317,069, forward strand.
CTGAATACATGTATCATGTATCTAGTATGCTCTGTTCTGGCCTCCAGATTGCATGGCAGCCAAGAAGGTTGCCGTGAGGAACGCCGCTGTACACGAACGTGCATCTCGGAGAGCCGGAGAACAAAATAGGATCAGGTTAACCCTAGATCCGTCACGGTTTAGGGTGGGGATCCAGGATGAAGAAATTATTAAGCTCAATATCAGCCACGAGGTGCCTTCTACTCACGTGTGGGTCCGCATATTTGTGATCTGCCGATGGCAGTGTTCCTCCCACTAACCAGGTTTACTCCCTCATGACGTTGTCGTGTTCGCACAGTAGTAACAATACATCTCAGACTTCAAGGGTTGTCTCAAAAATTACATGTGATGTATTTCTCATATGTAGTGGGCTACTCTGCGCTAAACATACAGCACTGGTTGACCCATTAACAAGTCTGTATGATACTACAAGTACACCGGGAGAAATAATTCAGGGTTCTCAACGCGTTGACCTACGAAGGCGTTGACAAAACCAATGGAACAAAAACAAATAAGTCAGGATCTCAATTCTTTTACAAAACGCTCCTATGCCATTTGTCCTCAACACCATCAGCCATCGTCAAGTACGGCATCAAGTCACTCGTCAAAAATTCGCTTGGCCATTGTTGCCTGACTTGATCCATGAGATACTTGGTAGCAATTTTCAAATGGTCATCCTTGACACTTGGGGCGATCTTCTTGACGCCGGGTGCTTGCTCTGCGATGATGCGGTCGAGATACGGCGCGGTAATCTGCTCGCCAGTGTCAAGACGTGAACTGTACTTCACCCACTGCCAGAGTTGCACACGTGCGATCTCAGCAGTAGCAGCATCCTCCATCAAGTAGCTGACAGGGATGCAGCCATTGCCGCCAATCCAAGCTCCGCAGTAGGCAAGAGCCACCGAAACATTAGAGCGAATGCCGTCCTCGGTTATCTTTCCAGGAACATTGGAACTCAGCAAGTCCGCGGCAGCCACTTTCACATCCTCCCGTCGGACGTGATACTACGACCCATGGATAATCAGCATTATCACAGATACAAAAATATCGCAGATGCGAACCTGGTTAGGACCCAGCATATTTTCGTCAAATACCTTGCGAGCGATCTGATTGATCAGGGGGTGCGCAATCCAAGTTCCATCATGGCCAGCCGTGACCTCGCGAAGCTTGTCTGCTCGGACCTTCTCCATTGCCACCTCGTTGGCTTTAGGGTCATCCTTAATAGGAATTTGTGCAGACATCCCGCCCATAGCAGCAACCTTCCTCCTAAAGACACGTGTGAACGCTATGATGATGCGCAGAAAATAGCCCTACCTATGGCAAGTTTGAATCAGAAGACGCACATACGCATCCATGAAAGGCACGGTCATAGTAACGTCCTTCCTGTCCGGTAACACGGCACTTCTGTCCGCCCTGCGCTTCTTGATTGCACTAAATATATAGTCCCATCTGACAATACACACGTAGGTAAGCAAACTGACCATTCACAACAAACCATGTATATTTCCCTCACCTTCCACAATTGAGTCCGGAAGAGTGATTTCTGAGCTCAAAAAGAATTTCTTCCATTTGGAATGCTGCAGGAAGCGTCTCGATGAGGACGGTTGCCCTGATTGTGTTGTGAGGTATTCCAATGTAGGATTGTGAAAAGAGGAAGACGTCATTCCACAGACGGGCCTCGAGATAGTGCTCCATCTTGGGAAGATAGAAGTAGGGGCCTGAGCCACGCTTTATGAGCTCATGAGCATTAGTGTAGAAGTAGAGCCCAAAGTCGAAGAGAGACCCAGATATAGGGGTGTTGTCGACCGTGACACGCGTCTCGTCCAAGTGCCAGCCCCTAGGTCTACACAAGATATAAACAACTAATGGGCCGGCATAAAAGATACGGAACGTACCGGACAAGAAGCACAGCTGGGTTCTCAGATAGCTTATATTGCTTGCCGCTGGATGAGAAGTCGATTTGTCGGTTAATTGCATCCCGCAAATTGACTTGACCAACAATCACGTTTGCGAATGTGGGAGCACTAGAGTCTGAGAACAGTCTATTAACGCGATTATCAGCACCATGAACGATCCACGCACCTTCAAAATCTGCCATGAAGGTTTTTGCACCACTGTTCAGAGCATTGATAACCATCTTCCGGTCAGGAGGACCTGTGATCTCAACGCGTCTGTCTTCGAGACCAGGTCCAGGGGGTGCACAGTGCCATGAAGGTTCAGCACGGATGTGGGCTGTTTCAGGATGAAAGTCAAGAGGTACTCCTGAGTCAAACCTGCGCTGTGCATCATCGCGCGCGGCTAAAAGGCTTTGCCTAGTAGACTCGAATGTTCTATGAAGTGCAGCGAGAAATGCGAGTGCGCCATCGGTAAGGATTTCAGACTGGGCGTCCTGAGCGACCTTTGTGTGAATCTGAACACCTGCAACCATGACTTGGAAATGAACAGGGAGTGATAAGTAAAGAGCAAGATCAGTAGCGTGCGTATTAAGTACTACTAGGTCTCGGGACTCCGACATACCGCGCTAGTGTTTCCGCGAGCATGTGTTTTTTTACCCAATATTACCTGTTGTTTTTCGGGTGTCCGACATGGGATGCCCGCATTTCGGAATTATATATGTCATTTGATCGAGTCACTTTGCGCCTATTGAAGGAGTTGCATCCTTCCCGTTCCCGTTCCGGTGTCTCGATTTTGATCCTCGCATGCGCACTGCTCGACATACCCTCGTCGGTCTCGCGTTCCTATATCATTAAAGCTGCATAGAGAAGACTCTATTGTTCATCTAGAACCTCGTACTGGCAGGATGTAACCACGGTCTAGACGTCTCGTGTACCGCCACACGTGTACGTAAGTAGAGATCAATTTCAAAAGCATGAAGCTTGACCTGGTTCACACCGAAGCTGCTTCCAATATGCAATCGTCATCCACCGGGCAACTACTGCTGATACTCATACCAGTACTGCTGCAGACCCAGGCCTCAGGTTGACAGGAGTCAGAACTGACTCAATATATGACGCCACAATGGGAGACGCTGATGAGATTGGACAAGAAGCGCTGCAATGGCCCGACCCCGTGATCATAATTAAAATCTAGACTCGACCCATAATGATACAACAGTGTTGTATTGCGAACAGCCAGCTGAAACGAAGGGACGACAGTGAGATAAGAATCCAGGGTCTTGATATAATATCGTAGCATGCAATATTGCTTCCGTAGAAGCTACAGCGAAATACACTAAAAGGCGAAAACAAACAATTTAGTGAACAAAATGGACAGAAATTATCCCCAGTCAACTTCCAATTCGTGAGCTAGCCAGTCGTCGTCTTCATCGTCTCCATCGTCAGCATAATCATCGTCCTCAGCACCTTCCTCAAAACTATGGAGAGGTACGGATAACAATGGTGATGGTTTACGGCTGTGATCCGAGAGCGACTCGGTATCTACCAACTCATCAGCAGTAACAGCCTCTTTCAGTTTGGATGCTCCACTTCGACTTGCGGCTAGTTTTTTGCGCTTGGCAAGGGGAGAACGGAGGGCATCACCCTGCCGGTCACCAACCCCGTTATTTCCACCGTCCGAGGGTGTGACACTTCGTAGCCTTTTGCGCTTCAGTTGAGAGGGAGTATTTGAACTACTGTAAAAGGATGCAGTTAAACCGGCAACTCTCAGGGCGGGATTCGAACCTTAGTTGACTTCGAGTGTCATCAAGCATGGCATCGTCGTTATCAGAAAACACACTTCTCGCGCTACTCCTCTCACTCATAGCATCATCATCATCATCATCGCTCTCGTTCATAGCAGCTTCGACTTCATCATTGATGTCGTTCCAATCGATGTCGTGAAGCTCCAAGGACGCGCTCCCTGCTGGGGCAGGCTCCACGTCCCAGTCGTCTGCATCGGGCTCCGGATCTGAAGAAATCTGATGTGGGTCGACGATCGGACTAGAACTGGGAGCGGCGGCTGACGGGTCATCCAGTAAATATGGAGTCTCATCTTGTCGACGCCACAGTGCTATTGAATCCGTGAACCAAGATAACCACACAATCTTGATTCCCCCTCGCTTCCGCGCGGCATCTACCTTGACTGTGCCATGCTATATAATAGGAGACGTATGAGCTAGGGTCGTATGAAGATAAAGAACAAGCGACCTTGGCGGCGACCACGTGGGTGATTCGACTGGATAGCTCAATGTAGCATTGTGCTCCAAACATGTGAGCTATTTTCCAGATCTCAGTTGTTTCGGGCTTTGTATCAAGAGGTATCACACTGGAAAATAATATATGTACCCCTTGCAGAGTATCCAGGCGCATTTGCGGAATAATTCTCTGTGCCGCAATTGATTGATGTTACATGAGAAATGTAAACCACTTACTGTCACGTCGTGGGCTTTAGACCGCGTAAGGGTGGGCCGTCGTTTCTTACCTCGGTCTTCTGGCGATCTGTTGTCATATGAGGTAAAGAAGCGACGATGGACTTCCCCAAGTAGCTGTAATAAATTTAGCTACCACCTCTACAATATGCGAGATACACACATAGCCAACCCGTTGAAGCTCGGTATCGTCGTTCTTCAGTAGCGCCTTGCGTGGAACTTTCTCTGCTTTAGGGCTTTCCGCTGCCTTCATATCGCTCTTGGGATGGCCGGGTGATGGATCCCCAGGTGGTGTACTCGATCCAGTGCCGTCAGATCCCAGCAAAGCTTCTTGCTTCTTGGCCAACGGACGCTCTTCGACTTGGGCTTCGAGCGCCATAGAATTTCGTGTTAGCATCGCCTTCGATTCCATCTCTGCTTTTTCGCGTTCTTCAGGTGTTGATGTTGGTAGCGACGGGGCTTCGGAAACAGGAGGTGAGGGCGGCTTGGCTAGTTGGTCCAGTCAGCACGAACTTATGAAAATCATCCTAAAAAATACTCGCCAAGAGACGGAGATAAGACGGTGGGCGCGAGAGGTTCAATTTTAGGCAGGAAGGCAGAATTGATGTCTCCTATGCCAACGAAAAAGTCGTCTTGAGAAAGAAAATCAGTGAGTAGCATGATATAACAACAACAGCACGAACACGGGATGACTTTGATAAGGTTCGGACTCCACTCCCAAACGTCTGCACGATCATCGATGATGACTACCATCGATGTATCACAGGGAAATAGACGTTGTAGACTTTTCTGTGTGAGACCTTGAATGATGTTAAGCTGCAAGATCACTATCAGATAAAGTTACTCACTCCCACTTTCGTCTCTACTGAGGATCCTTCCTCCAAATATTTTACCATCAGGGTCAATGGCAGCACAAACCTCTTCTGCGTAGGCCCGAGTACCCATGGTGTACACATGCATCTCATATTTTGTCGATATATTTCGAAAGAATTCCTGGGTTCCAGGTCTTGTAGAAATGAGCCTAGCCACCCATGATGACGAGATAAAAGCCCTACGCACCGAGGTTTGATGTAATACATGCACCCTTCATTCTCAATTAGTTTCTGCTTTCCCTTTCCTTTGTGCCCGCCTCTTGGAACTGAAAGCATTCCAAATGATTCTGGACCCAAACGAAACTTTCGTACGTCTTGCAAAGCTTCCCAATTTGGATTGCATTCATCTTCAGCATCAGACGCTGTCCCGTCAGAGTCGTCGTCAGAAGGTCCGTCTTTTGGAGTAGTCGATATCTTCTTGGTTTGTCTGGCCTCCCATGCCTCGCCTTCTGCAATCCACTCACCCACAGTCGGGTCGACCGTCGCATGCACTATGGTTTGGTCAAGATCGACGATAAGAGAGAGTTTTCTCGACTTGAGTAAGTGTTCTGCTGTTTCCTTCTCTATCCTACGGGCTTCCTCTAAAGAAACCGTTGGACCGAAGGCAGAATGCGTCATTTGGATAGATGCGCGCGACGCATCGGAGAATCCTGTATAATCAAATCTGAACTTGTGTCAATGGAATTCATGCGACATAGTGATATACGCACTCTGTCATATCCTTCCCGCACAACCCACACAGTCCCCCAATTTGAACTCCATGCTTGCATGGCTCCGTGATGCATATGATAGGCCTCTGTTTCGCCTTCTGGGCAGAGATGGAGTCCCCAAACTTGACTCTCCATGATTCAACAGTTCCTTCAATTGAGCAGTCCCATGTGCCAAATCGAGTTTCTGGCTTTGAGCCTATTGCAGGAGATGAATATAGGAAGGAGTACGTCAATAGCCGGGTTCCGCGCTGCACAGTAGCACCTAGCTGGACATCGAGAGATGTGACTTTTATAGGAAATGGTAGCGTCGGTGGCAAGAATATATCTGTCGGACTCGACATTTGGCTTTCTGAGAGCCAAGTGTAAGGTTGATGTCAAGTGTTGACTTGAGTGATGACTTCGATGATGCACGAGACTGGGTGACTTTGTTGAACCGGGATTCCCTATCGAGTAACTTTGACCCTTCCGCTAAATAGCTTTTTAAGTGTGTCAGTGCCACACGGTGACACCTTGGTCCACATATGATGTCGTCTCCGCTCTTGTTCTCCACAATTGAAGTTACAAGACAAGCGTTTTATAGAACAGCGCTATCGTACGCCATTGTCAATCTTAAGCCGATTGTGCCAGGACGTGAGCCTAGTTCTTGGTACGATATTCTAATCTCGGGCTTATAAGCCAGACTTCTAGACGTGCTCGTAATCCCCAATCGACCCGTACCGCGCTTGACGGATCTCACTACACCAGAATTAACGTCCCTCATCGCTTCTGTCCAAAATGTTGGTCGAGTGGTCGAGCGCGCATACGGTGGTGACGCATTGACTGTGGCATGCCAGGTACAGTCACTGGCAGACGAACATAGGACTCGATATTGATCTATACGGTCTAGGACGGGAAGGCTGCGGGACAGTCTATACCTCACGTTCACTTCCATGTCATGCCTCGGAAATACCACGGGGACTACTTTTCGCAAAGAATGGATGATATATATCCTGCACTAGAGCGGTCGGAAACGGACTTGCCTCGCGACTTCCAAAATCTCAAAGTGTCTAGCACCACGGTGCAAAATCACCCATTCAAGGTCGATGCAGACGAGGACAGATTGCCGCGGACACTGGAGGATATGGAACAGGAGGCCATATGGCTGAGAGGTTTCTTTACAGGAGGATGTCGTGATACCGACACAGTGTAATGCCACGCACCCATTTTGCTACTGGAAGGTTTTAAAGACATTTCAACTGCGACATACATAGGATTAAATCTAAACATCTAGAAGGCGTGGCTATTCTGGCCTAGATCGTATCATTCCAGACATTCCAAGCAATATCATGACCGCAACCCTCTACGTGCTTTCCTGAAGTGCCTGAACCTGCAAGGCACAATAGAGGCGGGGCCAGACTCGCGTTGTCATCTTGTTCAGAGTAGAATGCGTTCTCGCCCTCTATAGCTTCCAGGCCACCATATCCGCCACCGCCGATATCAGCGGTAATGCGCATCATCTGAATACCATTTTTCCAAGATGCGTAAAGCCTGGATTTAACAGCTGCAAGCTGTACAAGGCCCTCATCCCAGCCCTTCTCGAATTCCTCGCGAATGGTCTGATGTTGAACGTCGGTGATAAAGGATGCTGATGTGCACAGAGAGAGCAGCGCCGGTGGCGACGGAACGACCCGTACCTTAGGAATAACTATTCCAGCAGGTACGTGAATGATATCCGGCTCTGACACGGTAGGTTCATCCCTAAGTGAGATAGTAGCTGTGGCAAGACCACGACGACCTGGTCTTATACGTCTTGCTCCCGGTTGTGGCACGGCTGCTGGTGCAGCGGCAGTGACTGCATTGTGCTGTAACCAAATTTTCAACTCTTTTTCCCGTGCCTTCGCTCGCCTGATGGTTGCAGTCGCACATATCTTTCCGATGTTATTCCATTCCGTTACCTGTGATTGGTCCCGTGCAACGCTGCATCCATCAAGAATCAGATGTTGCAGACCATGAAATCGAATGAGTATCCCCTCCATATCCGAGGCGAGAATATTACATGTGGATAGGTCAAGAAGGCGTAATGCAGGGACAGAGGACGGGATGCTGCTGATGAATCGGGATACTTGGCGAGATGGTATACGAAGACGCAGATGTATCAATGAGCTGATGTATTCTGAGCACAGTAGGGCAGATATTGGATCGAGTCGAAAGAAGACGAGGGGTTGTGCAAAATGTTTCCCATCTGATATCAGTAGTTCGGGAGGATCCTGGACGATAGATAGAGTTGGCAACTTGTAGGAAGGCCAACGGGAAAGTGCAGTCAGGGTAGTATCGAAATAAGCTCCCTGAAAAGTACACGTTGAGCGAAAAACATGACATTCACGCGAGGTGTTACCTTGAGAAATTGATAATATGTGGCTACCTTGACGCTTTATCATATACGTGTCAGGGGCATAAACGAAAGGAATTGACAATTTGAAACTCACTAGGGACGGAAACGTAAAGAAAGAAAGCGCAAGTCTTCTCTTGGTTTGGCAAATATCTCCTCAAGATGCTCTGGAGCAAAATTGGGTCCCACGAAGAGAAGGAGGGAAGATATTCGAGGAAGGATCCCCAGTAGATTGACGAGAGCATCGGCATCGACAGTCCAGGTCACGATACCGAAATCCTTGACCCAGTTTCTCTCACTGGTGGCATTGCGCAAGCGCCTATGCAATTGTATGATCTGCTGCGCATGCTTGAGGCGTATGCGTTCGAATAAATGATGGACAGGCACAGGCGATCTGGGTATCGCTCTTGTTAGCGCAAGGACATCTTGCTGGAACGAGTCTGCTGGTAGGTGACTGATGATTGCACTATACAGCTCTGGAGGAAGTTCATCCAACCGCATCACTACAGAGGCTGGAGAGGGTAAGCTAGCGGTGGTAGTAGTGGTCACGGCTGCTGCGGAGTGTGAGACTTCGTGGGACATGTACTGCCAGAGTTAAAGTCAACGACAGAGGGCACGAAGAATTTGCTATATACCTAGCCAAGATTTACGAGTCAAGGTGTTCTATAGGATGTGAAGAACCGAACGAATTATATATTATACAGTTAACGCATAACGATAACAAAGGCGTCGTAGCCAAAGTCTGTGGCGCCGTAGTTGAAAGGACGAGTTCTATGTAGTAGAGTGTCGGATAAAGACCCTTTGCGACGGTGTACGTACTAGTAATTGAGTGAGCTGGCATGACTTTTACAATTACATATTTGTCGGCTACGTACGTACTACATAGTCTCACATCATCAAGTTTCCAACGAGACTACCCTCCAGCCAGGCTGATGTCCCCTCAACACCTCCAATCAATAACTCAACTCCTTCGACAACTGTCTTTCTGGTGTCTTCTTTGTTTCCCCAATACACCCGTGGAGTCCAAGCAACCAGATGTGCTCCAACATGTGCAATCGCAATCCTCGCGAGCGCTTCATCAGGCTCACTCCCTCCTCTATAAGCCAAGAGGAAGGATTTCATAATCGTGGACGTCTCCTCCTGGCGGTTCGGATAGAACCGCTGAAGCAGCCGCATCTCTGCGCAGAACTGACCAATGTCTAGCCCCCGAAGACCCTCCTTCGCCAACTCCCAGTCCAACACATAAAGCTTCTCCAACTTGAGCATGCCTCCCTCTGACTCTCCCCGAAGGGATACCATGATATTCCCAGGCCAGAAGTCACCGTGTGTCAACACCTCCGTCGTGCTACTAATTTCGCGAGTTCGGGTCTCTGCTAGCTTCGAGATAACGGCCAGTTTCCCCTCAGGGATGTCGAGACCGGGGTCAGCCAAAGCCACGATGTTATCTCCGCCGCTAAGCGTAGATACGAGGCGACCGTATGTAACCAAAGCCGAGAGCATCCTCCCCAATTCATTGTTGCTCAAAATACCCATGTCATCTTTGTTCCAGGCATGGATCCGCCCAAGGAAACGACCGATCGAAGTACCGATTTCTTCAGCAACTGTCTGTGGCAGCGCCTCGTCAATCACCAGCTGTTTCAGCGTACGAGCGTCCGTCCCGCAGTCATCCATGATAATGACGTGGGCTTCTTCGTCGAAGAGATGGACGTTAGGAACGGTGATGACATCGTCATCAGTGTACATCTTGCGGACGAGTCGTAAGGCTTCCGCGTCGAATTTCTGCCAGGTCGTTATCAGTCCGGTCACTATGTAATGCCACTTCAAAGGCAGCCTCACCTGGCGCTCTGTGGGAAGAGCCATCGCACCACCGGATGCAGCGACATACGGTGCTGCATACTTCAACACTAATGTTTCCTTGCCCTCAAAAGGGTCGTTGAGGTGTATCCTGTATGTGAAGTTGGCGAAGCCTCCTGTCAGCGCGTTTATTGTATGCCGATGCGAAAGGGGTGTTAGACAAGTATCTTCGTACATCAGCGATGGTGGCGAGGTCAACGTCTGCCATGTCTGAGTAGATGGGTTATTGTCCCTACGACAGCTACATGCAACTTGCCTTTTAAGCACCTGTCGAAGTTATAACGTTAAGCACCCATGTTTGACTCAAGACGCTCGCTACCGGTAGAAGATGCGGGTCCGAGGGGATGTCGTGTAGCATCGCCTCACCTACGATCTCAGCAATTACCATGTAACTATTGGGTATGTGCGTTCAAATCATCAAGCATACAAGAGTACAACAATTGGATTTAATGAAATATGAATGGCTACAAAGAACGGATTCCTGAAGTTTGTCGTGAGCACTTTCGTACAATAACTTTACAGCTTGTCGTAGTAGTGGTCGAGAGCTGGAATTTCGGGCTAAATTTCGGGAATCAGTCACATTGCATAATAGCGTGTAGTCACCCATTACCTTGAGACCCTTGCGCACACGAATGCCCCTGACGAGTTCTTCGATCTTGCTGCCCTTGTCGAGAGGAGCTGATATATTACGTTAGGATCAGTCGTCAGACGTCGCACTTTCAATTACGCACATCCGTTCATGAGTTCCCAGTGGTCGAACACACTCTGAGGGAAGGCTTGGCCGGCTGTTTGTGAGCGGAGATCACTGTTGAAGCCGAAGGACTCCATGACAGGGAGGTACGCCTTGACGGTGAACATGGGCGTTCCTGGCCTCTGCTCTTCGCTGAAGACCTGGCCACGACGCCTGTTCAACACGCTGTAGATACCACCAATGGCGTTCTCAGGACATTGGATCTCGACTGAATGATATCAGCACCCAGAAAAATGCGATTCGAGCGGGACATACCGAGGTACACCGGCTCCTGGAGACCAGGGGTAGCCAGCAAACATGCAGCGTAGCAGACACGACGGCACGTAGGAATGATTTGTCCACCGCCACGATGGATAGCATCAGCGTGCAGCTGTTATCGTCGCATAAGAAGATACAATAGAAGTAGGTATGAAGTATACATACAGTGACATCAAGAACATTGAAGCGGATACCACGCATGTTCTCCTCAGCGCAGACACCCTCCTTCGTTGCCCACTGGAAGGCAGCGACGCAAGAGTCCTTGATTTCGTTGAGGTACTGCACACCCTTGGTAACATCGACGAGTAAGTTGGGGCCAGTGGTATCGGGACCGAAACACCAGATCTTCCTTGCATCGGTGACATCCCAAGAGAAATCATCAGCGAGGATACGAGCACGGGCTTTGTAATCGTCACGGGAATTAACGGTACCAGCCTCAATAGCTTTGGTCAACTCCTCATCAAGAGGCATTGCCTTGGCGTAGAGACGGTTGTGCTTATTCTGCGACTTGGACAAGGCCACAATTGTAGACTCGGCCTTGACAGTCTCACGGTAACCAACAACAGGGTCAGATATCTTGAGAGGAACACCAGCGTGGTCCTCTTGAAGATCCTACCGTAGGGTTAGACAAACGAAGTTCAGAAATCAGATAGCCATTTACCTTCAAGCATATTTCCAAGTGCAGCTCACCGGCACCAGCGACAATGTGCTCACCGGTCTCAGCAATCCAAGCCTGGACACAGGGGTCAGACTTCGACAGACGCTTGAGACCTTCGACAAGCTTGGGCAAATCTGAAGCGTTCTTGACCTCAACGGCGACCCGCACGACAGGGGACACGGAGAACTTCATGACCCTCATGTTGTGTGCAGTCTCAGACGTGGTGAGAGTTCCGCTCTTGAGCAGGAATTGGTCGATACCGACGAGACCAACGATGTTACCGGCAGGACAATCTTCAATGGGCTCGACGTAACGACCCATCATGAGCACCGTGCGCTGGACTGACTTGATGAACATGTCCTCCTTCTTTCCAGGCACGTAGTTGGGGCCTTGAATACGGATCTTGGGGCCAGAACGAACGGTACCGGAGAACACACGACCGAAGGCGTAGAAGCGTCCCTTATCTGAAGTGGGCACCATTTTCGAGACGTAGAGCACAAGGGGGGCCTTGGGGTCACAGTCCCTGATACCGATGGCAGACTCGTCATCCATGGGACCTTCGTATAGAGTCTCGACACGGTAACGTTGAGCAGTGGCGGGGGAAGGAAGGTTGATGATTATCATCTCCAGAAGAGAGTCACCAGCGGGCAAGAACTTGCGCATGACGACCTTGAGGAGAGCCTTGCCCTCGAGATCTTGCTCCTCAGACGTCAGCTTGACATCCAGCTTCTCGCAAATGGGACCGATTTGGTCCTTCTTGAAGTTCATAACGGCGTCGAAAATCTTGAAGATGGGCTCAAGGACGAACATGTTGAAAGACCGTTCAAGGGGTTTGCCATCGGCATCAGAGTTCTTCGTACCCCACTTGCGAGTGGCAGGGTTGAAGTAGTTATCACCCCAAAGCTTAGCCAAAAGCTTGTCTTTAGGCACACCAAACTTCTTAGCGTAGCGACCAGCGAACTGGCGGAGCGTGAAAGCCCATCCATGGAGACCTGAACCGAAAGCAACGGTACCCTTGTCTGGGTAGACCTGGACGTCACCAAGGGCAGCGTCATGGTAAGTCGAGACAATGACGTTGACCGTCTCGATGGTACGCTGGAATGATTGGTACAAATCCTCCTTCGAAACTTGGAGCTCAAGTAGAGCACGGTCAACTTTGTTGATGATAACGACGGGTTTAATACGCTCCGTAAGTGCTTGACGAAGCACCGTCTCTGTCTGCACGCAAACACCTTCGATGCAGTCGACGACGACGAGAGCACCGTCAGTGACACGGAGAGCAGCTGTGACTTCTGATGAGAAGTCGACGTGACCTGGTGAATCGATCAAGTTGATCAAGAACTCGTTGCCTAAAGTAGTATTTCATTGGCAAGATTTTGCAAAACTTAAATTGAAGACTTGCCTTCAGTCTTCTGCTTAATGGTTTCAACATCGTCCTTGTCCATTTCGAAGTACATGGAGATGGCTGTCGATTTAATCGTGATACCACGCTCCTTTTCATCATCCCGTGTGTCCGTAAACCGCATGTCACCAGCTTTTGCTGCAGCAATGATACCGGCTTTTGAAACGAGGGAGTCGGTGAGGGTAGACTTTCCGTGATCGACTGCGTAAGTAATTTAGATTAGATCGATATGTGATTATCAGCAGGATCTTTGCTTACCGTGGGCAATGACGGACATGTTACGGATGTTCGTGGGCTTGTCCATGAGCCCACGAATCTGGTCTATGATTTAAAGAATTGTTAAGAAAGAGATCGAGTTTTCTTGCACGATCTATGTGCTCACCTACTGTGAAGTTGCTATGATCAATAAACGATGATTAGTGTATCGGAAGCATAGATCTAAGCGAATACGTACACCATCGTGTCTAGATTTTACAAGGATGCAATGAGAAAAAAGGAAAGAAACGGGATCCTTTTTAACGAGTTGGATGGTGAGTCGAATGCACACCGGGGCCGTAGTCTGGGATGATCTCAAAAGTAAAGTTTTTGGTCTTTGGCTTATCGATCGACTTCAGGGCAGGTCACGTCACCCATGCGGTGTGACCACCACTCATATGATATTAACAGCACACCAGTGCTAGCGCTTATGACTGTGGGCACTCGCGTAACATATGAGTCCGTTCATAGAGCAGATCTATGTAGCCTGTCCATTCTACTAGGCAGGATTTACTTGGTCTCCAGCAAGGTGGAAGCTGAGCGTCAGTCCGCACTGCACTAGCTATGACTGGTTCGGTCAGCTGCAGTCAGCAACCGACACCGCCGAGCTGATTCGTAATATTATCGTTGCAAAATTTCCCTCCAAATTTAGCCAAGTTTATGAGGAAAACGCTAAAAGTAGATACGCGACTGGTTTTTATCACGTGATGGGTTTCGAGTCAAGCTGATTATGATTCTAATTGCGGAAAACTAAATCTAGATGAGACTTGCGTTTCTGCACTCATCTCTCCTTCGATCAAGACCTCCATCTTATCGTATTGCTCTCCGTTCGCCTCTAAGAATGTCTTCCTCTTATGATGGCCCATGGACTGCACGCAAAGTGCGCGAAGAGTTCTTCAACTACTTCCGGTCCAAGAACCACACTTTTGTTCCATCTTCTTCAACCGTACCCTACGATGATCCTACTCTCCTGTTCGCAAATGCCGGCATGAACCAGGTGCATTCAAATCCGTAGGCTCATGCATCAGAACTCACATCATATCAGTACAAATCCATATTCCTGGGTACCGTCGATCCCAATTCCGAGCGAGGAAAGCTGAAGCGTGCTTTCAACAGCCAGAAGTGCATCCGCGCAGGTGGCAAGCATAATGGTACGCACAGGTCCATAGCAAATGCAGCGCTCACTCTAATAGTCCAAATTTAGATCTGGAGGACGTTGGCAAAGACTCTTACCACCACACGTTCTTCGAGATGCTCGGAAACTGGTCATTTGGTGACTACTTCAAGGTTTGGTGCTTATTTTTCGAAGGCTCGGCCTAGCCGACATTTATTTTATAGAAAGAAGCTATCGAATTTTCATGGGATCTATTAACTAATGTATACGGGCTGCCCAAAGACCGATTATATGTCACTTACTATGCTGGAGACCCACAAAATGGAATACCCACTGATGAGGAAGCAAAACAACACTGGCTAAGCCAGGGTATCTCACCAGATCACGTTATCGCGTCAAAAGGAAACTTCTGGGGTAAGTCATGTTTTATCATCTAATGGACGTTGTGACTCATTCGCGTGTATAACAGAAATGGGTGCAACCGGACCCTGTGGGCCCTGTAGGTGCGTTTCTCCCATTTCTTATTTTCATCCGTTGATCTTCCCCAGTGAAATACACTTCGACCGCATTGGTGGACGTAATGCTGCACACCTCGTCGATGGTGACGACCCAAATGTTCTCGAGATATGGAACAACGTCTTCATACAGTTCAACCGCGACGATGATGGCTCACTAAAACCGCTCCCAAACAAGCATGTTGATACCGGCATGGGTTTCGAACGACTTGTCTCAGTCCTCCAAAACAAGCTTTCAAACTACGACACTGATGTGTTCTCCCCGATCTTCACGCGTATACAGGAATTAACTAAAGCAAGGCCGTATAGCGGGAAATTCGGCAACGATGATGTGGACGGCATTGATACTGCATACCGTGTCGTCGCTGATCACGTGAGGACGCTTTCGTTTGCGCTGAGTGATGGTGGTGTGCCCAACAACGTTGGCCGTGGTTATGTCCTTCGTCGGATCCTTCGTCGTGGTTCACGCTATGTCAGGAAGAAGCTTGGTGCACCCATCGGTTCATTTTTCTCTTCTTTGATGCCCGTGGTCGTGGAGACTATGGTCAGTGAATCACATCTATCGCATTCATTCGACCTAATATATACCTTGTATACCAGGGTGATGTCTTCCCCGAACTTACGAAGAAGCAAGGTGATATCAAAGAGATCCTTGACGAGGAGGAAGAGTCCTTCTCACGTACCCTTGATCGGGGCGAGAAGCTCTTTGACCAATACGCGACACGTACGAAAGATCAGGGTGCTAAGGAGCTTAACGGCGCAGACATATGGCGGCTGTATGACACGTACGGGTTTCCCGTCGATCTCACGCGGCTCATGGCGGAGGAGCTTGGGCTCGGAATCAATGAGAAGGAGTTTGAAGATGCCCAAGAACACTCGAAGCTCGCGAGCAAAGGGTCATTCAAAAAGGACAAGACGGATCTCGTGAAGCTTGATGTCCATGATCTTGCTGCATTGGAGAAGAATGATGCGATACCCAAAACAGATGACTCATACAAATTCCGTGCGTGACTTCATATCTATGATTCACCCTACTTAACCCCTTGGTAGAGCTTGGCAATATCACTGCTACAGTGAAGGGCATTTACTACCGCAAGGAATTCATCTCGTCATCGTCTGGTGTGCCGGCTGATGCAAACTTTGGTGTGCTCCTCGACCGCACAAGCTTTTACGCAGAGGCTGGTGGCCAGGAGTATGACACTGGCAATATCGTCATCGACGGTACCACCGACTTCGAGGTGTCAAACGTCCAGGCATACAACGGCTACGTCCTTCATACCGGTTCTCTCAAATACGGCCAACTCTCTATTGGTGATGAAGTCATTTCCTCCTACGATGAGCTCCGCCGTTGGCCGCTGCGCAGTAACCACACCGCAACGCACATCCTCAATTTTTGTCTCCGTGAGGTGCTCGGGGACCACATTGACCAGAGGGGCTCGCTCGTGGCACCAACAAAACTCCGCTTCGATTTTTCGCATAAAGCACAGATTTCCCTCCCAGAGCTTGCGAAGATCGAGTCGATGAGCATCGACTGGATCAAGAAGAATGTAAAGGTATATGCCAAGGACTTGGATCTCACGACTGCGCATAATATACCCGGACTGCGCGCGGTCTTCGGCGAGGCATATCCGGATCCTGTGCGTGTCGTTGTGCTCGGGTACGATGTAGATGAGGTCGCGAAGGACATCGACAACCCAAAGTGGCGGAGCACGAGTGTTGAATTTTGTGGCGGCACTCATGTTGTGAAGACGGGCGATATCAAAAACTTTGTTATCACTGAGGAGTCTGGGATCGCAAAGGGAATCCGGAGAATAGTTGCTGTGACTGGCCAAGAAGCGCATGAGGCGTCCCGTGTTGCCAATTCTCTGAAGGTCCGCCTTGAGCAACTTGAGTTGACAGAAGGCAGGGAAAAGGATACCGGACTTAAGGCTCTCAGTGTAGTGAGTCATAAGCTGTCTTTCTTGCACTGTCTGTCGACTGATGTTTCTATAGGAACTTGGCCAGGCAGATATATCGGTCCTTCTGAAAGCAGAGCTCAAAGACCGTTTGGCAACTGTTCGCAAGGCGCTTGACAAGCAGATCAAAGAGAAGGAGAATGCGATAAACAAGGCGGTATGCCCTTTTGCCTGTTGTTTTTGTATGTCAACCGATGCATTGGCAGGCTGTGAACGCTCTGGTCACCTTCTTCGAGGAGAAGCCTGACTCAGAAGTCTATTTTGCCATTCTTGAGGTTGATGGTAATGCAAAGGTGTGTTGTAACAATCATCCACAAAAGGTGTCTATACTGAACATGATGTCCAGATCTTGCAAAACGTCGTTATGCAAGGTAAGAAGCTTGGCAAGACGGTCTACGTTTTCAGTGTCGATGCAGAGGGTGGCAAGGTCGCTCATGCAAACTATGTTTCCGAGTCTGCACGGTCAAGAGGTCTCGACGCCCGGACATGGGCATCCAAAGTAAGCGAAATTCTCGGCGGAAAGGCCGGTGGGAAGGAGGATGGTGCCCAAGGTGTTGGGGTTAACGTCGCCCAGGTTGAAGAGGCTCTGAAGGTCGCGCGGGAGACGTTTTCAAGCAAGTATAACTGAGGATTTCCCTATGCAACAAACACCCAGCTATAGGAAAAT
The DNA here is from genome assembly GCA_016758765.1 of Suillus cothurnatus. Classification (NCBI taxonomy): domain Eukaryota; kingdom Fungi; phylum Basidiomycota; class Agaricomycetes; order Boletales; family Suillaceae; genus Suillus; species Suillus cothurnatus. The sequence continues at coordinate 334,832 of JABBWL010000067.1, forward strand.
GCACTGTACATGGTACTGGGAATAATGTTTCATTGTACAGCCTCAAGCACAGCTGTTTAGGGGTGCATAGCCACCACATAGCGGAAGTTTCCCATTTATGTATTTGTCTACCATACCGCCTTTCTTGCCTACCCACATTCTCCGCACTCCATCGATAGATTAGCGCCTCACGAACCAAGTTGGCATCAATATTTTTCTAACGCCCCCTCTTGTTTCCTTATGAGTTTCATTAGGCCAGCTACTCCTGGCTTCCTGATAACCCTTATAGCCACTGTCTTGTTGGCTGTCGTATCCTTCTCTGTGCCTCTTATAAAATCTGTATACTTCCTCAAGGCAAGCCTTGCCGTCGAAGGCACCAGCGGTTACATCACGTTTGGAACCTTGGGGTATTGTTCGGATATCTCAGGGAGTGTTTCATGTTCTAGTGCAACAGTGGGGTATGAGCTCAGTAAGTCAACTTCCAAACCTTGTAGGGTTCACACCAACATTCGCCTTCCCTGGCATGCATAGACATCAATGCCTTGGTAGGCGACAATACAGCTCTCCAAATCCCTACTGTAGTTGTAAAATGGCTCACGTATGCCCTCGTCCTGCATATTGTGGCCTTTGGCCTCGCAGGGGTGGCCGCCATTTTTGGTCTACTCGCCCACGTCCGTGAAATGGCTATGACTTGCTTCAGTAGTTGCATATCAGGATTTGCCGCCACTGTTGCCCTTACTGCTTTCATTTTTGACCTCGCCATCTTTTTTGTCGCCAAATCCAGGATGAACAGTGTATCAGGTGGCTCCGCCTCCATCGGCAACGCTGTATGGATCACGCTTGTCGCTTGGGTCCTACTATTCATCAGCGGATGTTTCTATGGCGTTGGAAGGTGTTGCATGAGAAGGCGTCCAAAGGGTGACAATGACCGTATGGGTGGGAATGCATACGCAGATCAAATGCGCCTTGACGCCGTCAAAGCGGAAGCAGATCGAAAGGCAAGACAACAACAAGGCGAAATTGGTTTACCGTCATTCCAGGAATACGATCCATCCCAACCACTAAAGGCCAGAATCTCAGGTGATGGTGTATATCTTGATGAGGAGGATGACGTGCCATACCGAGACAACCAGAGCGTCTCCACCGCCGGAAAAGCTGGCATGGGGTCTTATGGTCGTCGTCCATCAGCAAACGGTTATGCTGGGGGAGGTTATGTGCAGGCTCCTCGCGGCACACGCGCTATTGATGAATACAACAATACCTCTCCATATGCGGCGCCGCCACGCCGGAAGAGTAGCACCCTCACCAATACCACGTCCTCGAGTACTTATCCGCCAACATCTACGACTCACTCGATGTCACCTCTCAATACATACGCTGTCCCTGCGGCTGCAATCACCGCCCCAGCGCAAAACGCTTCTGGCGCTTACTATAGTGACCCATACTCCCCGCAGGCATATGGCCATGTGGAAAGTAGCTCTTGTGAGTAATAGCTCCACATCACTTGTTTATTTCTCACATGATTACAGTGCGCACCCCTCCGCAACAACATGTGGCGTATAACCCTTGGGAACCACATCAAACCCAGCCATCCTTCAACCCAGATTCATACAATGCTTCTGGTGTGATAGCTGCGGCTCCATATGCTACTGCATACAACTCCCAGCCTCCTCATCAGCAGAGTTATGCTGCCACTACTAATATCCCACAGCCGTCGGACCCATACTATGCTTCCAATCATTTTGGTCCGACTAGTGCGTCGAGTTCTCCGCCGCCAATTAACACCACCAGTGCGTATGCGGCACCTTCGAACACGAGTGGTGTAAGAGGCCCGAGGGGGCCACCGACCCCTGTGGTGATGTCCCCTCCATCTCAAATGTACAACGACAACCCACCGATGTATGAGGATGGTCCATCGCGAACACCCGTGCAAGGGAAGAACTGAATACGATATGTAGTATCTTCATGATGATTTCATGGAGTTCATATATATCTACTGCATATTTTTTTTATCAATGGACTATCAGATTTGACTGTAGCACTTTATCTATTTCGATACCCTCTGTGCCCTATTGCGAAATAGTAGCTGGACTATAAACAATAACCCAGCATGTGTGTACTGACAGCAAGCCATCTTCTGGGTTCTAGAGCTCATCGGCGGATGTTTTCTTTCGCTTTACCTGCCGTTTAGGTGGCTCATCGGTGACAAACAAGGCGAGGAAGTCGTCTGCAAGGCCAGCAGCAAGGATGCCAGTGATATCGCCGGCTGGATTGGACTGTGAGTTCCCCCATTCCTGAAGCCAGGAGAAGGACCTTACCATTATCGTATGCTGGAGCAACCTCGACAATGTCAGCCCCGCTACAAATGAGTCGTCAACTGCTTGTACAGGCCCATGAATGATGAAAAGAATCTTACACAAAGTTCAATCCAGCAAGACCTCGAAGGATTCGCTTGGTTTCTCGACCGGTCCATCCAGCAGGCTCTGGTGTACCAGCTATCTAGACATCAGTAACTCCAAAGCTGCCCGAGTGATATTGCGCTCACTTGCAGGTGCCTGACCAGGGTCTACCAGAGAGCAGTTAGTACACAATGGTTAGCAATCAATTGGAAAGTCTGCAGACCGATGGTGTCGATGTCAAAGCTGAGGCGAGAGGTAATGAATATCAATATTGTGATCAACGACGCATTGCTCGGGACACACCTCAGGTAAACAGGGGAGTCACCAATGCGTTGTCGGATATGCTTAACTATCTCATCTGTTCCAAGGTCGTCGATGTCATCAGCCAGGATGAGCTCAAAGCCAACTTCTTCATCGTGTTCAATCAACTCAGGGCCCTGTCCATTCAAAGTGCGTCAGCTCGAGACAACTTGGAACACAAGGAACGCCCTGACGTGTAGTTTGTTCCGGATCCCAGCATGAATACTGGTGTTGGACATAAGTCCCTCCTCGAATGCCAATGTGAAAAAGGTCCCGTGTGTAACCCTGGACTGCTCGGTGATACCTCCCGAACTCGGCCAGGTGTCGATGTGTGCATCGAAGTGGATGACAGATATGGGTCCATAAACTTGATGAAGAGATCGAAGAATCGGAAGCACCTAGGGACCATTTGACATGTGAAATCTGGGGGATTTAAAGACATCATGGTATCTCACGATGGTATGGTCTCCGCCTACCAGTATACGATCGATTACTTATTCGCGAACAAGATCATGGTCCGGGGCCCACCTAATGTCAGAATACGAGGGTGCTCCACTCCATCACGCGCAAGGTTTGCGGTGCGCGCTCTAGCGCTTCCATTCACGGGTCGTGCCAAAAGCGTGGTATACGCAGTTTCCATTTGATCAATAGCCAACGCGTTGTCGTAGGGGTTGACAGGGACCTATGAAAGCGCTCTGTCAATACGTTTAGACACTTATGACGGGCCAAAGCTTACGTCTCCACAGTCAATCACTTCTGCGCGGGTGTACGGGTTCATCATCCATTCCAACGCGTAGCCGCCCGCAGCGAATTGACGTCTAGAGCCAGATCTAATTGCAAATGGTCCGAAACGTGCCCCTGGTCTGTAAGAAGTTGCTGTGTCAAATGGCATCCCGAGAACAGCGATGTCAAAGGTCGTCGACGAATCATCCAGGCAACGTGTATAGGGTAGGTGGGAGTAACTCAGAGGTCCCGTGTAACCTAGGTCTGTCTGTGTGCCATACTTTGTTGTCCATGGCTCCTGCTGCTTGGTTTCGAAGGTATGTTGCTGCGCATAAACAATGGGAAGTAGCACGAGAGGGAGGTATCTCATTGTCAATAGTACCTGCGATGTTCTTCGACCTCAGCGTCAACTTATGAGGGTAATCAGGAATCATGATAGATCTCTGAGGCCTAGAACATTTTATATTGTATGTTACGTACTGTTAAATACTCCGAAAGTATTTCTGTGTTATCTGCTTACTGCTCAGCACCTGATGAGCACGTGGTGATATAGGGAACAGACAAGAATAGCTTGGAAAGTTAGGACTGTCAAAGTTCGTCTCGAGGCCAAGAACCCGGAAGTGCGTGTGGTGTGGGAGGCGATTGAGACATGAACATTGATAGAAAATCATGGACAAGATCGGCGGCCGCCGTGCCTGTGATTTCGGCTGTAAAAATATATCAGTTCCAGTCACAAACAGCTAGTTGCTGGTGAACATGCCATGATCATAGACAGGAGCAACTTCCACTATGTCGGCGCCGCTGTTGCAAACCAGGGATGTGAGATTCGAATTTCATGGAAACCAATGATAGCCGAGCCACCTACACGAAGTTCAATCCGGCCAGGCCACGGATGATTCGTTTGACCTCTCTACTCGTCCAGCCTCCCGCCTCTGGAGTTCCCGCTAAGTTTCAAAAATTCAGGTTTTGTTTCAGCCATGTTAGTGGTAGGACGTACTAGCGGGTGCAAGACCAGGATCTATTTGATGTGTTACATAGTGGGCAAATCAAGCACAGACATCACATACCAATAACATCGATATCAAGACTATTGTCCCTTCAGCAACTTTCTGAGTGGTATGTAAAGTGGACATACCTCAAGTAGACAGGTGTGTCACCAACACGCTCCCGTATGCGCTTGATGATCGCAGGAACCCCGTGATCGTCGATGTCATCACTCGTGATGAAGTGGAATCCAACCGACTCATCATTATCAATATCTCCCAGTCCCTGGATCCAAAAATGTTCAATTGAGATGATAATAAAATTCAAGGCCTCATTTACCACTAATTTGCATCGGATTCCAGCATGGATGCTCGAGTTCGAAACCAAGCCTTCCTCGTTGGCTACATAAAAGAAGGTTCCGTGGGTAATGCGCGACTGCTCAGTCACCGTTCCCGGATATCCATTCCAGGTGTCAAGGTGCGCATCGAAGTGAATAACCGAAACTGGTCCATATACCTTGTTAAGAGCACGGAGAATAGGGAGCACGATTGTGTGATCGCCTCCAAGGCTTCGAACGATATCAGGTGCTTGCTTAGATATGCTTGAATTTGACAAACCTAACGATCCTTGGGCGCTCACGTCCGTCCTTCGCAAGTTGAGCACCCTTCGCCCAAACTGACTGGCTGGAGGCAATAGGACGATTTAACAAAGTGGAATACGCGACTTCCATTTGGTCCATGGCAAGAACATTGTCAAATGGAATGACAGGAACCTTTCCCTTCGTCAGTTGCTCATGTCAATTATTTGTCACTGAAAAAGACGCACATCACCACAGTCAATTATTTTTGATCCTTGCTCGTACGGGTTATTGCCCCAAGCCAAGCTATATCCGCGAGCCTCCCTCTGTCGTCTGCTACCAGAACGGATTGCATAGGGCCCGAAGCGAGCACCAGGGCGATAGGATGTACCCGTATCAAAAGGCATACCGAGGACTGCTATATCAAACTGCGCGGATTCATCTTCCAGACAGCGGGAATAAGTCATGTGAGAAAAGGCCAATGGTCCAGAGAAAGGTTGATCGATCTGGGGACCATATTTTGACAACCACGTCTCAGGCTGTTCAATGGTGTCGCCCAAAGGGACCTGGTGCGCGAATACGGTTTTGACAGAAACCGCACTGAGTGCGAACTGAAGGAGTCTTTTCAAAGACATTCTGATAACGTTGGTTTCTTGGAATGTTGACTTGAGAACGGAGAGGCTGGTGAATTCTTATCTGGAAAATGGGACAGAGTCCGACAGATGAAGTCAAATAGCATGTGCTCCGATAAGGGATTTTAAGAAAGTTCCAAATGCCATATTCTTGACAAAGAAGATCAAGCAAAGCGAGCTATATGATCAGGTGTTTCAAAGAAGTATGTGCATGAGGCTTGCATGAGGCGAGGTCAAGGTTCAGAATGAAGTTAGAATTTACGCGCAAAATTAGAGCCGGGGTACCGTCAAGAATGCACACGGCACTGCAGACGGAAATCAAAACGCACGTGATTCACTGCGCGTCTTCAAAGCTTCTGCCAGCCGTAGAACTACCTGCATAGTATCCATACCCACCACGACACAGTAAACTACAAAGTATGTATGCCAAAACCAAATGGAAGACAAGCATCATACGAATATCAATTCCCACCACTTCAAAACGGTCTCCGAGCGGCTGACGTACGCAAGGGCAAAATCTGCCATTGACGGCGTTTTCTAGCATTTTCGCCCTCTGCAGGAGCATCCCGCTGACCAATCGTCAAGACTCTAAGTCTTCTGAGGAGCTCAGAGGAGTCATCTGCTTCGCCCTCTACGCCTCTATCTTGCTCTAGAGTTTCGTCTTCGGTGAGGTCTATATCCCCACTGAAAACATCCTCAGGAGTTGCCTTCCGTTGTGCTGTACCACCGGAGAAAAACGAAATTGGGGTTATGACAGCGGAACTTAGGAAAGCTGATGCGTTGTCTAACAGTGACTTTGGTTTGGGCATTGGAATTGCTGACAAGACGTATGTCTTTCGCATCCACGTCGTGGAAGTTTGCGCAGCTGGCGGGGGGTATGCAGGATCACACTGGAAAGATATAGTGATATGCTGAGTTTCTCGCGAGTAGGAGAAACGCGGTAGAGGATGTGAGTATTCATTTGGATATGGCTGGGAGATGGGTCGGCGATGCCGAAGTACCATACGGTCCCCTAGATTTATTGTAAGATTCCGCAGTACATGAGTGACGCTGACGTCGCACCTTCGATATCGATTGCATGTCCTGATGATCTTGAGCAAAGAGCGCCCGACGTATCGATGAAGAATACCTAGATGACGCAAGTTTGATTCGTTGGTCAATACTAGTACTCGCACAGAAGTGACGTACGTACCTGATTATTAGCGTCCGGATTTCTCAAGGCTGACGTCTTGTTAGAGTTCACTTGCGCGTATACGGAAGACACTCACTTTCGACTAAAGACTTCTCTTTTTCTGGCCAGAGTAGAATCTCGACGCCATCTTCTACATCATCTCCACCGACGTCCCATAGCCTACCATTCGCAAGGTTACGAATCACGAAGTATCCTGGAGGGAATCCATAAAGCTGAGCATTGGCAGACATGGTGGCGGTCAAGGGTGGGTGGGGCGATCACACCGAATCCAGAAAGGGAAAGCCCCTGGTTTCACTATATTGTAGGAACTGTGATATGTCGTCCCCCGGGCATTTCTGCTAATCATACCACCTTCTGCTCGCTGATTCTACTCTAGGTCATCTCGCACAATCCCCGTAAATTTCAGGTTCCCATCATGATTAGGACGCAGGCGATATATCTTGGATATGTTTCGACAGATGCAACATCACATTGACTGAGAAACCCCTCCAAATTTGCAGTCCAATCAGTGGCGGCCAGCCTCGGCACAACCTGGACTGCGCACATCTTCCAGAGTTCAATATTTCAATAAGATGTACATCGAAGGGCATTTCTGTTCTGGCGTCTAATGTGTTCCGCATAATTGTCTTTTTCAACCAGTTAAACTAGCGAGTCTATCACTGGAGCTGCAAGGGCATTTCCATGATTGCAACGTGCATGTACTTTATGGTACGCGGGAGAAACTGACTATCGTAAACGCGATACAATGACTGATTGTACAACATGTAAATATCACAGGCGTCGCACCTGTTTTCGACATCCACTAGTCATTCTCTTCGACATCAAACGCACCAGGGACTCGGAATGTTTGTCTGATGTGCGTAGCCCGTTCGTCGCGCTCTATATTCTGCTTGTCCATCCAATCCTCCAAACAGTACGACATCTTAGAGAGGCCTTTCCATTCATGACGTGCAACAACACTCTTCGATGATGACCGACCCCCGTCCCAACCAGCACTCATCATCACTGGTTCCTGCAATAATCCTTATCAGCGAAGTTGACCAAAGGGGGAAGGACAAGCTGACATTGCCGTTCCAGCTGACATCTCGTACACAAACTGTGCTGCGAGTGCTGTCGGGGAGTATGTACTCCGCCGCTGAGGGATCAAATGACATAGCCGACGTCTTTGAGCGATCGAGAACCTGGACTATGCGTCCGTCGAGTGACCATATCTAGAAGTAACACGTGTTAGATACAAGGAAGTAGATTGTAACGGGAACCTAACATGTATTTTCCCATCTGCCGAACCGGAGTAAATGTATTGCCCACCTGTCGTCTCGGTCGGACTAAAGTGACATCGGATAAGTGTACGCAAGACCGCATGGCCTCTGTAGGTCATAACACTACAGTCACGTGGGTGTGCAGCACGTTTTGGTTTTGGGTGATGAGCATAGCTTAGCAAGACAGTTGAGCTCCATTCTCACCCGAGCTGAGACCTGAGTCAACGCACCGGTAATCAAATCCATGTAACCTATAGTCGCGGTTGGCACCATTATCAAAGTCCTCATTGCTACACATCTTCCGCAAATCCCATAACCGTAGTGCCTGATCCTTTCCGTTCGAGATGATATAACGACCATCACCCTTAGCTGAGACGTTCGTGATACCTTCCGTATGTCCCACCAAGACTCCTGACGGTTTCTGTGATGCACCCAAGGAACGCCGGTCCCTTTTGCTTACATTAGTAGAAGAAAGGTCCTGAACCTGCGTAGAACTCACCAAACTTTCAAAAATGTGTCATCAGAGGCACTGATTAGCACATTCCCTGATGCAGTGTCAGCCCAGCAGCAGCTGTTCACGTCGTCTTCGTGTGCAATAATCTTGACTGTCCTACGGTCAGCCAAGAGATCATAAACTGAGATGAGAGGGCTATGAGAAATCAAAAGCTTTAAAATAAAATAAAGTCTCTACCAAATATCTGACCGCTGCCGCCAGCTACGACCTCATTTCCGTCTGCAGAGAACCTGCAGCTCCAGATACCAAACGAGTCCTCATCCCACCCCCAGTGTGTGCGAGACCGCTGACGTTGATTAGGATCCTGAAACCTGATGGGAGTCTGAGTGACCGATGAGTCAAGTGTGCTTGTCATGTACACAGTGGGCGACTAATTTCTGTTAACGTCAATGGAAATTACAAAGCCGTTCCACCTACAATCGACGAGTAAATCATTCTATGACAACGTAAGCATGATTTGAAGGAAAGATACAATTACTTGCCTTTCGTTGTCAGGACTCAGATGAGAATCTGTAATCGTCCAACGACCAGTACATCCCTGTATAGTCTTCAAAACCTTGAGAGTTGTATCATGGTCACGGTCGCTGTCATCCCAAACACCTGTAGCACTGCGCCGTAGGTTCCTTGGTCGCTTCATGTATGGTGAAGGAGGAGAAGTCATGTCATAAATGTGAAGGCGAAAATCTTGAGAGGAAAATGAATTGCTGTCTCACAAAAGCAGTGTACCACACACCTTGACAGCAAGTGTAGTAAAACGAATAATCTGTCGAATGAAATCAAGCAATAAACTAGGAAGAGAACGAGTAGTTGTTGACCTTTCGAGAATTGCCCACAGTAAACATTTGCGGCGTAGGATGCAACAGCAGTTCCGTTCGTATTCGGAATAAGTTCCTGTCACGAGGTCAGGTAGTTGCATGAAACACGAGAAAGTAACGTACACTAATCATATTCTCTCTAGAGATTACTCCTCGAGATCTCGAGGACTGGTCGAGCATCATTCGCGAAATATTCCTCTTGTTTCTCCTGCTCCTGATCTTCGAACTCACAGAACCAAATTCTCCTCCCATGAGAAGCTCGACCCCTAATTGCTGGGGTTCCTTGTGCGGAGGGAACCACGGCTGGTCCCATTCTCCTACGTTTTCAATTTCGTCGTCGTCGTCGTCATCTTCTTCATAATCAGGAGACTCCACCGAACGTGAATTCAGTAAACGCTGCAAGTCCTGTATATTGATGGTCCTTCCATTACTGTCACCACCAGTGTCTATCCGGTCTCGATGCAAGTGTTGAAATGACGCTACAGGTTAGCGGCACATGAGCGGCACAAACCCTGTAAGGAGTGAACTCACATAGGAAGATTTGGCGCAACATGGGTGAATTTTCTGCAACTCTGGCAAGCTCCCGTATCGAGTCTTGTAGGTCCTCTGGATCTGGCAGCAGTGGAAAGACAGTATTGTCTTCCTGGGCCTCGTCGACATATGCGTCAGGGCCATCATAATCATCATCATCGTTTTCTTCGAATATCTCGAAGTCCTCGAATTCGATATCGTACTCAGACATGATGCGCAAGATCGAACTGTCTGTGAATCTTGGGTGTTAGTGAGAAATATCAGTGTTGGTTATCTCTGCATATGGACGCAAGCCACGTGAATCTCTGCGGACCGAGACAGCTCAGATTGCCCGTCGGAATGGATGCACCGTGACGGGACAAATAGGCCTTAAGCTTAAGCGTCCGCTTCCACGGAGAGCTTTTCAAAACACATGTACTCTTTGCGGAGACAGTGACGGATCATAATAAGTGTCTACCTCCCCGCGTGTGTTCGTCACCGCAACGTAATATCAGACTCGGCGGGCTACCTGGATATGTTATCATTTACGAGGGCTACAGAAGGCTTATGAGGAGAAATTCGGTTTACCACGAGTACATGAAAACAAGCTTCAACTTGTTCAAGTAAACTCCATGTAGTAGTTACGAAAATGACGAGTGACGATTTGCAACTCCGCTACATAATTGCTTGACCTTGCTAAACTGATTGAAAGCACACATATATACACTGTCAGCAGCAGTCATGCCGGCGCCCCTTCTCATCACAGCGGATCAGGTCAACTGTCTCATACATGCTTATTTTCTGGATTCTGGTGCGGTCTCGATGTTCCTTCTTCCTATCTATGTCATCTGACTTGTTTGCCCAGGCTTCCAGCACTCTGCTTTCGCTATACGAATGGAGGGTCGTCTCGACCAGTCCCCTCATATCAAGAAGCATATTCCACGCGGCGAACTCATCGAACTTCTTAGCAAAGCGCTTCTTTACTCCGAGGTCGAGGCTCATTGGAAGGGAGACGAGTTGTCCACAAATTGTTCAGCTCCGTTTTCACTCCTAGACCCTCACGCGTGTTCACTCCAGCCTTCCACAAATAATGTCCGCGAACTCAGTACTGCCAAGGTGAATGGTGATACTGCTGGTAAAAGGAAGGCAACCACCCCCTCTGAAGATGCCCGCGCTGAGAAGAGAGCGAGGAAGGGGCAAGATGAGAAAGACGCGCAATTGAACGTCGACGGTGCGTTCATTCCAGTGTTCATTCCATCTGTTCTCAATTATCACAGGTGCACCCGCCGCAAAGCCAAAACCGAAGGATGCCAAGTTAGACGCACCACAGGCCTTACCAGAACCTCCCACTAAGAAGCTTAAACACAAGCCTAGTGTTATCGGAGCACGTCCTGGTGCCGTCCGGTTCTTACAGGCTCACAAAACTGAAGTACGATCAATACGTTACTTTCATTGTCTTGTTCATGATTCCCTTCTAGGTTTTCGTTGTCGCGTGGAATCCTTCTACAAAAGGGCAGCTAGTCTCTGGGTGTGCTTCCCCTGGTATTGATATTCTGTTTGTGCAATTTACATCTTACTACCCAGGTCGCGTGATGCTACTGTGAATTATTGGGCCGTGCCCAATGGACCAAATAATGATCCCACAGCCCCCATACAGCCGACTCTAACTCAAACAGACTTCAGTTATGAAACACAGGCTGATTTGACAGCATTGAACTGGAATCATGATGGCTCACTGGTAGCTATCAGCTCCTATGATTCCATCCTTCGAATTTGCACAGCGAATGGGGACCCATACTTAAGGGATATTCACCATAAGGTATGATAGAATGTAAATCCCTCCTTCTTCTTATGGATGTTCGGTAGGGTCCCATATTCGCTGCGAATTTTTCGCCTTCTGGTCAATGGATCGTCTCAGCTAGTCTAGACTCCACCTCATGTGTCTGGGACGTCAAGCAAAAGAGAATACATCGACAGTATCGTAATCACGGAGGTATGTCATCAAATTTCGACAACTGGTGTCCTGTTGAACTCGAGGGCAAGATGCTTGCTGCTTGGACGTGGAGTGGCTAGACGATTCAACTTTCGCAAGTTGCGGCGCAGACAAAGTCATTCAAATCGTATCCTTGACGGCTGCTGGGCCATTGCATACTCTTGAGTAAGTTTTCTTGCCGAAAAAACGCGTTGAAGGCTGGATATCCTTCAAGAGGTCATGCAGGAGAGATCAACTCTATTAAGTGCAATCCTTCTCGAACACGGCTAGCATCATGTGCGGACGACGGCACTGCACGTATATGGAACATCGAGAACATTCATTCCGAGAAAGCTCTACCAGCGCCTGTACTACTCAGTGGTCACCAACAATGTCTCACCTCCATAGAATGGTGTTCCGTCACCGGACCCGGTGAGCATGAACTAGTTGCAACGTACGTTTAGGCTGTGGCCTTGGTGAATATTCGTTTTATAACATATATGCCAGAGCCTCGTTTGATGCCACCGCCCGACTGTGGGATACTGTCACTGGAAGTTGTACCAAGGTCTTTACGGACCACACCAAACATGTCTACGCCGTTACCTTCAGCCCCGACGGGCGTCACCTCGTCACTGGCGGAGGTGATGGTTCGTTGATGGTATACGAGGTCAAGGCGAGTTGTCTGTCTGTCCCGATTTTCATCCGCTAAAATCGAAACATTCAGTCGAAGGAAAAGAAGTGGTCGTGGTATACGGGTGAGAAGTCTGGCATATTCGAAATTGACTGGCAGAGTTGGGGGAATACTAGCTTGATTGCGTTGGCTCTGGAACGTCAGATGGTCGCTATTGTTGACCCTAGCAAGGTGCCAGCGCTTCAAATTTCTTGATCATCGTCTTTCCTACCTGGATTGTATTACATTATCATTATTGCGCTATGTACCGCTGTTGCTAATCAGTTTGCTCTGCTTTTGATTGGTGCCGCCGTGGTGACGTAGTTCGCACGCCGCCGGCAAGCGTTCCGTTATAATGCTGCCAGTCAGTGTTTGCATGATTGCTTCAGCGTTCCCCTAGTCTCTTTTTCGTTATAATGCTATATCTTGGTCTGTCGTCGACTTTACGCTCTTCTCTGCGCCGTAATGTGGCAGATGCAATTATACGGCCCCGTGCGCAGCCCTTCTCGATGCGCGCACAATCACACAATGCGAATATACGGAGTGTGTTGCAAAACCGCCCGACCAGTTTGTCACCCATTCCACAATTTCGATTCTCGCGTTCTGTCACAACAGATGCGCACACTGTGACAGCCTCTTCATCCCAAGATGCTTGGAAGCGTTTTGGAATCACAGCGGTAATATGGCCTAAGATCATGATGTTCCTGTCATTGACACGCTGCGGTTCATTAGGCTGTTGTTGCGGGTACTGTCATCCTAGCAGAAGGCTTCTTGAACAGAGACACACGCGATAGATTGAGCCCAGCTGAACAATCCTACTTACATGAAAGTTTCATGTACACAGGGGCTGGCCTGACGCTGACTGCAGTCGCCGCTCGGAGTTTGTTTAGGTCCGGTGTTGCCTTCAGAATCATGTCCGCGAACCCTTGTGAGCTTGAAGATGAGAGTAGCACGGAAAAATTCTGAAGCTTTATTTGCAGGGGTGGTACTTGGTGTCAGTCTTGTGGGTAGCATCGGATCCATGATGGGTGTCTTCTATACACCACCAGAGCAGACCTTCCAGAAGCACGTTTTTTGGCTGGTATAGTATTTGATCACACCGACTTCCAGCATCTGAGCTGATTGTGACACAGGCATTTAATGCGTGTCAAGCCGCAACCCTGAGCCCGCTCTTCTTCCTGAGCCCTGCCATTTTATCTCGCGCAGCCCTCTACACGTGCGGCGTGGTTGGCTCTCTTTCCTTCGTGGGCGCCACAGCCAAGTGTGTTTCGTACCTGCTGCGAGTAACTGAAATTGACCAGCACCTAGGAATGACAAATATCTGTACATGGGTGGACCTCTACTGGCTGGTGTCACAGTTGTTGCTTTGAGTTCACTTGCTCCGCTTGCTCTCCCGTTGGGTATGCGTGGCCTCGCTGTTGCAGAAACCCTATCCCTTTATGGAGGTCTTGCCGTTTTTGGTGGGCTCGTACTCTATGAGTATGACTCTAATTCATTTCATATTACGGTCATTAACTTATTCCCTCCAGCACCCAAAAAATTTTGCAGCATGCACGTATGGCAGAGACGGGTGTCATTCCCAGGGATCCCGTAAAAGAATCTGTTGCCCTTGAGCTCGACATGATCAACATCTTGTAAGTGATTTCAAATTTTGCATTATGGCATCTGGCTAAGGTTTCCCCCCAGTATCCGCCTTGTTCAGATCTTAGCTATGCGCCAAAACAACCGAAAGTGATTAGCTGACGGGTAATCGGTTCCTAATTGATATGGTTCACCACTCAACGTTTCTAGCATCATCAGGTTCATAAGCTATTTCAAAGACCAATGTATTATTAGCTAGGGGGATGATCTTGTATCATACAGTGGATCTTCCAAGATCCTGAAGAATACTGACGAATGCACCTGGGTCAATGATCTCTGTACCGCCATAGGTGACCCGTTTTCCTGTCTTTGCAGCCCATTCCTCCAGGTTTCCATACTCAACATAACCTGCCCCTCCAACAATAAATACCATACCCTCTGCAAATGCCATCCGCTTCGCTCTACCTGTTCCAGACGCACCGCCTCCTAAACCGCCTGGACCTCCTGAAAGACCGAGGCCGGTGTGTCGAGAGGCTCGTGGGTCAAGGAAAATGTAATCATCTGTTTCTTGCAGTGACTGGTTCGAAGCCGCAGACGAATCCATGATCGCCTCAGTAATTCGGGTGACAGGGAGCAATTTGTTCGATGGTAGGAAGTTCTTGACACCTGAGATAAGATTGTCGAGACCTCCTTCTTTGAGTCGGTCTGTGAGCTAGATAATGAAAATGTTACAATCAGTTAGGAGAGCAAAGGATAACACCGACTCTATTTCCGAATGCTGTGAAGCCCCTGAAGAGTTCTCCTTGGCCTGCACCAAGTACGGGTGTCGAGGTTCCTCCAACAGCAGTGGCTACTGTCATCCGCGAGATTTCCCTCGTGCGTCTGACATATTCGAATGATTCGGTATTAGCTCCTGCATTTTTCAACTCCTTTTCCAACTCGACAATGTCGTCCTTTGAGATCGCATTGTCCGGTGAAGATAAGTAGAAGACAAGAACTAGGCGCAGTTTATCCTCCGGTGTTAAGGTGCCGTTTGGACGAGGAGAGCGGAGCATCTCTAAAACGGAAGCAACGGTCTAGATATCAATTAATACCGAAGATTACCGAGATAGCTGTATGAGGGCCGCACCTGTTTATTGATGGCCTCCTCAGTGCTGAAAAGTTCATCAAGCGCGCGCTTCTTGATCTGTTCCAGCAATGCGGTGGCTATGTTCATATGGGTGTCGAGAACAGCCTTCCGCGCAGTCAGCTCTGGTAGCTGTGTGATTGCAGTCTTCAAGTGTGCAGCATTGGAAGATACATCACTACAATATATGTCAATAAACACGATACCGAAGCTTTAATGCACGTACATTTGCGAAATGTCATTAACATCACTGACACCTGTAGATCGCGTGATCTCGGCAGCATCTTGCTTGTATTTGTTCAGTTCCGTGTCGATCTCTTCAGCAACTTGAGGGAATGGGTTTGGTGCATTCTTTGCCCAGAAGAAGTCCTTTGAATCGAGATCATATGAGCGCTTCTGTGGTTGAGTGACAACTACGCGATTCAGCTTGATCTCTAGACAATCGGATACCAGGGCTTGATACGTCCACCCATGCGAAATCATCGAAACGAGATCAACATTTCTGTCAAGAATCAACAGCACTGGAACGGTTTCAGTAATTAACACAAAGAATAAAACAAAACACACGTGGTCGTTGCAGATTCGACAAGCCAGATGCATCTTGCGCGAATAATGACGATGTAGCCCCGTGAGTTCGAGAGGCCGAAAGAATCGCATCTCGTATTTTGATATCGAGTTTCTTTGCTATCATCTCCGCAGCGTTGCCTTTGGGCGCGCGGATGATCGGAACATGGCCTTACCCATGCGGTATTCACGTCACCCATTCCATAAAACATCAATATACCCGCACTCACCCATCGTGACGACAGCACTAAAGAGACCATTGGATATGCGTTCAATCTCCTCTTCTATTTGTTGTTCGGTGGATGATGGTGAGTTTAGGAGTGTGTAGGATGTTACAGGTTGTGCCTGGGAAGGCCCTGCTTGACTAGATGGCGTAGTAGGAGGGAGTGGTGACAACAACGAGAATAGTGAGGGAGAGGGCGCAATGAATGACAAATATTGATCGAGAACCTGGAAACGTGCATCAGCACACCGAAGACAGAATGACATGCACAAGATGCTTACCTGTTCAACTAAGTCACCTGTTCCGGCGCTCGCGACAGAGGCTGCCAGCTCTTCTAGCAAGGCACGAGGAAGGGGTCCTACAAAGTTGAGGTGGAAGGACTCGTACAAGCATTTGTCAAGATCTTCAGCTATCCGTCTCACATTGTCGAGTGTGGGGGCAACAAAGTAAACGGCTGGAACATCTGGTAGTGGAGGGCGTAAAGAATGTAATTGTCTATGCAGAACTTAGATGCGAGTAATATCATAGTAAATGATTGGTACCTACACATGTAGGGTGACGCCGACGTCGCGAAGGTCTTGTACTCGAAGAACAGTTGCCAACACGTCTTTCGTTTGCTGGTCTAGCACCAAAACCTTCCACACGGGAGGCCCAGTGACTGCCGGAACTTTGAGTCCAGTCGAAGCTTTTCCTGACGGTGTTCCTGGTCGTTGAACGGGACTCGGATCTGACGGAGCATTCAGGTTAAGCAGCGCGAGCAACGCAGCCGTTTGTGCTTGTTGCAATGTTGTTGGTGCGGTTGCCTTAGGCCGTTGACCTGTCAGTACTAGTGACAAAAAGGACTGGTTTTTGAGGACTTACATGCTTCAGAGCGGTACTTGCCATTTGAATCTCCTGCTTGATTTCACGCGAAAGACCACTGGCAGTACTTACTACTTAGTAGTAGCTTCCAACACGCCGCCACGTGGATGATTGTCAGGTGACCAAAAAGACAATGATTTCATTGACGTCGGCCTGCCCGCTCAGGCTATTACATCAATGAATTGATGAATCCTTGATATTGTAGCTGTGGGAACTATAGAAAAATACAAATTTGCTCCTGCTAAACATGACCATTTATACCGTCAGAAATGTTACTGTTAGATACATAGCCATCGATGGCTACAAATCCAGAATAACTTCGGCGGTGCATGACAATTTTTTGAAATTCCTCCACTGGAGTCGATGGGGTGTGGTCTCATCCTTATGGCAATCTTTTTGAACATTGTCGTTTTGCTTTATTTATAGTTCAATTTACGAGGTTATCCAAGACTTTTCCGTGGGAGTCGCCTTTAGCACTCGTCAACAAATCTAGAAAACCATTGCGCTTCGAAACAGCATTGTGACATGCAATAATTGCAGCGGGTAAGAGGCGGTTGCGCACTCCCTTCAACCTCATTGATGATTTTTGTCTCGCCTGATTTGTGTTTCGATTCATGATGTTATTTAAGACCTTTCCTTGGGAGGCGCCTTTGCCACTCGTCAACAGATCCAGAAAACCATTGCACTTCGAAAAAATATTGTGACATGCAGTAATTACAGCGGGCAAGAGGCGGCAGCACACTTCCTTCAACCTCGTTAACGGTTTTTGTCTTGTTTGATTTGTGCTCCGACTTGAGACGTCATATAAGGCCTTCTGCTGGGAAATGCCACTTGCCACTTGCCAATGGACAGCTGTATACAGCATTGTCGAGAGTGAAAACGCGAAGAGACACGTTGTGCTTATTTGCAGAAGCAAACGAGAGATAATATTGTAAAGAACAGTCAGGGGTAAGGGCTACAGATGCGGCAACCAACTATGAACGATACAGTGATGATTGCTATGACACAACTAAATGTATCTGTATAGTACCTGTTTGGGTCAAAACAAAATGCGTGAAGCGATTCAATCGTATGATCTAAGACTTCTGGATTTTAAACCTAGAACCAGGAAGCGTCGACGTGTTTGCACGCTTGCGCTCGGAGGTTGAAACGACCCCCGGCTCTTCCTCCGAATCTGCCTGCTCCAAATCCATATAAGACGAATCGTCACTCTTTGTGAAACACGCATTGTGCCAGGCAACATAGCGTCTGTGGGCGGTGATATCACAAGCACCCATGATTCGCTTCGACGCAAGGCGCCAGTCAGTCTGAGCATTGACCGTGGCTTCCGCGAGAGCAGTGCAGTCGAGGCTAGGCTCAAGCTCCTTCTGAAAATCGACGAACGAATCCTTGATCTTAGTCAAGCCTCGTTTGAGCATCTCCGTTATGGCGTCCATGGATATTTCGGGCACTAAGGTCTGCCTCAAATTTGTTATATCAATCGAAAGTGTGAAATCGATGAAAATGCTTACCCCGTACGCCATGTCTGCGGGATCTTGAGAACGGATGTTGATCGGTGACCCGTCATCTCTTTTCACCCAAACAAAATATTCGACCGTGGAGAGGTGGCACCAAGTGTAGTCGCCGATCACGACGGGCTCGCCGAATGAACGTGGTGTAGTGCGTAGGTTGATGAATTGTTTCAGTGTGAGGGGTTTCGGATCACTATCAGTGCCACCGCAGAGTGTCTTCGAGATGGTGGAATCACAACCGGGGGCAGTGTAATCAGCAGCTTCACGAGCTAGCACGACAAGTACGCATATGACATCCGGATGCGCTAAGATGACACTTTCTACCTTTCTGAATACGTGATCGTCGGTCTCCGAGAGGGCGCACTCCCCGTAGAAGGGGATCAACACGACTTCTAAGGGTCCCTCCACAGCAGTAACAGATATGACCATGTCGGGCATGACTGATCCGTCTGCGATCTCCAGCGACCAATTCATATGGATCATTGGGGAGATAACATCGCGATTGTACGGAAGATCACAGATGTACTTGTCGACGAAAACCTTCACGTGGTCGAAAAACGCTTCATGGAGAACGGTAGGCATGTTGACGACGAGGATATGCGTGTTGTAGTAGTAAGTTAGCCTTTAGACAAGTTTAGAAATGCCTGAAACGGTTAGGTGTAATGACTCGCCTGGGCTTCGTCGATACTCGGGCCGTTTCTCCTACTATACTTTCTATTAATCTGAATTCTCGCGCTCCAACACCGTGGAATTCCTGTAATATTTGGTAAGCACAGGGTTCGATGACTCAAGGCTCGAGAGCACATACCATGCGGGATATGTGTAAAGTTGATTTCGATAAATAATTCAATACCTTGCGTACATCTTTAATCTGATTAGAATATTGTCAATTAAACCCTCAATTCTCACTGAACATACTGGAAGTAGCGTGGTCAGAAAAAAAGGACTGCGGCTGGCATCGGACATCACGCAATAGGCTGGCATCTGCAGAAGCAGGGACCTGTACAACTGGTTTGTTCCCTGATGCCTCCTCTTTCCTAAGCAGGGATGGTTTGATGGATGCTATATATTGTTCAGCAGTGTGTTCCAATGGTGATACTAAACCTGGGGATGCTCGTTTTATGGGATATGTTGTCTTCTGGGTACTAGTAGTCTGTGGTGTGGAATTGCTTCCAGTTTCATAGTGTTTGTAGGACTGTTTGGACGAGAAAGGAGTGCAGTAAGGATTTTGGTCAGGTTGTACCACTAGTGTAGGCATGACTGTTAGATTGTGAGCGCTGAGTGTCGACTTCGTGTGGCAAGCACTGAATGACTGAATACTAAGGTCGTGGAAGTTCCGGAGGAGATAACTAAGATTACAAATGATAAGGACAACAGAGGCCAAGAATGGTAAGGGCTGTGCCACATCAGTGTTTTCACTTAGGAACTTCATTATATCATCCATCTTCAAGTTGGATGGGGGCTCTAGCACATTTAAATGACCTGAAATTTACGACAATGAACGAGAGTCAGTTGCATCGTTAAGCTGTTACGGAATACCGGTTTCAAATTCAAATTGTAAGTAGCGGAATAGAAGCAATAGAGCACGGACTCAAAGAGGCTATGGCGATCGTACTAGGGACTGAGATATTCAGAAAAATATATAGTCATCTCCCTCATCCTCGATATCCTCCATCTCCCAGTCATCTGGATCATTGACACCTGACACCTCGTCCTCGTCGCCACCTTCAACCTGCTCATTTGCAGCTTCGTCTTCATCTTCAAGTTCATCTTCATCGTCGGGTTCGTCTTCGTCTTCCTCTCCTTCATGATCTTCATCACCTCCACCCTTCTCGCTGTCACCTTTGCAGGAATGAATATTGGAATCTCCGTTGTCGTTTCCCTCTGATTCTGAGCTATCTGCAAGGTCTGCGTTGGCGGAGTCTCTTGTGATCTCCCGCAGAATGGTAGGGTGCCCAATTCCATAAGGTGTGTATCGCATAAACATGTCTCTGTCGACGAATCTGAGCGGTCCACAGCTTGAGTAACGGGAGCAGACCGGGATCAAGAAACCCGAAGGCATCGTGGTCAGACTCTTCCACGAATGCAACCTTTGGAAGTCGGGCGCAGTGCATCCCTGACTGATGGTCGACCAAGAGTGCCAGCCATCTAACGTAAAGAACGTCAATTTGGTGCTTTTTGATCACACCTTCGACATTGAGCCATGCATCCAGGTGATAGATGCCTAGGACACGGGCATACCAATATGGGTGTTGTGGCTTCGTTTCTCCAGATAGTACCATGATATCGGAGTGCGTCCGAGGATTTATGGTGTCATACTCTCGCCGAAGGTCATATGTCGTGTAATGGACCTGTAAAATAGAAGGATCGTACACTAGTAAATTCACATCACGTCAACACACCTGCATTGTTTGGACAGAGAACAGCCTGTTGTCTGAGATAATGACCGAGTTGCGCTCGTCATTTGAGAAGTTATGGTCGCAATAGCTGACGTCTAACTTCTGAAACTGATACAAGACATGGTCCTTAAGTTTCGGTATGAACATCTGCACATTATGGTGAGCATGATGGACAACGAGGAAAGCGACACCTACTGCTACAGCCGGATCACTATCATGATCTCGAAGAAAACTGAAGATATACAATGGGTTACTGCGGTTAAGTTTCGATATGTAGTGGTGATCCTTGAACCCTGCGGCAGGCAATTCGACTGGTGCCTGCTCGCAGCTGTGACGTGTCTCCGCCATTCGTCGAAGGACACGGCGGCGGCGCTCATGCTTAGCAAGTTGAGCTGGCGTATCTAACTTACTAGTCAATGGGTAGAACGATTTCAGTGCTCTATGCGCCAATTCTCCCTGGCAAGAAATCAAGTTAAGACAGGAAGACATAAATAGCAAAGAGTCACATACAATTTGCGAAGTAAACGAGTCTATCGTCCCAAAGAGCCGGATTGACGTTAGATAGTCCCCCATGGCATGAAACTTGTAAGTATTCAAATTGAATTTTTTGACCTTTCGGCCGCCACTCCCCGCATCTCGATTGTTGGAATCTGAACATTCGCGCGCAGCCTTACGTTCGCGAGCAGCTCTTTCCTTTGGTAATTCAACCGTTGTGAAAGTAGTGCAGGTAAAATCTCTGAACTTTCGCAACTGACGGGAGAGCCTTTTGAATGTTGCATCCAAAACTGACAAGGTAGTTTCGGAATGTATTCTTAATTTAGCGAGGGCGTGCCATTGTGCAAACCTGTACAAGAGTGACTGTACAATTGCGTCATGGTCTTCTGGGAACATCCCTTCGAACGCCGGCATAGCACACTGAGATAGAACGTCAACGATGCACATTGGCAACTTAACCAGCATTGTGACAAACCTGCAAAATGTCTTCGAAATCTCGTGCCGCGAGTTTTTTCATTTCCGAGGTATTGTTTGCAAATTTCCGAATTACGCCATTGCCATACGACGGAATATGGCGAAATCTATTTAATACGATCACTTTCAAGCCAGTAAGAAGAATGATATGCGACAAACCTGTTATCGAGCGATGCAACCAGGTGGTCGCCTCTGGGAAGCGCGTATAGTAGACGGATAAGATGCGTAAACAACGCTTTCCATGTACCGAGCTCGCATTCGTGCATAAAGTCGACGACGAGCATTCGAAATGTGTCGAATCCCAGTGGCCCGAGTTTCTCTACAAATGAGTTCTAGCCGAAAGTTAGGTACCGATCGAATAAGATTTACTACGAAGGCACTCACTACGGTCGGCACCCATGACCCTTCTCCCAGAGTGGCCTGTGCTTTCGAGCCATCAACAGTATTTCCCTCACGATAGATAAGTTCGCGGGCCTTGATTACCCGCACCAGACAGTAATTCCTAAGGTTAGTTATACGATATCGCGTGTCTTTAAACAAGCCCAGGAGATCGAACGAGGCTTTTGGCATGAGACAGCATGGACATGGGCAAGAGCCCATGTCTTTGATTGTTGCTATCAGAACCCTGAAAAATTGATTAGTATTTTAATGAGGGAACGAAAAGGCGCGAACTTTTCTGGATAATCAGCCGAATAGGTGAAGATCCGCGGAAAGACTCTTCTCAATATGCCATCTGGACATCGGAGTACGATTCCATGGCAATATGCGTTGAGGAAGTCCGCATCTAGCAAATGTTTCCAACACGCCTGAAACAATTCCCGCCGACAATGTGTATGAAGCGTGGTCATTCCACTTTTCGATATATGAGGTAGGCTGCTGAGGACATCCTTGACACTATCCGGGAGCTAAGAGTCCAACATGAGAAAAACGTAACAACATGGGAGGCAGTTGACCTACAGAAGGCAAAAATCCAACAAGATGACACGCACCAGATTTAGGAGCTGAGCGGGCATACTTTGTTAAATTTCCGAAAAACAAATAAAGCGGCCAAGCCTTGGCCGTTCCGAAAGCTGCAAGATGAGTCGCGTCAGAAAAGAACATAAGACCAGCGATAATTCGTTCCAGTGAGCAGCCGGGTTCCCTTGGCTGCCTCTGGAGGTCGTCCTGAGCCTGTAACCAGGATTCTGAAGTATAAAGCTCGTCGAATATGCGTTCTTGATGATCATCCAGCGGATCCTTCCAAAGGCGTTTGAAAGGGAACAGATGAAATGCGTTGGCTTGAATGTCGGCGAACGCGGATTGAATTACTGCTACAAGCGGACGATAGTGAAACCCAGGGATACTAAATGACGTGGACGGATTGTCTTTTGACCTCGTAGGTATGTCGATGGTTATATCTGTCTCCAACCAGTCATCCGGAAAAGTGACACCGCCCTTCCCTACGTTGTTGTCCAATGCGTGCAAACTCTTCCTTACTGAAAACCCATCCAGGTCCCTGGGGTTGAAGTCTTGCGCTTGAATCACATCTTTCACGAGGCGCGTTACTTCAGCCTCTGATTTTTGGTGGCTGCCAGAGTTCATCCATGACAGAAGGCGATATATAGTCATGTTAGGGAATGGATGAGGCGGTTCAGAGACCCCGGGAAATGAATCAGACCTCTCAATACTGTGCGCACTGGCCATTGGACATGATTGAGCTAGTAGCGAAGATGGGATAAATTTATCAGGTTCGAATGAGGGCCGTCTAGGGTATTGTCGGCAGAGTCCAATCATGTTGAATGCTGTTTGAAGAGAATCACGAAGCGTCAGAAGGACTCTCTGAATTCTGCGTTGTGGAGGATTCTGAGTTTCGGTCACAGGAGACGGAGAATTCTCAGAAGAATCAGAAGGGTTTAGATCTTCATCGGCAGGCAGAATATCCTCGAAATCTCTTGGGAGTAGCCTAACCGTTTGTCGTGAAGAATGTTGTCCCAGGTCTGCTAGTAATTTACGAGTGTCATGGCATAGATATCAAAGGTTATGGAGATACACACCTGGCATATCATTATCTCGTTCAGTGATGTCCTTCATTGCAATATCCAAGACATCGGAGTCCTGGAATGCAAAATCCGGGGTGCTGTCGTGATTACAAGCGGTACCGTTGACTGGTTCAGGTTGCCGCGTCCAGGACGTCTTAGGTTCACAAGAAGCTATAGGCTTCGAGCGGCGGGTCTTTGTGAGTCGGATAGGTCCGAGCTATCATGATAGATTGGAGGGGCAGGTGAGTCAAATTATGAGGTTTGTGGGCGATATTATGATATTGCTAGTGACTTACACTGAGCGTGCTGGTACTACTAGTTGTGAGTTGCGGAGTTGACTTTTGCAATGCTTCAACCAACTCTCTTGCCCGGTCCCGCCTTTTTTGCATGGCCAACGTGCTTGCCTTCTGGTAATGGTGGCACGTAGAGCGATGCCTGCTAAGTCCGCGAAAATCTGTGTCTCTCTTCCACGAGCAACGGATTGCACCGCAGGACACCATCGAAAGGACCAAGATAAGCAAAAGGGTCCAAGGTAGTCGAAAAAGATGCATCCAGCTTCTACTAAGGCTGCAACAAAGATAAAGATACCATCTGAACCAGAGAGTTAGTACGATTACATACCATGACTGAGTCCGTGCGTTCAAGTTACTATCATCCCCATTAGGCAGTACCAAATACGTGCCCATAACGATGTAACACGCAAAGAATAATTTTAAGTCATATCCAGAGTACATATTGGTGGAATAAGCTATTCAAAGAGTACAGAGTTATCAAGACAAATTACGATTAAAGACGAGGAAGGGGCGGAACCTGAGAACTGAGCTACGGGACCCTATAGTCTTCCTTCGATCACCCCATAAACTGGGAACCGGTTCACTGATGTACGGTGACCGACTGGCAACTCGCAGGATTGTAATCCGGCATTATACATGATACCTTCTCCAGTCTCTGGGCCCATGCATCTTCCTCGCGCCTCAGAATTATCAGGAACTGTGTGTACTGGCGGACTCGTTGCTGGGCTGCAATATAGTTGGCAAACACCGTGTCAGTGGTGAATTTGAGCAACACATCCTGCTCATCGTCTTCCACTTCGATTCCGTCAAGCGCCACCCTACGCAAGCTCTGATCCATCACCACATAACCTGCCTCCTGAAGTCTTTGTGCCCATGAATCTTCAGCATGCTTCAGGAGCGTCACGAGGTAGGTGTACTGGCGGACTCGACTCTTTGCTGCCAGGTAGCTTGTATGCACGGTGTCAATGCTGTACATGGTGAACAGCTTATCTTGTTCATCATCGATCAAGTCGATTCCGTCGAGCGACAACTTACACAAAATTTCTCAGTGTTCGCCGTGAAGTGAAACAAGAAAATCCTCGTACTATATAAATCAATTTCTCAAGGTTGTGTCCAGCACATATTATCTTTGAAAAATGCTCAGGTTTTGGAGATATACTGTTTGACTTGTCTTCACGAAGGGAGCGCTCGAACCCGCAAACAAGTGGTGAAAGCGTTGAAAGTGGATCAGTCGACATTCTGGGGTGTGTTGACACTCGAAGTTCGAAGGCAGAAACATGCCAAGAGTCTATTTAGAATTTTGATCAAAAATTTTGATCGGAGTATTCGGTGTTTCAAAATGCTCAAGTCCAGTAGTATGGGCGTGAATAGTGAGGCCATCAGCGAGATCGGGAGACACGATACTTAAGTAGTACATACCATCGCCGAGGTGTAAGGAATATCACTTCGCTGATTACGGAACTCCTTTTGTAACAATGGATATGGACTTCCCTTTGTACCGGTTTGAAGTGCTACTATACCGGCTATCATGGTGTTTCCATTAGCCACTCGCTGAGATATGAAAGCATGTCCTTACTTTCAGTATCTACAGAGGACAAGCCAGATAGGCTCAATCTGGGTGAGTGATAGATAATGATCAAGCCCAGAAATGAAAGCCGTGTTCTAGTCCTTCGCCGATAAGGTACAGACACCAGATGCACGATCACAGCGATCATTCTAGGCCTGCGGCAATGTTCGTAGCATCCAGCAACCGGAGAAAATTGCGACGGTACTCGCCCAATAATAGCACTGACCAAGTACTTTAAGTGCCAGTAATTGGACAAAATGCTGTGATTAGGAAATGAGAAGACTTCAAAATCCGTCTCTGCACGACAGTCGGTAACGGTCAACAGTGACGGAAAGCACCTTGGAGGACTTACACCTTCCCGTTCACCACTGTCGTCTACGTGCTTCGAAGAGGCTAGAGTGTAACATACGCCCAATTTCCGACTCGGGAATGACAAGTAAATGGGCGAAGTATTCAATCCGCGATCCATCGATCATGTCCACAACAAGTTGCTCGATATCCACTGTGTCAGATCATAAGCGACAACTACATGCATAAAACTTATCCCAACTGACATGGTCCTCGTAATGACATAGTCTTCGCCATCTGACTGCTGAGTTTTGCGAAGCCAATAACGTGACTCATCTCAACAAGTGATGTTCCGCACGCCTGGAGGGTGTAAGTCTGACTATGGCTTGAGGATATATCGAAAGTACTTCAGCCGCGACAAGAATCTACTTATGAAGTCAGAATGTCACACCATAGTTCCATCTCACATGTCATAACAGTCTAGAGCTCGTGTTAACAGATTAAGGATGACTAAATCAAAACAAACGTACCTTTGATTCCTTCAAAGTATGGTGCTGACGAACAGCAAAATCCTGCTGCGATGAATCATCGATCAAAGAAAGACTACCAGGTGTTTTAATCAACTACGTATCATGTAGACAACAACTCAAGTTACCTGCAAATGTTAAATCCATCGAAGGTTCTCAATGGAACCGAATGTTTGGAAATCTGGCCAGATGAACTTTCACATCGAGGCGCACTGACAGAAGTTCTCGGCAAAGGGTACGTCCAATTCTTCACGTCCAGGATAACGGTTGGTTCATCGACCCTGCGGGCAGTGAGACTGGAGTTCCCGGGGGAAGATATCCAAACCTTTGCAATATAGCGTGCGCATAGAGGACATTGGTCTTGCACTGCGCTTTGAAGTCATCCCACCCGCCAAAAATGGACATAGACGTGGACGACAGGTACTATACGCCATAATTCGAACCATCTGTGATGGTGATTACCAACCAATTCGCGTTTAACCCCAATTGATACTCACTGCTCTGGTTACGTCCGAAATCCGCTGCAAATGTGGTAAGTAAAGCTCCAGAGAGCTGATCGTATCTTGGTCTTTTTGCGTTGGTTTCGTGCACAAAAGGGGAAGTGAAACGAACCTTTAAGCATCTGTCTTGGCACAGACTCGGGGGACTAGACTTTCGTGGGGGACACATCGGCTGCGACAAATGATTGACATAATACACAGGGCTGCAAAGTAATGTCAGCGTAAAGTTCCCACCTTAGCGATACCTCCTCGACGTGAAGGTCCATCAAGCTCGAAGTTATGACGGCCTCGCCCTGATTAAAAGTAACGAAGTCAGAATTCAAAAATATCTTAGCCAGTCCGCAAACCTTGCCCTCTGAAGTTTTAGTTCAATGAGAACGTCGATGTCTGAGGCGGATACGTTGAAAAGATAGATCGAGGCCTTGTATTGCCAGTGTATCTATTAGCACATGTTCATCACAAGGGGAGCGAAACTGACGCTGGTACTGTTTGCCCTTCGCATGATGATTGCAGCTGTAGCCTTAGTGGTTACGGTTGCCTCCGGATTAATGTTACCTAGTAGAAGCCTGTGTCCCGATCAAAGGGAGGTGTATTAGCTGCTCTCCTGTCACGGTTCCACGTCGCATTCAACTGCGGAGCCTCGGAGTTGGCAAACGAAGTGTGCGGCAGTGATCTATCACGCGAGCAGCGGTTTGCGAAGGGAGCTTCGACTTGAAGAAGAACCTACTCGGGACACCTGTTACTCAGCTCAGTGAGAACTTAAATGCGTTCAATACGTTAGAAATCAAAAGCCAATTTAAACGTACATGGTCCTGGATTCCAAGGTCACTCAGGCTCAGCCTCGATAGCAAGCAAGACGAAATTTGTCAGAAATCATCATTTGTATGAATCGATAAATGGCAAGAGGTTCCCACCTTAGTCAGGTATCTGATCTGATCACAATGCTATCACATGACCATTGGCAGTAACTTCAAGTTATCGTTATCTCCTATTAGGCCTGTGCTTACCTTGATACTATAGGTAGACTCCAACATTATCATCATCGGGTTTTTTAAAAGAGATTACGAGTCGATCAAAACATGTCGCTGTTATCGCTTTTCGCACCCATCTCATTACTCCATCGGAATTCTTATCAGAATTCTTGTTCAAAAGCTGCCTATACTCATTTGAATCTATCTATCTCCTATCTTGCATTAGTTCGGCTCCTCCTATCCTCATTCCTTCATTTTCAATCCACACTTACCTACGCCTAAGTACATCCAGTTTCTCTGTACTTTTCGAGTTTACCTGTGGATTCTTGCCTATCTCCCATCGAGAGAAGAGCTTGCGCGCGGAGGCCATCCGAGTCGTTGCTATTGAAGTTTTTGCCGCCGCTGCCTTCCACCTCATGTCCCTCCCATTTATCCCCTAGGATTGATGAAATGGGGTCGTGGTTACCACGCATGCCGACTATCACGATCACCATGACCGATTGGGGGAGGCTGGTTCATTAACCTGAGAGGCTGGCGTACTACTAGTAGTCGTGCGAACGTTTCAAGTGACAGAATTGTTGCAGTGCGGCTTAGTCTCCAAAATTCAGTGGACACGTTTGGAAATCCCAAATTGGGATGCGCTTGCGAATCAAGTTTCGAATATTTTCAAGTTCCGAGAAGACTCCGACGAAGGACTGACTGGATCACACTGACTGAATTCTCTACAGACAATCCGTCGGACTTTACGGGAGCATGGTAGTACTAATCCGAGTCCGAGTCTTCAACAAAATGCATGCAAGATTTCCACATGTCTGCAAACACTGCGTCCGAATGACTACCGTAACATTCAGCCTTCTCGGCCGCTCCCACAGGTTGGAGGCTAGCATCTGACTCAGACAGTACCGCCGTGATTGCTGCAGCAGCCACTGACAAGTCCTCTGTCTCACCGCTTACTGCTGTAAGTGATGGCGATGGTGTGGGAAGTAGAGCTGGTAATGATAGTGGAGGTGGAGCAGGAGGTGGAGGTGGTGGTGGAGGTGGTGGAGGTGGTGAGGGTGGTGGCGGTGGTGGAGGCGACGGTAATCCATGTTCTTGTGGCGAAACGGACTGGCTGCTCAATGGAAGTGCTTGCTGGGATGAACCCGGAGGCTTGTAAAAGCAGAATGTTGTGCTATTCGCTGCAGCGAGTATCGTAAACTCCTGCCTCATAATGCGCCGCGCCCTAGTTCCACTGGCATTTGCAGGATCGTAAAACTTGATCTCGAGGCCTCTGTCGCCGTGATTATTATTGCGTACTAGTGGGAGCTCAACTTGTGATTATATACATCAGAAAAGGGAAAGCTTACGCGGGGGCATATCTGAGTCTGCGCCGACTGTGAGTGTTCAGACGGTAGTAATCAGTGCGGAGGGGGACAGCAGCAAGGGAGTCCGAGTGCAATCATTAGTCGAACATCGTGAGGGGATTTAAATCTTACCATGACACTAGAGTTACATATTGTACCACATGTTTGAACCTTGAGCTACTTATGTCACAAACTTGAAGCGCTCGATTCAATTTTAATGTGCATGTTCGGAGCTTGCCAGTGCTCCCTAATTTGATGGCTACTGAATCGAGACCTGTATTGATACCTACCGAATAGACCCTCGGTTGGAGCCTCGAACAGCGGAAATGCAAGTCCCTGGTAGATAAATGAGATAGTGCAAGGTTGCGAGACCTCGACCATCTGATCTTGGATTCCGGATGAATCGGATGAGACAGTAATGATCGACCTCAGATCCATGATCCTCGGGTTCAAGTGTTTGACCCATTGAAGTTCCTCACGGGCACACCAACCAGGTTGATAACACGAATCACACTGTCAAATCTAGTAGATCAGCATTGTTGTTCAATACCCTATCGGTTTGCGAGAGCGCAAAAGACGTAAGTGTGTGGCGAGAAGCAAAGTCTAAATCTACATCCATTCGATTGAAAGAACGTCCGGCATTGAACGTTGCTGTCCTTTCAACTATTTTGCTTCGCAGTACTGTGGCAAAAGGGTTGTACGAGGCTGCTAGGACGTGTATTTCTTCAAATGCGAGTGCAGGGAGGGGACTTGCAGAACTGTACTGCAGTTTCTATCAGGTAAAGTCAAATAGCAATTATACTGGCTCACATGTTTGTTCTGTCTCGACGATTCCTGTGGTATTATGG